>JAHBCN010000439.1:186026-206828 GCA_019359885.1 Listronotus oregonensis | reverse complement strand
AGGTCTGCTTTATTTTTTAGAAACAGCAAAAACAACAACAACTGTCAATATATAAGTAAGAACTCTTACATCGGTAGGCACTTGGATGCTTTCTTTTCCCCCGATGAAATTTGAATTAAACTACTCCGGTCAGTAATTTATGTTTGGAAGATGATTTGCCCATATTAGCGTCTATTTACCATATCACTGGACGGTTTACCAAAATTCTGGACGGCATACACTTTTTTCTTCCCAACATGTAATTTCAGGGTCGCCATGTGATGTACTTCTGTTTGATTGGGTTTTCGTATTATCTTAAAGTCAGAAGTCAAACAAGTTTTTGTATAAACCCATACTTTAATAAAATAATAAAAAATGGAAATAAAACTTTCTTACTGCATCTAAAATATCTAATCAAATTAATGGTATCAAATTTGGTATCTCTTGTTATTAATTTTAAATTTTGGGGATAAAATCAAGTTATTATATCCCTTTTAAAAAATTAAACAAACTAATTACTATACACAAGTTTAAATTTAATATATAAAATCTTGTTATATAAACTAATATTAAATAATAACATAACATAAAATATTTTATTAACCTTCATTAAATTTTGATACGTGCGGGACGATGACCTAACAATTACTAAAGTTATATTTTGCTTTTGCCCAGGGTCCATTACACCTATTATTTTAAAAAAAAATTACAAAAGGTTTATTGAAGAGCGAATAAGTTCCCCCCCCAAAATGTAAATTTGATCATTTTCAACCAAACAGAAAAAGAGTAAACTTTTAAATACTTCTGCAACTGGTATCTCATTATGCCCCCCTTTCTAGAAATCAATAAGAAAACAATATCGATTTATCAGTGGAATTTGATCATTAATTTATAATTATTCCAAAACTAAACAATTTTATACGGAAAATTCTGGACATTTTTATTATAATATCATTTTTCCTTTTGTACTCAAATAATTAAATTTAAACAATAATTAAAACACTTTATTGCAACATAAATTGACTAATTACATTCCACATTTTGAAAATGCTGGTATTGGCCGACATTAAAAACATCTTTAAATTAGTATAAACTATTTATAACCAGTCATTTTAATTACCTATACACCTCTGTTTGTGAATATTGAACATGACTTCAAAAAAATTGTCAATAATTTAAAAGGGGTTAACTGAAAAAATTAGAATGCGTTTTTCTGGACTCAAAATCAAAAATATTTAATTTGCTTCTGTGGGGGAAAAACCGAAACCAACGAAGTTGGAATTATGTTCAACAATAAATATCCGAACAGAGAAGTAGTCTAAATAGTGAATTGAGGCTATGTGGAGAGAGACTGGAACTGTTAAGGATATTGGCAAACCAGGAAGGACCGGCTTCAATAATAAAAAATTTGATATCCTGGTTTTATGACATGAAAATCCGAATCTCTTAAGTATAGCTTGCTTTGGATAATACGCTTCATAGATCAACTGTAACAAAATTTTTAAAAAAGAATAAGTGGCTTCCTGATAAAACGTTACTTCAAACTCGAAGATGATCTGATCCAGAAACAGTTTTGTGGAGTATGGACGAGAAAACTGAAAAATAACCCTAGACTAGTGAAACAGATATGCTTTTAAGACAAGGAAATTTTTTTTGTTTAAATAGACAATAAAAAACTAATTTTAGGTTGGCTGAAAATCCACTGGTTTAGGAAAGTCATTCTAAAATAAAAGGGTTGAATTTGGACAGGGATTATTAATAACAGAGTAATGGGACTATCTTCTTTGAAGGAACTTTGAAGGGACGCGTCATCATGACTTTTTAAAGTTGTTAGACTGGGACACTGTATCCTGCATCCAGACATGCCAAATCAAGAATTATGGTTTAAAAAGGTGCCCTCCCCAATATACTGCTATTGTTAGGAGATTCCTAAAGAATGTTTTAAATCGGTGGATGACGGGGCGTGGATCAATGGTGGCCACCAGATCCTCGATCTTAATCGGATATTTTTTTTGGGCTATGTCAAAAATGAAGTGTAAAAAGATAAAGCCACCACCTTGATATTAAAGATCGCATTTAATCAATTGGAATATTCCTTTAACAATTAAAATTAAAAATTTTATCATCCCGGGGTTTTCTGCAGAGCTGTTAATGGCGGTCACTTCCAACATTTGATAAAATAAAACAAAAATGTGGAATGTAATTAATCTTTATGTTGCAATAAAGTGTTATAATTATTTTTAAACTAATTATTTCGTGAAATTAAAGATAGGTATATGGAATTATACATAAAACATGTCCAGAATTTTCCGGAGAATCCGAAAATGGAAATATATACAGGGGGTTCTATTTAAGAAAAAAATATTTTTTTGTTAAACTTTCTTGCGACACCCTGTATAGCTACTTTTGATCAAAATATGCCCGATCTAACAATCTCAAAACATCTCTTTACGAATAAAGAGCAATTTAGTAGAAATTATTATAAAATTTAGTGGAAACGCCAGCAAAATTTCTAAAAAAAAATAATGATGCTGTAATTGCATATTAAAACATAGTTTTTAATTTCAAACAACTTTTCATAATAACAATTTTTGATATTGCGAAATACAAAGGTACTTTACTCTTTAGCAAAATTAATATTTTTTGACATGCCTCGTTAAATATTGATAAACTTTGATATCTGTTAATTGCATTTAAGATTTCAGAACATGCAGAACTTTTTATAAAAAACAACTTTTCTTCGTAAAATTAATAATAAAAAAGTTTCCCCTATGTTTTAAAATTAAGAGACACAATGGTATATATATATTGCATTAAATAAAATTAACCAATATATCTAATATTACGTAAAAGGAAAAAACAACAAATCTACACACGGTATATATACTGTATATATCTAATATAAAAAAGGTTGGAAAAGTAAATTCTTCTTCTAAAGTTTTTAATTTCCCTTATTATAATATTTTACACAAAAGAATACATAATAGTCCAAGAGAATAGGTCGTGAAATACGAAGATTAAAACTTGAATTTTTGATATAAGTTACTTTAAAGAATCTAGAAACAAACTGTATTTTTTTTTGAATTCACCCCCGGGAAGGGGTGAAAGAAAAAATAAAAAAGTGTTTTTTTTTGACATTTTGACGAAACGGTAAGTCCTAGAAAAAAAAGTTTTAAATAAAAGTTGTAGAACGTGAAATTCTACATAAAAATAATTACATAACCTTTTTTTCTTAAATTAAAATTAACTGAGATAGGGTAGCTAGAAGCTAGTTGATGATAACAGCAACTTTAAAAAATTATAAATTATTGGAAAATTAAAAAACTAATAGTTCTTTTTAATTATTTATATAATTAACAACTTTAATTCCAAAGATTTTTTTTTCTCTAGAATTAAAGGTATTAATTATATAAATAATTAGAAAAAAAACTATGAGTTTTAAAATTTTCCAATAATTTATCATTTTTTAAAGTTGCTGTTATCATACCTAGCTCAGCAATCTCATTATTTCAATTTTAGAAAAAAAAGTTATAAAATCATTTTTATGTAGAATTTTACGTTCTACAACTTTTATTCAAAACTTTTTTTTGTAGGACTTTTTAGATTCTTCAAAGTAACTTATATCAAAAATTCAAGTTTTAACCTCAAATTCGTATTTCACGACCTATTTTCTTGGACTATAAAGGTTTTTTTCAGATTAAAAAAATAGAAAATAAAATGTGATAAAAATATTGTGTGAAAATACCAAGAAAAAATGTAAGAAAAACATTCTACAAAAATAAATAGACAATTATTTAATTTGAAAATAGTTTAAAAAATAAAAAATTAATAATCTATTGGAAAGTGTTTTGGATTTTTTTGATAGCAAACCATGTGTTAAATTAAAATGAAATATTTAATTTTATTTTATTACCTGTATTTCTTTCGGCAATTTCAAAAACAGAAAGTGTATCATCGGTAAGGTAATAACTTATTATAAAGTCACGAGTGCAGTTTTCTGGTATTTTGGATTTCATTTTGGCCCTAAATCGTAACACGTGACTATCAAGACCTGTCCTAAAAAATAACTTGGTTTATAACCCGCAAAAAAGTCTTACTTAAGACCTACCTAATAAAAACAAATACTTTTTCAAAATCTACGATAAAGCAACAAGGTTTAGTGTAATATTTTGTATGGTTTGTACTTTATATTTTGATTAACACCTGTCCAAATAAAAACAAAAGATTCTTACCTTCCTAATTTAGGTCTGGTAAGTAAATATCTGACACTAATAATTATGAAACTTTACTTATTATTATAAACATTTTAAACCACACTTAACTAAACATACTACTGTGATCAAAAACTAAAGTGAATTTTGTTATAAATAAATATATTTATTTCGTCCCCTTCAAAATAACCGCCCTCCGATAAAATACACTTGTGCAAACTTTTTTTTCAGTCCCCCATGCATGCCAAATAGTCGTCTTCAGGTATGGCCGTAGCGATTCAAGATGAATCTCTTCAGTCGAATCAAAACGGTGTCCTCGAAGTGGTGTCTTTTGAGTTTTGGGGAACAGCCAGAAGTCACACGGAGCTAAATCAGGCGTGTTGCAGAAACATTCCACAACGTGAAAGCTATTTTTATAGCCACCTCCTTTCAAAGACAAAATTAAAATTGAACTGACTTTGCCGATACTCGGTGGAATTCCATTATAATTTTAACGGAAAATGAAAATACACTTTGTATTAAAATTCCACTATATTTGAAACTTATGAGAAAATATTTATTTCTTATGCGACTAGTTTCGCTAACACGGTAGCTTTTTCAAGACTAACTAAAATTTCAGTTAGTCTTGAAAAAGCTACTGAATCGCATAAAATAAATATTTTTCATAAGTTTCAAATATAGTGGAATTTTAATACAAAGTGTATTTTCATTTTCCGTTAAAAAAATTAAAATTCCTCCTTTGTAATAAAAATTAAGCCGACAATAAAACCGAAATTCTGTTTTTATCGCAAAGAAATCTCTAGCCAGCGATACCGACAATCATACGTTCTTATTCGAAAAGAATTCGTGTGAAGGGGCGGTGTCAAGTTGAGGTGCGGGGAAGAAGCGACATTCTAGTCAGTACGAATTTGTCTGGCAGCCGGGTAACAAGTTCGGAAGTTTTCTCGTAAAATATTCCGCGTGAAGTATCGGAATGTTCTTTAGTCCGGGTATAATTTCGCTCGCAAGTTATTCCGGAAATTCTTCGTTTTGAACAAAATCAAAACTTTCACTAGAACTGAATTGATGCAATGTCATACTTCATTCTGGCATAAGTGCTGATTTTCTTGATGTTAGCAAATTAAAACTGTTAGCACCTCTCTCAGTTTCTCATGACAATAGGTTTATTGTCTTCTACTGTAAACATATGTCGAATGTAGTCGACTATGGTAAAACCTATAGACCAGTAATGTAAAGAAAAGTGACTAGCCTTAGAGTGAGTTGTGATAAAAGGCAAAGTGAGATTAAGAAAGGTGATGTGGATAGTGTCCTTTGGAATGTCAGCAGATGGAAAGGTGGTTTAGCCTTGTTCCAGAGACGGTGAGATATAGAGTAGTGCCGGGTGTCCTAAAACTTTCTGATTTAATTGAACTTTCGGATTTAGTAGTAAGAAGCTTCCTGTTCATAAAATTAAGCTAAATTTAAACAAAACACTTTTTTTTCTAATTTTAAGTAAATTGAAAGAATCTGAAAGGTTTTTTTAATAAAATAATTAAACATACATTAAATTAATACAGTGTCTCATTTAGTAATAGTCAAAATACAGGGCATCCAACCATCCCTATTGGGTTTCAGTCTTCATTTAGGCGTCATCAGGGAATGGCGTCAACTACATATATTAGGGAGGCGTAGCAAATTATGTTTCTCCAATAAGGCGAATACAGCAACGATATAAGAAGAATTTTTGGCCAAAAAGTCTTGAATAACCAATGTAGTGTGAAATGGAGTATTATCGTGATGCAAAAATCAAGAGTTGTCAGGCCACAATTTTGTTCGTTTCTTACGAATAGCCTCACGCAAACGACGCATAACATTTAAATAATACTCCGTATGGACTGTTTGGTCAGGTAAAAGAAATTCATAGTGCACCACAACACGATAATCGAAGAAAACAGTCAACATGCCCTTGATCTTTAAACGACTTTGCATTGATTTTCGTGGCCGTCGTTCACCTTTGCACGGCATTTACTGGATTGGTTGGATGTTTTCGGGTCGTATGCATAGATCCCATCTCATCACCAGTAATAATGCAAAAACGTCCTGATAGTTTGCAAGCATATCTGTACAGATTTCTTTGTGTCTTTGTTTTCCACGAAATTGAGAAATTTTGGCACCAAACGTGATTTCACTTTTCTGAGACCCAAATGATCCTTTAAAATCGCTTGAATCGATACATATGATATATTTACCATATCCACAAGGTCTCTAATAGATAATCGTCGATTTATAAGCACTAAGTATTTTAGTTTCTGTGTTGTTCGTCAATTGATATTGATGGTCGTCCAGAGCGTTCCAAATCAGCAACATGTTCTCGGCCCTCTTTGAAGTTCTTATACCACTTATACACATTTTTTTGAGACATGGTATCATCGCCGAATGCCTTTTGTAGCCGTTTTGGCACAAGAAATTTTATTCCACAAGCAAAATTTAATCGCACTTGCTCACAAATCAGACATTTTAAAAATCGCCGAATCAACTATTCCTTGTTCACAAAACCAAGCGTGAACTATATACTTATGATGTTAGAGATGTCAAATTTTACCAGATGTTACTAGCAGTGGTACGAACTTAAAAATAAGACAATTTGTCCGAATCGACATGTGCAGCAAGTTTAAATAAAATATTCACCTTGACTTTTGATCCCAGTAGTAAGGGAATAAAATATTAGGTGGTTTAATAGCTTTTATTTTCATAAGGTGTTTTCGGGTTTGGAAAATTACTGTTCTAGAACCGTCCGGCGCTTGCGTTCTTTAAAAAACGAACAGGCAATTTTGAACTGCGCAAGCGCCGGACGGTTCTAGAACAGTAATTTACCGAACCCGAAAACAGCTATAATAATACATTAATCTATTAGTTTCGTTAGTTATAAGACCAGTATTATTTAATTTATAGAAGTATCAGTATATTTTTAAATAATAAGCCTTTGTCACCAAATGAAATTAAGAAACAACGCAAAGCAATACAAGATATCTCTTAATGTGAATTTAGCGTACTTTTTAATATTCTTTGGGTTACTTGCCAGAAGGCAAAACTTTCGTCCATGTCCCTGGGTATAGATTCGTGCACACACTGAGTAAACTGACCCTTCCAAACCTAATTATCCAAGAAAATCAAAAAACCCTTTGAAAATCATAAAGTCTATTAACGTTTTCGTGACAAGTTAAGTTTTCACTAGATAAAATAAACTAAAAAATACGTTTAAAATTTAATAATAATTAAAATTAAAATTATTTTAATTTCGCTTTCGAAAATTGGGAAAATTTGAAGAATACTTTTTATAATTTATGACGTAGTGTCAGAATCTGTTATTTGACATTGTAACATAATTTATAATAAAAGTTCCTAGAATTTCCCATGTTTGGTAAACACAATTAAAATTGTTTTTATTTTATTAATTATTTATCATAAACGCATTTTTTTAAGTTTATATTTTATCTTGGAAACGGTGACCGACTAGCCAAGAAAACGTTAGTAGGTTTTTTTTTCAGGTAATCTGCAAGTTCAACGGGGTATTCTTTAGGACGTGGAACAAAGCGATCCCTTCCGATGAGTGACTCAATTTTTTTTTTTTTAGTAAATACATCTTTCACATTAATATATAACATATTATTAGTAGTTATTAATTAAATGGTAATATTTATTTAAAAAAAATTTGTATTTGGGCTTTGACAGGTCTACCTCTAGCAGACCCAACCTAAATATATTTTGGGTTAAACATTGCCTAGAAAAAGATACCAATATTGTTTGTCGTATAAACTATGAGTTTTTGAAAAAAATAAAAAGCGCATGTATGAAAAAATTGAATAAGTCATCAAATGTCGAAAATAAGTGGATGTAAATTTAACAGTAATAAAAAAAGGTTTCTTACAATATTGTGGACCCTGATGATAAATAAAAAGAATCCTTACAGTAAAGAACAGTAAGCAATGTGTTTTATAAACGTATATTGTAGAAATAATAATGTGTTTTGTAGGATAAAATATTCCCTTAGAACCGTTTTACACATACAAAAATTTTAGTAAAATTTATGGCAAAAATTATCACCAAAATTTTAAGGAAAGTTTTTCTGGGATTTTTGGTAATAGAACGTTTATTGGTGTTTAATACTTTCAATAAATTTTAGTGAAATTATATTTAGAATTTATGTGAAGCACATGCGCACAAATGCTAATTTTATAAACAGCTGTTGGATTAATTTAACACAACCTAGAAAGGCGGAAAGTAAATAAATAAAAAAGGGTTTATGTGTTCTTTTAGTTATGTCAGATATAGGTACATAAACGGAAGTCATAACTATTAGGTGTGGTAACAGTAAGCTGGTTTCTTTTTACTTTATGAAATTAATAGTTCTCCATGACATTACCGATCTCGAAAAAAGTTCTGCTTCGATTTTTGCGCATTTTCTCGAAAAAATAAAACATATTTAATATTTTTATTGTAAAAATTTTAGTAAGAATTATTGATCGTGTAATACACAAAATATTTAGTGAATAGATTTTCGGCACAATTATGGCAATAATTTTCGGAATAATTCTCGTAGTTGTAAAACGGTCCTTACATTCGTAGTAATATTTTTTTACTTTTTGTTTAAAATAACTTTTGATTTAGGTCTATAATACTTTATTAAAATATTATCACTCCAAAGTTATTAAAGAAGTACCTATCATATAAAAGAAATTTCTTAAAATCCTTATGCGGTGCTTTGGGTTCAACAGTAATACAATTTTGTGCTGAATCTTCATATGTTCCAAATCCATTCCATGGAGGCAGTTCTCTTTCTTTTGGTTTTGCCATATATACAGTTTTTCTGTTATTGTCTGGTTCAGGAATTGGAGTAAATTCGCTAATGCCATATTTCGTAGCATAATACTCTTTTGTAAATGCATCGCAATCTGTTAGAACTAGTTTGCGACCATAACAGTTTATAACTCCTAAAATAACAATTATCATAAGTACAATGAACGGAGGTAAACGGGGCGCAAAAATATCTCTTTTACCTGCACGTCTGTAAGGTTATGTTTATATCATAGGCAAATGGGGCGCCAACCCTTCCCGAGAGGGGGTGTGGGTCAGGGCAGGTAAGAAACACTAACAATTTTTATACTACTTAACCAGTTCAGTTCTCATTTTAATAGTGAAGAGATGCGAAAATGTCGTTATCAGTAATTGAAAGTGTGAGTGGTTGGTTAAAGCAGGAGCGGTCTTTTTTAATACCTCCCCGCATTTTCACGTCTGAAATACAATTGGGGAAAATAATAGGAAAAATAAAAAGCCGCTTTACTAACCAGAACTAACCACGACCGACTAGAACTTACGGCTTTTGAATTTGTCTGAAATGCTAACCACAATAACCAAAACTAACCATGACCGACTAAGGCGTTTGATTTTGTCTAAAAGGTCAGATCATGTTAATTCTGAAGTTAGTTAAAGCAGGAGCGGTCTTTTTAATATCCCCGCATTTTTACGTCTGAAATATAATTGGGGAAAATAATAGGAAAATAAAAGCTTCTTTGCTTACCGCCGCCTAGTAGACTACATTTTGTAAAATGTACTTCGTATTTTCAAGTGTATAATATGAAATATTTTGATGCAATAAATGTTTTGTAATTAATAAAATTGTATTACTTTAAAGAAGCATTTGCGCCCCGTTTACCTTTACGATTTTATTGACCCCAATATCCATGCGCCCCATTTACCTGTTCAATAAACCTTTCGTGAAGGCCTTGCGCCCCGTTTACCACCGCCGAGTAAAATAGGTTAATTTTAAGAGATAGCCCAATCAAATAGTACATTGTAGGAAGCATAAAATAGGCTATTTAGTTTTATTGTTTTAATTGGTCTATTAGGGTGCTAATAACAGCAATCTGTGGTTTCCCACTAAAATTTTTGATGGGAGAACTTTTGGCAGCCCAAAAACCACGAATTTATTGAACTTTTGTTAGTTTTTTCGATATATCTCGAAAACTAATAGTCCTATAGATTTTTTTATTTCGGCCTTTTTTAAAGAGCATTAAATTTTATACAATTTTTACTCAATAAGGTCTCGCCTAACTTTAACAGCAAGCAAGCTACAGCCCGTCAAAAATTGTCTATTTTTGCCAACATTGCAAAAAATTATATTTCTTTATAACTCGTCCAAATTATTATAAGAAACATAAAATTGATTGAAAATGGTTGACGTAAAAAAGCCAATAAAGTTTGAATTTATGAAAGAAGATAAAGACTTAGTTCAAGACATATTATCAACACATCAATAAACGCATTAAAACTTTATGACCTTATCTGTGAAGGTAATTCTGTAAAAATCTCATACGAAATGCTATTTACCATGTTTGATAGAAGTGTTTTAAATATAGTGAAAAGAAAATGTTTTAAATATAGTGTTCCAAATATATTGGTTTGTTAAGTTTACATTGTTGAATACGTTTTTCTGAGGGCCTGCTGCACATATCATATCAATTAGAAATTAAAAGTTGGCAAGTGAAAGGCAAAGAAAATAAAAAAAAAATATTTGAAAACAACAAAAAAAGAATCCAAAGTGGATTTTAATCTAGACTGGGTCTAACAATTGATAAACCTAAGCCTGGGTATGGCCCCACAAATGATGTAAATTGTGAATTAAGTGAAAATGTTTGTCTAATTTTAAAAATCATAGCATCTGGCTATAAAATTAATACAAATAAACTTAAATTTTTATTAGATCAGACAAGAACATTCTTTTTATCATTGTATAATTGGTCCCATATGCCCAGTATGGTTTATAAGGTATTAGGTCACGGGGCTGATATAATCGAATTTTTTGACTTACCAGTTCGTCAGCTTTCGAAGGATGCCTTGGAAGCAAGACATAAAGAATGTCGAAAAATTCGATTAAATAATGCCCGTAAGTGCTCTAGAATATCTGCAAATACTGATATAATTAGAACGTCTTTATTAACATTCGATCCCCATTTAGCTAGCCTTAGAAAATTCAAATTTATGGAAAACTCTACCAAATTCGATTTTCAGTTAAAAAAGTATGTGTTTATTAAAAATCCTGTGCATTCTCCTATTTCTTTAGATTTTTCGTAACTTAAATTCAATTAGGGCCGCTTGCACCGATTGAACTTTAAGTTCGGCTTTATTAAGCCAAATTAAAAAATTTCAGTGTAGCTTATATTTAGTTTGTTGAACCGCCATAATTTTTAGCCGGTTTTACAAAGCCGGGCAAATAAACTATTTTCGCAAAATAGTTCATTTTTTCACCTTCAACTAACTTGACAGGAAAAAGATTTTGAAGTTTAAAGTTATGTCACGCACATCAAAATAAGCGACAGTAGAAGACAACGCGGTATCAATTTTTCAAATGAAGAAAAGATGACACTTTTGAATATACTTGCTAAACACCAAAATAATATTGAGAATAAAAAGATTGACCAGGCCACAATTCAGGAAAAAACCGTGCTTTGATAAAAGTTGAGGCTAAATTTAACGCTATTTCACCTGATGGGTGTTACAGAAACTGTGCAACATTAAAAAAAAATATGAAAACAAAAAAAAAGGCGCAAGGAAAGCAGCGGCCGATGAAAAATTTGAAATAAATTGTACAGGAGGGGGTTCACCTAAGATAGTGAAAAAAAAACCTGCACATAAATATTAAAACTGAACAGGGCCTTGGTAATCCTTTCGATTCAGATTCAAATAATACAGCACCTAAAGCTAAATGCAAGCCGTATAATAAAGAATTTGAATAAAAATTAAATACAGAACAACTAAGAGAACAACACAAAGATAACTTGGAATTTAAGATAATTGAGGATGCTGAAATGTCTTTCATGGATGACAAAAATTATAATAGAAATTAAAATACTTAGGATTTCCTTGAAATGTTGTCGGATTTTAAAGATGATTCTGTAGATACGCATTATTCTTGATAACTATTTAAAACAAGTATGTGTTTATTACCTTTTTTGGTATTACTTTGGAAAAATTTTGTATTATTTTTAATGTTAAAAGCAAAGTTATTTTAGTATTTTTTGGTTGTTTTCAAACAAAAAGTTTGGTTTTAAATCTTAGATAATAAAATTTGTTAACTTAAAAATGTAGAATAAATACTTTCTGTATTTTTGTAGCGTCTGTGTTTTTGTAGATTTATAGTAACTTATTTTTTAATAAACAAGTCAATATTCTAAGCTTAAAAAAAGTAACGACATCCAAAACACGTGAGGTAGGCCGTAGCTGGCGCCCTCTAGTAGCAACATTAAAAGCGTGGACGAATTTAAATTTCTTGCCTCAGAAAACCCCCAGATCCCAAATTTTGTACCGCTGGGTCATTTGGTTAAAAAAATATTAAGAAAATACGAAAGCAAAATTAAAAGTTTAACACCCTGTATCTTTGTTATTATCAACTTTCGGATAAGGCAAGTTTACGTAAATTGCATTATTTTGACCTAAGGCATCTGCTGTTGCTCTGTGTCCCATTACTTTTGGGACACCCTGTATTTGAATTTATAAGGGCATAATAGGTTATAAGCAGCAATCTCTGGATATTTGAAAGGCTAAGAAATAAATAATAAAAATATTTTTACTGGACTTATTTGTATTGTATGTATATAAATTGTATATTGCTCTTAAGTTTAATTTAGAGTTAATGTAGAGACCCATGAATTTACTGACTTTTAAATAATTTATGTCCTAGTATAATTAGTTTTTATAGTTAGTTCCTTCTACCACATATCCTACTTGGTATTATTGTTTATATTTTCTAAGGTCATTTTTAGTATCCCAAGCAGGATACAATACTTACCTCCTATACTTAAATCTTTTTCGTCATAATATTCAATGTTTTCTCGTCCACAATCTAAGGGATCTACAAGGTATCTTCTGTTACTAAGTGCAGATCCTAGTACATTAAGAACCGTATAATTTGAATCACTACCCACTGGTGGAAGTTCCTTATATCTAATAAGATAAAATATACTGGTTTTAAGTCATGATCCATGCAATGTTAACAAGAATTCATGTTATTTTAAACATACTTTTAAACGTTTCTCTAAACAGTCTCTAAAGCAAGAATACATGAAGTCCACAGTTCCGTTATGAATCATAATAAAACCAATTAGATGTAAAGCGTGACATTTGATAGGGAAAGTTAAAATTCGCCGGGAAAGAAAAATGATTAAAAAAATAATTATAGTGGGAAAGGATCTCTCCCCAAATACTTATGATCGCTTTTTGTAAGTAAAGGGTTTTTCAATAGGGACGCTCGAACTTTGACAGCGAATAGCGGCCATATTGGTAAAGCGATAGCCGTGAAATTTGGCATAAACACATAATTAGTGGTGACATTTCACCATGGAACGTTACAAGCATCAACAACGCGAAGTAATCGTTATAATTTATTATCAAAATCAGGGCTCAATTCGCCTAACGCTCCTTGCATTGCGTCCAATTTATGGCGTTCATGGCCGTCCTGCAGAGTCTACAATCCGTCGTTTAATGAATAAAATTAAGACAACCGGGTCGATGATTGATAAAACATGGTCTGTACGTCAAAGAGACGTAAGATCGTTGAAAAATTTTGTTGCCGTTTGGGACAGTGTGCGAGAAAACCCCAGACAGTCCATTCCGCGTCGTGCGCAAGAGCTGGGTCTTTCTGCGACATCAACTTGGCGAATTTTGCGTCGGGTTTTATGTTTTTATTCATGCAAAGTTCAATTAAGTCGTGTTTTCGGAAAAAAAATCATCTTCACTGAAAAGGGTTATTTTTGGTGTATTTAACGACAATCCACGGGAGATTTATCAGGTGCTCTACACTCTGAAAAACTTACTGTTTGGTGTGAATTTTAGTCCAGCGGTACCATCGGCCCTTATTTCTTCGAACATTTGTGACCTAGGTTAGATGTGGTTCCAACAGGACGGCGCGGCGCCACTTGCCATACAGCACAAGAAACATTAAATTTTTTGGATGAGAAATTCGAAGGCTTCGTCATCTCGCGTGAGGGTGACATCAACTGGCCACTATGATCGTGTGACTTAACATCGCTCGACTACTTTCTGTGGTGTTGCGTAAAATCTATAGTGTATGCAGACAAACCACAGTCAATTATCGCCCTGAAGGCCAACAAAACTCTCGCTTTTTGCGAAATTGAGCCCCATTTATGCGAAGATGTCATCTAAAAATGGTCCACCAGGATACACCACCTACAGCGGAGTCGAGGCGGCCATTTGGTTAAAATTATATTTCATACATAATGTCATCGAATATCCTTTAAAATAAAATAAAAATTGTGGCAATATCTCTCAAACAGGTTTTTTTAATTTTATTTTTAAGTTCGAGCGCTCCTAATGAAAAACCCTTTATAACAAGTAAATGAGAAGTAAAACATTGCTAGTTAAGGTAAGTTTTGATTTTATTTTTCCAATTTTCCAAATTTAAATAAACCTCGCTTTTTTGCCTATAATTTGGTAATTGGGCGCTTTCATTGGCTCTATTTTTTAACGGTAGTACGTGGCTGTCAAAAACTAGAGACTACAGATCGCCTACAGATGTTATAACAGAAATGTAGGTTTAATGTATCCCTGCGTTAAAAAATATAAACAGTTTTTGTTTTTTAAAGACCCACTTTTGCAATGTTGTGTCAATCTTTGATTTATACCACGATATTTTAAAACCCAGAGTTTTCTCATTGTTAATACGCAATGTCATTAGTAATATCTTGTTTTTATTTTTTTTTAATTAATAGTTACCTATATAACATCACCATAAAATTTAAAAAAAAAATAGCCATTTATTTTATTGGATACTTTTTAAAAAGTTATTTCTACTCCGCACACGTGCCTGCTAACTTGTTTATTCCTATAACTCCAAAGCCATTTTTTAACCGCGTAGGTTAACGTGTTTATATTTTATTCTGAGCTGTTTGGCCTTACATACTATGTGTTGTGGCCACGGATCTAAATAGTTTACTGTAATATATAAAATCCCTAAACACATATGGACAGGGACAGACGCTTCACATCCTGGGATCCGTCAGGATGACTTTTAGTACAAGGCACACAAAGAGGACCACTAAAGAAGGACAAAAACATAAAGATTTAGGCTATACTACTCATTTCTTGACAGTATTTCCTAAGAGTAACAATCACTGTCGGGTTATTGCTTTTTAAAATTTCCGGGAGCCATATTGGCAGCGAAAAGTTATTGAAAAATAAATAATTTATAAATTTATTTATTTGTTCTTGGTAGAGCTGATAGTCAAACAGGATATGATTAACGTTGCCATATTCACCGTAAGGGCATAAGGGGTTATCCTTAACGCCCATGGTTAAGTTGAAAGGATGGAAATTATTTTCCTAAATGCGGGCTGTTTATAGTATTATCAGTGTGTGTTTATGTTTTATCCTTGAACTCCCTAGATCAAACTTCGTAACTTTTGTTTACTTTATTGTTGATGTTTTTTAAATATTACTCAAAAAAAATCCATATAGTAATAAAGATCAACATAATATGTAGATGATTTTACAATGAACATTCAAAAAAAACCTTAGCCATGACGAAGATGATTTCAATATTGTAGTAAAAATAATATAGTCGGCACTTTTTTTATAGCTGTAGATAAGTCTTGGTTGAAGTTTGACTGATTGACACGAAATTGTAAAAGTGGCTCTATATATTTTATGTACAGGGTTATCCAAGGAGGACTAGACGGCCGCTTTAACTTTTATAAAAAAGTGAAATAGCCATTATATATAATTTTTCCCTCCGAATCCAAAAATGATTAATGCAAAATAATTGAGCATCAAATAAAACTGCTATAGATCATTTTGATATTTTTTAAATGGAATGCCATATTTTTTATATGATTATTTAATTCCTCGTATATCTTTTGATCTAAAATGATATTTTTTTAATTCAAAATGGTCCATTTGCTGCACGTTTAAATCTAAAAAAAAATTCGTCCACCTTGTCATTAACACATGAAATATTGATACGGATATCTGTTCACACCTTAACGGTAGTGTCATTCAGACAACTAAAAAAATAAAGTTTAAAAGTTGTTTATATTTTTCGTAAATTAGGAAAAAATAACGTTAAAAAATGAAACATTTATTAGAAGACCGTCTACACATTGTAATACAATAGATACAATTAAGAATTAAGACTATATTTGTAGAATAGATACAAAACAAATATAAAAACAATATAACATATAAAACAAATACCCCATAAAAAAATATAAATTAAACTTAGGAACACCAGACATCTAATAATATAAATGTTTGATATGTCCTCCGTTGTTTTCGAAATAAGACCAATGCCCCCTTTTTAGTCTTTCCAGAGAGTCCCTTATAATATTGTTATCCTAATTAAGTCTGTCAATTTCATTTACAATTTTTTGCTGTAGCTCGTGGATATTTGTGTTGGCCGTTAATAAACTACGTCTTTTAAATGGCCCCATAAAAATGTATTTATTGGTGTGATATCTGAGCTATTGAGTGGCCAATGAAGTGTTCCGTTACGGCCAATCCACTTGTTGTAACGCCCATTAAAATATACTAACACTTCTCGAACGGCATGAGGTGGAGCGCCATCCTGCTGCCAAATAATATTATTGTATATTTGCAATGGCAATCCTTCCAAGAGGTCCTCGATATCGTTTTGAAGAAACTGAAGGTATCTTTGGCCTGTTAAAGAACCACTATAAAATAGCGGTCCAATAATTTGATTTCTTAACATCCCACACCAAACATTAAGCGAGTTCCTACCTTAAAACTTTATCATTTCATTTTTATGAGGGTTAGCTGCTGCCCAGTAATTTGTATTTCTCCGGTTGTACATTCCTGATGTTGTGAATGACGCTTCATCAGTCCATAATATTTTATTGTATAATGTGTTGTCCTCGTCTTGCTCTCTCATCAACATCGAAGCAAAAAATCGAAAACGAAGATCTTTTTGTTCTTGAGTTAGATACCGAACGGGAAGGATACAATATGGTTTGATACCAAATTTTTTCAGAGTTCTTTGTTCTTACTTCTCGTACTGTCTGCGGGATAGAATTCATCGGATTTATCCTAAAATATTGAATTATTGCTCGATTTCTTATGTTTTGTCTTCTTATATTTCTTCGCCTATCTTTCAAGGTTTTTGTTTTTTCAAATAGACTCTTAATTCTTAGAATTGTATCCACTAAAATGCGTCTCTGGAAACTCTCGAAAAATCTTCTTTGCGTTTCTCGAGCATTTTCTCCGCTTTTGTAATATAATTTTACAATGTGTAGACGGTCTTCTAATGAATATTTCATTTTTTAACGTTATTTGTTCCTAATTCATGAAAAATATAAACAACTTTTAAACTTTATTTTTTTAGTTGTCTGAATGACACTACCGTTAAGGTGTGAACAGGCATCCGTATCAATATTTCAGGTGTTAATGACTAGGTAGACGAAAATTTTTCGATTTGAACGTGCAAAAAATGAACCATTTTGAATTAAAAAAATATCATTTTAGATCAGAAGACTAGCAGTTTTATTTGATGTTCAATTATTTTACATTAATCATTTTCGTATTCGGAGGAAAAAATTATATACGATGGCTATTTCACTTTTTTTTATAAAAGTACAGGTAGAGTCAAAAAAGCGGCCTGTCTAATCCTCGATGGATAACCCTGTACTTCTGTTTTTCTACCGACCCATCATCCGACGCATTTTACTTTGGTAGGACCTATTTGTATTATCACGAACAATAGACAAGCTGGCTTAAAGAAAATGGCGCAACCATTCACATTTTAACAAAAGACTATTTTTTCGTAGAAAGTAATAAAAAACAAATATAACTTGTTTATTAAAAAAAAAAACATAAAAAACAAATATAACTGCTTTATTAAAAAAAAAGCATGATTAACTTAAAGTATAATAAAATATCAAAATGTGTGTTCACCAACGTTTAATAGTTATTTATGACATAAGTGTTAAAAGTACAATTTTAAGGCACGCATGTGGAAGTTTGCAGAATGAGCGAAGCGAGTTCTGCAGCTCACATAAGCCCCTTAAAACGTCCTTTTAACACACATATTATACAATATTTTTTCTACAAACGCAATTATGCAGTAAAAAATTAAATTATTTAAAAATTGAAAAATATACGGATGAGTGATGATCGAGTTGTTAAATTTAGCAATGGACTTAGCAATTGTTAAAAGTTAACAACGGTTTCGAATGTTTAACAAAATGTCAGATTTTAACAGGTTGCCTACTAAAATCATTGAATAATACTGACAATGACGTTTTGTTAAACATTCTAAACCGTTGTTAATTTTTAACAATTGCTAAGTCCATTGCTAAATTTAACAACGCGATCATCACTCGGCCATTAGTTTTACATAGCATGGTATATAAAAATTATTAAAGTTGGGATTTATTAATGAATTCTAACAACCTTTCAAAATTTAACATTTCACTTTTAACACTAGTGCTTTAAAATGTTACTTTAAGGAACTAGTGCTTTAAGGTAACATTTTTTAGACATCTAGAGAGTGTTAAAAATTTAATTTTTAACACGTTTGTAGAAAAAAAGAATATATACGCAATCTAAAAAATTTATTCATTAATTAATAATCCGGATTTTAATAGTAAATATTTAAGGTTACTAAGATTGCGACCATATCTTTTTTATTAGACATTATAGCCATATACAGGTTGATTCTTTATTATTGCAAAACATTTTACAGGCAGGATTCTTGAATGAAAATACGAAAAAAAGTTTCCATAAATATAATGTTTTAAACTCCTTAAGTTTTAACTGTTTAAATGTGGTAGAAAATAATTCGGTACTAAAACTAAAAGAATTTCGAACTTTCTTTGTCTTTATTTCAACTATTTACACAACGTTTCGGGCAGTTCTATCTTTGTTCGAAATTACTTATCTAATTTTAAAGGCTGACTACTGCCTTTATATAGTATGGTAGAGCATTACCCGTGTCAGTGTTGGGATCAGGAAAGCGTGGGGTTATTTACCCAGGACACCAGTTGGCTTTATAAATGGTCTCTAAAGAGTGGGTATTTCCAAACGTGGATTTCTCAGAAGTATTACTGTTTTTCTCAATAAAAACAGCTTTCTTAATCTTGCACTTTTTCCAGTAAGGGTCCTTGTGGATAACCTGTGCTTTTCACCAGTTGAAAATTTGTTGTTTCGACCAAACATGGTCGGCGATCTCTGATTTGATGTCTCGCCCCTCTGTGTGTGTGTTTTTTTATGTTTTGTGATTCTTACATTTAAAAAACGTTTTGTTTCTGCAATGTACGACCCTACACATTAACATATTACCCTGTAGATGCACTTTTTCTCCTGTTTAGATATGTCTAGAATACAAATAGTACAGTGGATGGGGAGAAAAAAGGTGTTTGACCTCCGGATTTTTTTGCACAGTTTAAATTTTTATGAAAATTTGAAATTAAGTTGCTTTTTCCCTCTAGATTAAAGTTTATATATGCTTAGGGTGCTTTTTATTTTTAGGGGGAAAAAAACCACCCCTTATGCTAAAAAAATAAAAAAGCATAGAAAAAGACCTTATGTAAATTAAAATTATAGCTAAATATGTAGAATAAATCTAGTTTTATGTTGTGAGTTATATCTAACATTATATTTGTAATGTTTCAACCCTTAAAAATCACCCTTAATAACGAAATTACAAAAAAATTGTTTTCTTTATTTTAAAATAATTTAATAACGCTTTTATTGTAAAAAAAGATATTTTAACAGTTAACGGTATAATAAATTTTTAACTACCACAACTCAACCTTTAAATAACCATCTCTTATAAGATTTACAAAAATTTTTTTTTTACAAATTAACACGATTTGATGATACATGATTATAGTCCCGAAAATGAACCTAAAAATGGCAAAACCTCGCGGTTTTTTTATCCTGCATCGATTTGCATAAAAATTTGAAATTGGGTGCTTCTAACCTTTTACTTCAAATTCTATTTCATGGTGATGTGCGCTGTTTGTTTTTTAAGGGTGAAAGCTACCCCTAATTGTCAAAACTTTTAGAATAACATTTTAAACTTTAAGATGGGTAAAAGTTGGTTTGGATTAGTAAATTAATGATTGTTTCAAGCTTTGGAATACAATTTTAAAATATATCAACCCTTAAAAATCAGCCCTTGTGAGAGCTTAAAGTAAAAAAAAATAATTACCCTACAAAAATGATTAATTTACCATAGTGATTATAATAAAATATGTACTAATTTCATTTCGCAACTTTTTCACCCTTATAAATTTTTTCATAGCTTAATTAAAAATAAAAAAGATTTATTTCCAAAAAATTAATAGCTTGAGAGATTTAATAATTAAAAATAATACTGCCTGAAATATTACCCATTTCATTCTTTTGCAAATTTTCAATCCCTAAAAACCACCCCTTGCAACATTGCAATTCTTGTAAACAAGTATAATAGATATAAATAGAAAAAGTAAGTAGAATTACATGCAAAAATTATACCGGTAAAAGTATGTTTTATTGAATATTATTCTCCGAAGTGGGCTATTCAATTTTTCGAAAAAAAGTTGATTGCTTTTAATGATACAAAGAT
>JAHBCN010000439.1:0-186016 GCA_019359885.1 Listronotus oregonensis | reverse complement strand
AATGAACATGAAGAGTCTATAAAAAGGTTTTTTAACTAAAAAATGACGGTCAGTGAACATTGTTTCTCGATGGGTGTGGTTTGAAACCCACTTTAAACTTTAACATTACCCAGACTTTAAATAGAGCATTTAAAGGGAGTATTTGGTACAAAAAACCCAATAGAGAAAAAAATTTTTTTAAAAAACCAAACCAATAAACCCTAAAAAAACAAAAATTTATTTTAGCTTCTCCGGTTTAAAAATTCCCCAAAAAATCAGTCTAAAAAATTTTTTACATTTTTTTAAATTTTGGGAAACCCACTGAAATTTTGGGGCCACGGCCGTGAATTTGAAAATCAATTATTGAGGGACTTATGTAATCCTTACGATATTAAATAACCTTTTTCCATTGTCAACACCCTCAATATAATGATATATTTAAAAGATTTCATGAAACACTTTTGGAAATGAGAATAGTTATGACATGACATCTGAAGACCCCAATAAACATTTCTGTCAACTCCTACCCTATGCGTGTATTTGTTATAATAACTCAAAAAATAAAACTCACGGATTAACCCGATAAGAGTTAGTATTTGGTCATTGTTCTAGTAGACCACCCAAAATCCTAAATAATAAAAAAGGATTAATTTTAAAATATATTATGAGAGATCTTAACGCAAGGGTCAAATATTATTACGAAATCGCACTAAATAAAACACAATAAGAATAAACAAAAAAAATTTTATAAACAAATTATTTGATTTATTGGATTATAAAGCAGAAGGACAAAGTCTACGTAAAAGAACCACAAATTAAAAGCATATTATCACCATTGGCCCATTTTTATTAAAAGAAATTTATTCAAAATCGGCAACACTAAAAAATCAAACAAAACAACTAACTAAAATAAATTATAAAAACTTATTATGACGACATAATTATAAATTCAGACAATAAAAATACCACAGACAGTAAATCTGAATAAATAATAAAAAGCTAATCAAGTTTTTCTTTTTCAGATTACTGGCACTCACGATGATTTAACTTACAAATCAGGCAAACATAAGTTTGCGATACCTCTACACTATAAACCGATATAAAACAATGTAGGCGTTTATTATCAACGAGAAACACAATTAAAGGTATCAATATTCGAGGAAAAGTAGCACAAAAATAGGCCTTACGAGGGATTGTTTGTGCAGTAAGATCGATCTGAATGCGGTTTTTTGCATTCGATTCGTATGAACGTCTACAAACTTTGTGAACAAATTAATTAATGTTAAATGAAAAACTGCCTTTTTACAATAGAAAACTGGTATTTTCGAAATGCATTTGAAAGTTTTCAATTACAAATAATTTATAAGTAGGTTTTCGAGGTCGCTGAACACGAATATGACATTATCAAGGACCTAGGGAGTACCTGGTGCGCGCTAAGGTTGGCGTAAAAGTCGTCTTCTGGAGTTTTACGACAATTTCTTCTAATATCAGCCCAATTTTGTTATTTGGGGAGTTTTTGAGGTCGCTGACCACGAATATGATATTGACAAGGACCTGTGAAATAACTGGTGCGCGCTAAGAGTGGTGTAAACGTCGTCTTCTGGAGTCTTACGACAAATCCTCTTAATATCAGCCCAATTTCTTAACTCAAGAGGTTTTTGTTGTTGCTGAACACGAATATGACATTAGCAAAGGTCTGCGGAGATTTGGTGCGCGCTAAAAATGGTGTAAATGTCGTCTTCTGGAGTTTTACGACAAATCCTTGTCATATCAGCCCAATTTTATTACTTGGAGGTTATCAAGGTCGCTGAACACAAATATGATATTGACAAGGGCCTGCGGAGTACCTTAGTGAGCGCTAAGGATGTTGTAAACGTCGTCTTCTGGAGTTGTACGACAAATTCTTTTAATATCAGCCCAATTTTGTTACTTGGGGGTTATCGAAGAAGTAGAAGAAAGCAGTGAAATTGATGAATAAATTATTTTTAATATGTATTAAACTTTAAAAAAATATATTTTATGTACTAAAATATTATTCAAACAATTTTATGAATAAATACTATAATCAAAAATTATAATTTTTAACTTTTAACAAATTACCACAAAATTCTAGAAGACGTCATTAATACCATGCAACCTTCCGGCAGGGTATAAAGGCCATGATCTAGTACCGGGTAGTGGAATACGACTTTTTACACCATTCTTAGCGCGCACCGGGTACTCCGCAAGCCCCCACTGACCAAAAAAACCCTCGAGTCAAAATTGGGCTGATATTAGGGGATTTTTCATAAAACTCAGAAGACGACGTTTCACCATTCTTAGCGCCCACCAGGTACTCCGCAGACTCTTATCAATATCAGATTCGTGTTTAACGACCACAAAACTCCTTAAATAACAAGTGGGCTGGTATTAGGAATTAATTGTCGTAAGACTCCAGAAGACGACGTTTACGCCATCTTTAGCGCGCACCAGGCACTTCGTAGGCCCTTGATAATATCATATTCGTGTTCAGCGACCTCGCTAACCCCCGAGTAACAAATTCGAGCCTATTTCCATCATTATTTACCTAGTTATATTTTTTTTGTAATTGCAAGCTTTTAAATGCATTTCGAAAATACCATTTTTTTATTGTACAAGGACAGTTTTTCATTTCCCATTAATTAAATTTGTTTACAAAGTTTGTAGACGATCATACGAATTGAAGACGACGCCAACTATTTAAAATTCCTGATTGGCTGCGGCCGTGACCACGTGTTCTCCCAAAGTTATAGTGGTCGGACCCTAAAACCAACAATAATTGACAAAATTAATTATTTGCCATTTTAAAAATTTTACAGTGACAGGTTTATCAACCATACACTTTTTAACAAGTCAAAATCAGTCAGGACCGACTTACACACAAAATGGTGTGCCCAATTTCTATAAATATGACTATACATGAAGGCAGATATTTGTTAATTGTTTTATATAGCTGTTTCGGCTATTTTAAAATAATTTTGAAAATGTCTTTTACAAGCTAGTTATATGGATACAATATAATAATAATCCGGTGGGGGAGCTTCAAAAACATGTTTTAATATTTTTTTATTACCAAGTATATAAATATAATTAGGAAAAATAAAAAGCCGCTTTGCTAACCAGAACTAACAATGAGCGACTAGAATTTAGGGCTTTTGAATTTGTTTAAATTATCCCTACATAGAAGTTATTAACAATTTTTTTAATTTTTTGATATAGTAGAAGTTATAAATTTTTTAAAAAGTGTATGCTATATAATCCCCGGGGTTTTTCTAATACGCTGTTAAAATTTTGTTTATAACTTCTACAAATAATTTAGACAAATTCAAAAGCCCTAAGTTCTATTCGGTCATGGTTAGTTCTGGTTAGCAAAGCATCTTTTATTTTCCCCAATTATATTTCAGACGTAAAAATGCGGAGACGTATTACAAAGGACCCATGATTTGCTTTTTTTACATTAAATGCATTCTAAAGCATGTTTCATGTGTCAACACTGTCAAAAAGCTCTCCAGCGGGGTTTCTTTAGACGCGAGTCTATGTAATTTTTTTTTCCTCCCTCTAGAACGATTCTATTTTCTCTTTAACTTTACATTTTATAGACATAGATTAATAGTACCATGATTGATGCAGAGTTTGGGAACATCGCAATTTATTTTATATTATATTATTATAATGGCGCCTGTTATGACCCGTATGATAATAAACAATGAATTATTGTGCAATTTTGTAGTTTTTGTTATGTTTATAAAGGAAAAGTTCCGAGGGTGACATAAAATACTTTTTATCTCCTGTTGGATTATTGCTGTTTTAATCACGCCCAGCACCCCTGTTCACTTTTCCATCCCGTAAGTATGTATTAGTATATGTTTGTTAATAAAAGTTATTGAAACATATTTTTGAAGCTCCCTCACTGGATTATTATTATATTGTATCCATATAAGTGGCCTAAAAAGAAATTTTTAAAAATCTTTGAAATAGCCGAAACAGTGATATGAAACAATTACCAGACATTTTTTCATTATTTACCTAGGTGTTTTTTTATTATTATTATTTACCTAAGGAGAGAAATGTTACTTCTGATTAGAGGAATGCAGTAAATAATGATGATTTCTCAGGTTAGTAGTAAAAAAAAAAATTGATATCATCCTAACTAAATAGGAACAAAATAAAATTAGTTTTTTTATACTAAATAACTTGTTTTCAATTATTTTTTTTAGTTAACAAATAATTGTAAGGAAATAATATTTGCTTACAGTACGAAAATAAATATTTCCTAGGCAACCACTAATTGCAAGGAAATATTTACTTTTTCTTTTAAAAAGGTCAATACTTCTAATCGATTTTCTAAAAAAAAAATATTCTATTTATTACACCTATAGGTATACACAAAAAATCTAATAAGTACTTCACTCATATTTAAGAATTTTTGAATAGTACCAAGATAAAATAATTTTTCATATCCTTCTGTATCTTTTGGACAACGAAAAAATAATACCCTGAAGTACCCATTTTTGTAAAACATCATTAAAAATAGACCACCATTATTAAAAAAAATTAAAAATTAAAAATGGGTTTTAAAAAGTGCAAAAAAAATCCCACAAATAAGGGTTTTTTAAATTTTTCCCTTAAAAAAAAATTTTTATTTTTTAAAAAAACCTAATTTTTCTTAATTTTTAAAAACCCAAATAAAAAAGTTTAAAAACCAAATTTTTAATTAAATTGGGTTAAGACATTTAAAAAATTAATCTTTTTAATTTAAAAACTATTACTTTAGTAAATAGTATTAAAATAAAAATCTGAAAAATATGTATTGACATGTCAACAACATTTTATGACGGTTTATAACCACTTTTATACTGACCTAGGTTAAATTAACCGGACTTACTTAGCTAAATAGGTTATAGGAAGGATATACTTAACCTTTCTATCATTTTCTAAAAACTTTCCCAAACTGTCTTTATTTCGGTTGGGTTTTTTTGGCTGCAGTGCATCTTTATCATGGGCTCGTATTTCCATATATGGATCTTGCGTGGGAACAATTGGATCAGGCACTGATATACCACATCGATTTAAAAATGTCCGGGTAAATTTATCACAATTGGTTATCTTAAAGACTCTTCCATAAAGTTCCACTTCTCTTCCAATATTAAAGTCAATCATATCGTAAAAATTCATATCCATTGGAGACGGTAAGCGAATTCTCTGTCGTGATATTAAAGTACCTTTAAAGAAGATAAGATATTTTATAATACACACAAAGGTACCTTTAAAAATTAATATACAGGGTGGAAAAGTATAGACCTAGAAAAGTGGAAGAATTTAGATTACTAATACTCAGAAACACGTAAAATAATTTAATAACACAAAATATTATCAGTCTGTATGCCTTATTCTCTAGTAACAAAGTGACTCGCCTGGACATCTAAAGACTAAGGTTATTGATGATTTGTTGGGTTATGTTGTTTTATTCTTGTTAAGCCGCAATCGTTTATTATTAAACAGTTAAAGGGGGTTATATCTATTATGAATAGCTCTAGCGACATAATCCTACATGTGTCCAATTGGATTCATGTCTTGAGAATTATCTGGCCATTGTAGTCTTTGAATATTTGCTTTTCTAATGCGTTTTGTGCCTTTCTTATTTGATGCGGTCTAGGGTTATCGTCCATAAATATGTAATTGTTGGCAATTTTATAGCGCAACGGATAAATTATTGCTCTAATTATATGTTCCGAGTATATTTCGCCCGTCATGTTTTGTACTATAGGGCTTAGCTCTGTGCGGCAATTAAACATTATGTCCCCCCCAACATGACAGTCCCTCCTTGGTAGGGAACAACTTTTTAGGGAAAAGCGAGTCTTTCTTGTCTTTTCAAACTCTCTGACTAAACTAAGCTTCTCAACAGAGGTCAAATATCTTGGTATTACCTTTGACAGTAAGCTAACATGGAATTCTCACTTGGAGAACAGAATAAAGAAAGCATATATTTGTCAATGCCGCAGAACCATAGGGAAACTTGGGATTCTCTCCCAGAGTAGCCTATGGATCTACACGTTTAAACATGCTATTCAAGAATAGCATGTTTAAACATCACAGGTCTTAAAAGGGCTACACCTACTAGAGCCATGGAAAAGGGATATTTAATCTCACCCCCTTATTATTTGTAAGGGGAACGGCCTTGTGACTCTGACACTAATGTGGCACTGGCTTAACTGGACGACGCCTGTGAAGGATGTTGAAACGAACCTATTCTGTAACACTTTAAAAACAGGTTACATTTTCTGCTTAACTATTCGCCTGGTAAACATAATGTCGTGAGTCGATATACCTAAAAAAGGTAAGATAATTAATTAAGGAAAAATAGATGGGCGCCCGGTTCTTACAATTTTGATAGTTGTTTTAATTATTTACAAACAATATTATAATAAAAAAAGAAACATGTCATCAAATGTAGGTTAATTACTTGGTTTAAAAAAAAAAAACTTCAATTTCTTCTAAAATAAATGGGGAAACAAAAATATGGGCGAGATGTTGGTATTCCCCATAAAAAAAGAAAGGTAAAACCTGTGTTCCTTTTTGGTTTCGGACAAAATGGCTGCTGGACGACCCGTGCTTCACCTGGTAGTGGTCCCGTGAAGAGCCAAACCATACAGGAACGATTGCCAAACTGGATGAATTTACCAAAACGAAAAAACCATAAAAACCCTGTTTGAAGAAAAACATATTAGGACCCTTAAATTCGTACTAAAAGACCAAACAATTTATAGTGATAATAAATCAGTATTATACAAATATTTATGGGTATTTTAAGTATGGGTTAACTCACCATAAATGCGGGTTACAGGCTACCAACGGAAGAAGTCAGTGGCTACTCCTACAGAAGAAATGAACATTGCACACTGCTATAAAAAACACCCAAAATTAGCAAATGACTTGGATAAAACTAAATTTGAAAATTGAAAGAAAATAGCATTTATCACTATATTAGCATTTTAACATACCTGTTTGCAAATCAACCGTTAATAGTCCTGATAAAAAAATCACCAGTTGACCATAGCCGCCAAAACCACAAGAAAATATGCAAATTTTAATCCCTCACACGTGAATTTGGCAGAACCCCATTAGGCAAAAAAAAAGGCCCACAAACCCCCGGAAATCGTACCCACATATCGA
This sequence comes from Listronotus oregonensis, assembly GCA_019359885.1. NCBI lineage: Eukaryota > Metazoa > Arthropoda > Insecta > Coleoptera > Curculionidae > Listronotus > Listronotus oregonensis. Next base: position 178,846 of record JAHBCN010000439.1, on the reverse strand, counting down.
AATACTTTGTGAATATTCCTACTGAAAATCGAAAACAATTGTGGGAACACAGCGACTTGTGCGGCCGTGTAGCTTCACCACCGAGGCGTTATCAGTAAAGCGATCTGAAACGGCTTCAGTCAAGCAGGCGTCAGGTGGAAAAGGGCAGCGGTGTCGCAATTATTACTTAATAAAACAGGTTTAGAAATCGTTAAATTTATTTGTATAAGAAAATAATTAATTGCCGTTGAATATAATATTATTATTATGAAGAAAAGTATATAAAAAAACAACTTGTAGCTTTAAACTCTACAATGTTACGGGAGAACTTCCAATTCTACAGGCAAGAGCGGACTCAGTTGCAGCAAGGTTCGTTTTTCAATAAACCCTACACTATTTACATAAAGGAAGCAATGCCAATAAAAGGCGAGTCTAAAGGAACCATTAGCCTATACACTGACGGTTCTAAGACCAGGGTGGGCACAGGCTGTGGCATATACTCACCAACTTTAAACCTGAAAATCGGATGGCCATAGGCGCCGAACCCAGCGTGCTTCAATCCGAACTGACAGCCATAACCATAGCGGCTTACAAAATGTAAAGCCGCAACATCGCCAACCATATGATCTGTATTTATACAGACAGTAGGCAAGCATTACTAGCCCTGAATAGACCACGCATTACTTCGGACTTGTACTAGAATGTCATCAAGCCCTGACTAACATCTCTCTAAATAATGTGGTCAACTTAACCTGGATTAAGGGACATGACATATCTAAAGGTAATCATATCGCTGACTCGCTGGCCAGGGCGGCTGCGGGACGGAATCTAGTTGGTCCCGTCCCCACCACTGGATTGACAATAACAGCGATTAAAGACATCATTAAAGAATACTCCCATTGACTGTTTAAAGAAAAATGGGATGATACTACGAACTGCAACTTCGCAAAAATAATGTTGAGCTATCCAGACAAGTCAATAGCGAAAAAAAACCTTATAATGTCCAGAGGGAACCTCCGAACACTAACGGGCGTTCTAACTGGCCACTGCGGGCTACGAGGACACCTATTTAAAATGGGTCTAACGGAAACAGAATTATGTAGAGGCTGTAAACAAGAAATGAGACAGTGGAACACATTCTTTGCGATTGCCCGCCCTCACATTTGAACGGAACTCTATGCTGGGCACGAACTGGCCATTACTGGCCGAAATTACGGAGATTCCACATAAAGACATCGTCAACTATTTCAAATCAATAGGTTGGACGACGCAGTAAATCTCCCGCCCACAAGAGGGAGCACAAAGGGCCTACTGAGGTCTAGGTGCAGTGGTATATTACCACCCTCTGAACATTCAGATCAGATTAGATCTCTGACGTCGATTGTCGTTTACCAATCCAAACCGAGTTTCATCGGAAAAAAGTACGTGGCGCCACTGAGGTTAAAGCCTATGTTCTTCGTTCCACTCTAAACGCGCAGCTATGTCCCAAGATAATAGCTCTGGATCCTGTAAAGATAACCTTTTTTTAGGAGGATGACACAGTATATGGGTCCAAAACTTGGCCCAAATTTCGTACTTTTATAGTTTAATTCTTTTTTTGCAACAAATAAATTCATTTTTATTTAAAACGGAAAAGTACTTTTGACAGAATGTACCTTTTTTAGTAGAATTAGGTTAAAAAGTGCCTAATAAAAAGAAACAACATATTTTATGATTTTTAAAATTACTTTTTACTAAGGAAAATAATTATTTTTAAACCGTCTTGAAATAAACAATAACATTTGCCAAAAACATTGGCAAAAATAACTTTATTTTGAGTCGAAGACCTATGAAATAAAACTAGATTTTAAGGTTATTTTCTCTAAAGTAAAACACACCTAATTAGCTTAATTTACCCCATACAAATTGCGCTGCATTGTATTGATATAGAAAAGCCCTTTTCAAAGGTATTTTAAATTTATGGTAAAGAGTAGATAAACACCGCACCTGCTTAAAAATAATTTTAAACTTTCATAATTATACAAATTTATCTTAAACCGTTTTAATAATATCGGGCAAAAGCTTTTTAAGGATTCTCGTTCCGAGGGTTTTACGCACCCTCCAGACACACGACAGACGACACTTTAAGGGATTTTAAAACAAAAAGTTCATATAAACATGGGTCCGCAAATTCTTCGTTTCCAACAGTGGTTCCCAAACTGGGGGGCGCACCCCCGGGGAGGCGCAAAGCAACATTAAGGGGGGCGCGAGAGCTCAGAAATATTACTACAAGTTTTTAGCTTTAAAATAACAAAAAATCAGTCAAAATGAAAAAAGAAGATTTATATATGAAAACGTCGTCTACAAGCTTAAACACCAATTTTTTTCATTTCCGAAATTGGCTTTATTAATGAAGAATAGTGACGACACTCCTCAAAACGAAAAGATGACAAAATATATTATACCTCATCTAGAAAGAGTCTGCGATGAATTCAAACAGTATTTTCCTAATTTACATGACAATGATGAACATAAATTTGCCTAAAATCATTTTAATTTTGATATAAACATCCTTTCAGAAGGAATGCAAGAACAAGCAATCGACTGAAAACACGACTCAGTGGCGAAAAATAACTTTGAAAATTTGGTAATTAGGGGAAAGTGGGGTAAGATGACGATATTAAGGAAAACGCTTAAATTAATAACGAAACTATTTATTTAAAGAAGTGAAAATGAAAATATAAAACTACAAATATATTTACTACATTATTAAGATAGCATATATCACAAAAAATAAACCACTTTATCTAAAAAAACAAACACTAAAAAACTAACATTTTAGGCATCTTACCCCATACATCGGGTAAGATGACGAACGCGTTGGGGTAAGATGGCTTATATGCAAAAATCGCAATAGAACTCGCCATCTTCAAAAGAAGAGCAGTCCTCGTGCCACCACGACAAACAAGATGAGCATTGGATCCAATTTTCAATTGGCAGATCTGTATAAAATTCGTTACAACCTGGACAATTGTATTGAATTTCATGTGTATTCTGATTAATAGAATTGGGACCACTTGGGCCAGCCTTATCGTAGTCAGATTGTGTGACTGTTGACTGATCCAAAGGTTTTTTCCCTTATCCACTTTCTTTTTTTTAACTTAATTTCTTTCTCTCTAATAGCCCTTTTTTTCAATCTTAATTTTCTTTTTAACTCTTTTTTTGCTTGTTCATTTTGTTTTATTTCCAAAACTTTCTTTACAGGCGTGCTAGCAATAACAGATGCAGACATTTTTTTCGAGTTGTGGACTTCCTTTCCGATGTTGGTATTGGCCTAATTTCTTTTAAAGCTGTGTGGTTTTCTTTAAATAAATTTCGCTTACTTGACCCTAGTTTATCGGCAGCTGAATTTCTAGCATTCATTAAATTAGGCTCGTTTTGTTGTGGTGTCTGGTTCAGTCTGATTTTTTTTGCAAGGATAGATAAAGGAACGCCATCATCAGAATCTGATTGCGAGTCAATGGTTAAAGGAGAGTTTATAGAATTCCCTCGAGAATTCCTATTTCTTGGTGAAGTTAATACAGCGTCTTCTAGATTATCCCGTTCTGTCGTTATTGCTGCGGCAAAATCGCTGTCATTAAAAATTATCGGATTAAATGGTTCGATACCGCATGCTTTGAACCCTTTTACAGCATTGCTTACAGTAGCAGCTTTACAGTAAGCTTCGGCAAATAAAGGACCGAGATTTCTGTCTGAAATTACTGCCCCAGGATTGTCGACCAGAAACGCATCACACACTTGATTGTAGTAGGTTTTCAGGAGACTGAAAAAAGAAACATCGAGCGGCTGTAACCCATGTGTTGTATGAGGTGGAGATACCAGTATTATTCCATTGTATCTACAAAACTTGATACACGGAAGGGAAATGTGTGAGCTATGGTTGTCCACCAATAACAACACCGGATCATTAATGGACGGCTTTGCGTATTTAACAAAATGTCGTAAATATGCCTACTACATTTTGAATAAAATATCTTCCAGTCTATCCTTTAATCGCGAAAATCGCTTTGAAATTTTACATACCATTCTTGACAACCTACTTATGTGAAAAAGGATTTTTATTTTAATGGAAATTAGAACAAAAAAACGGAGCCGGCTTAATGTTGCTAGGGACCTACGTTGTGCACCTTCAAAGATAAAACCAAGAATTTCCGACCTCGTTAAGGAAATGCAGCACCATACTTCGCAATATATTTGATTAGTGTTCAAATGTTATGTTTGTAAATAAATGCCTCTTTTTTTAGGAAAAGAAATGTGTCTGTATAGTCGGGGGAAGTGGGGGGCGCGACTATTTCTTAATTCCAAAAAGGGGGCGCCATAGAAATAAGTTTGGGAACCACTGCTCCAGAGGATTTCTTAGGTCATGTTTACGAAAATTTTGTCATGTGTAGAGTGCGTCTTAAAATTATTTGCCGCTAATTTCTTAACATCCAGTATAAATTATCGAAGAAACATTAAACCTTCAATTAGGGTTACATTTTTTTTTAAATTATTTTTGCTGCACCTAAGGATAAATTATCCACATTATTTGATTGTTTGACTAAGCATAAGTTTGGTTTGGTTGCACTTAGGTATAGAAGCAGCATTAACCTAAAAAATGTACATTATCTTATATAAGCTACACAAACGTCTTGAAAAAAGTGACACAAAAAAAATGGTTCGTATTTATGATTTTTTGATTTATAGATTCCTAAATAAAACGCCCTAAAACGGTTTATAAAATTAAAACATGTATATTAAGCTCTGCCATCAACCAAATTAAAAAACTAACCCCAGACTTTTGACTAAAATTGAGTTTTTTGTTTGTCTGGATACCCCTGAAAAATAACTTTGCAACAAAAATTCAAACATTAGTCTTATTTTTTATTTGTTTAAGAAGCTTGTTAAAATGTATTGTTTATCTTTAAACTAATCGGGATTCTCTTGACACAAAACTCGTCCGGGTTTCATCCGGAATCCGGAACCTTTTTAAAAACCCCTGCACGGCGGCTTTCGGACGCCCTTTACACTACGAAAAATCGCGGTAATCATGGACGAATGGCAGCTTTATATATATTATACTGCTGCCATCGTTAGTATTCGTGCATACATTACCTTGGGATACTCCGCTATTTTCCACTTTGGGCTCAATTACTTGAATTGTACCGTCTTCAAGAAAATAATAAATTTTAACTTGGCGTACTTGAAAAGGTGAACCATGGACTTCTTGCAGAGTTTCTTGAAAAAAAGCGTCAAAGCATAGGATCTAAAAAGTGCATTAATAAGAAATATAAATGTTTTTTAAACCATGTCAAATTTCATACATAATATTGCAATATGGCAATTGCAGTCTGCCGTTTTGTTTTAATACATTTTATAGCGTTGTCCTAAATATTCACTAGTAATACTATTAGAAGTCAAATTATTTCCGGAAATTTTTTCGAGCTCACGAATATTTTGAAAATTATCTCGAGCCGAAGGCGAGGAGTAATTTTTTTCAAATATTCGTGAGCGAGAAGGGATTTCCTGGCATAATTTGATTTCGAATGGTATTTGGTAAGAAAATTTTATACCAATAATTATTGACGTTTATGATTAAAAAAAATATTGATAGGAAGGCAATGAAAAAAAGCTCCCTCTATGGTAAAATTGACATAGAAACACCAGTTTCAAATGTAATATATCTTATATTACTTTCGAATATTGAGTTTACTTTACAAAAACTGGTAGAAAATTTTATTTTAGCGATAGGTCTACCAAGGCTCTAGGTCTACTTTATAACATTTAACCTTTAAGGATGGTTCAAACTTTTATTTACCAATTTTAGTTACATAGAAGCATCAGTTTTGGATGTAATATATCTTATATTACTTTCGAATACTAAGTTTACTTTAATAAAACCGGTAGAAAATTTTATTTCAGCAATAAGCCTACCAAGGGCCTACGTATACTTTATAACATTTAAGCTTTAAGGACGGTCCAAATTTTTTTCTATCAATTTTAGTTACATAGAAGCATCAGTTTCGGATGTAATATATATTATATTACTTTCGAATATTGAGTTTACTTTACTAAAACTGGTAGAAAATTTAATTTTTTCAAATAATATTATTATAAGTTATTAAAATAAGTTTAACAAAACACGTTTAATAACGTTGTGTATTGTCAATTGTCATTTTTCCTTATGTCAGAAAATTTCCACTTTAATACCCTCCAGGGTACCCCAGGAGAGAAAATTTCCGAAAAAATACATAGGTTACCATGGCAACGTTGAGAAATGCTTGTATTTCATTGGTCGAAAAATGTTGGCGTGAAATTTTCTGATAAAATAATATATCCCAGTGCCAAAACAAAACATACTACGAATTATGTGGCATGTCCCTTTAGCTTGCTTAATTTTTTTAGCACTTCTTTTTAGCCATGTTAGCAGCATTTGATTAAAATGTTTTGCAATCTAAGGCAAATTTTTAATAGCACTATCTATTAGACATATAGGTTCCATTTTATTTCATAAAATTTAAATTACTTTAGTCACGTGACAATGTTTTGAGTTTAAGTTTAGGTCTCTCGCTTTCTGCGAGGATTAATTTGGTGGAGTTAGAAAGAAAAATCGGTATATTAGTACTTAGACCTCAGCCTTCGTGGACTCTCCTAAGAAAAAAACACGATATGTTTTTTATTACGCAGGCTGTTTGAGCTGTTAAGAATAAAACAGTTATGAGCATCGTTTCCGGCTTTAAATTTTAAAATAAAAAATACTTCTTTCAAACTTTGCCAGGATTCAATTTAGCGCACCCTAATTTTTTTTATCTTTGAAAATCTTGAGAATTGGGGCGTTTTTGATGTGACAAGAATAAATCTTTTTATTTTTACTTGACTTGAAAGATGTAATAATGCAAACATCGGAAAATATATTGACCTACACAAATATTGGCGCATTTCGTAAGTTTCGCGATACCTACACCCTCAACATGTCAAATTCATGATGTTTTGTAATTTATAAATAACCAGTTGATTTTGACAATCTTGGAAGATAAATAATAGTAAAACATCATGGCTTTACTGGCCTTTAAAAATCACGAGTCCTTTGCCCCGAACTACGTACTAAACATATTTGCCCTATGCAACTTAAAAATGCTCCAATCCTCAGTATTTTCGGTGATAAAAAAATTGTAGATTACGCCATAAAGTTTTTAAAAAATATTTTTTATTTTAAAATTTAAAGCCGGGACCGAGGTCTATTATTTTTCAAACTTCTAGCTGTTTTAATTGCGCGGAGATGACTCTTATGTTAATCAGACGAGCACATGGAAAAACATGGGGCCTTAAACCAAACATGGTTATATACCATGGTGGTTAGACCTATGATAACATACACATCACTGGTATGCTAGACAGAGATGCTGTTACAGAACTGGCCGAGGTACAGAGACTTGCTTGCTTAGAGGAACAATAAAAACAACCCCAATAGTAGCCATGGAGTGTCTCTTGGACCTTTCACCACTTAATCTTATAATAAAAACCAGTCGGTGTCTACGCTAATGTGAAACATAACGACATAAAAGTCAGGTTGGTGACAACATCTTGGACGTAGGAACAGACCAGATAATTCCCCATTACTTATTTAACACAAACGTTGAGGTAAAAATTCCAGATCGAAGTGAATGACAACAACCCGATATCCCCGTCACGGTTGGAGACATCATCCGGTATACAGATGGATCTAAAACCAAGCAGGGAAATGGAGCGGGCGTGTATAGTAAAATAATAAACTCACAATTCTTTACTCCACTAGAAACACACAGCTCCGTATTTCAAACGAAAATGTATGCTTTACTGCACTGTGCAAAAGAAAATAACAGAAAGGCTTTTAAAAACAAGCAGATCTGCATAATAACAGACAGCCAAGCATCACTGGGGGTATTAGTAAACCCCAAGGTAACGTTCAGGCTCACATGGGAATGCCAAAAAGAACTGGAAGTCCAGAGAGAACTCAAAAAGGGTAACTCTACTGTGGGTACCAGGACATTCGGGAATAGAAGGCAACGAAACAGGGATCATCCACACCATACTTCGGACCAGAACCTGCCCTTAGATTGACCAAAACCACAGCACGAGGGCAAACCAGGGAATGGATCCGAAACAAACACAAGGAATACTCAATATCAGTAGAATAACACATGGAAAAGGCTTTATAAGGGGTCCATCCGAAAGAACGAAGAAAGAACTACTCAGACAAAGTAGGAAAAGACTTTGCAAAACAGTAGGGCTGCTAACAGAACACGATAACCTTAGAGAACACTTACACAAGAGAGGCTCATACAATGGAGACCCAAGTTGCAGAATGTGCGGTCGAGGGGGAACAAACAGCCTACCATATCCTGTGCGAATGTGAAGTGCTGAATCACAAAAGATAAGCATTATTTGGGCCACCGAAAATGAGCCCACAGGAATATATTAACCAAGCAGTCTCGGGGTTATACACTTGTAGCAGGAGCAAGACCAATGGGAGGATTGGTATAAAAGATAATGGGAGATTAGGCACAAAAAGCCCAAGAGCCTGAGCTATCCCCGGTAGTAAATTAGGACTGCGGTTTAGTTATTTCGTTTTGTGTAAAACAATTAACGGCGTGTGCAAGTTGATGTTTTTGATATTAGAGTCATTGTAATCAGGATAAACATTGTCGCGCTACTGCTGTGTAAAAAAGTTTCTGTTTGTAAAAAATAGTAGCCAATTAACAACGGCCAGTAAAAATCGTAATATGTTTAATATGTATTTTTGGAAAAATGTCTAATTTTTGGTACTTACGTGATACATGAGATTACCTTAAAAATTAAATTAAAAAAATAAAAAAAAGGCTTCTAGCAAGCACAACCGGTGCTTATGTCAAAGTCCTTAAATTATTTAGTATTTTTTTCTTATCTGCTTTACTTAAAAAAAAATCGCTAAGCCTTAAGAAAAACGGTTTGAATTTGGCTGCCCAACCTAAACTTAAATTATTAATAATTAATTTAAAAGTTAATCAAGGCGTTGCAAATTGCAGTTTAAGTATAAGATTTTGTTAACGTATAGAATAAATAAAGACAGTTGCAAAATGTTGTGCCTTGTTATCGACAGTTTAGAATTATAGAAAAATCAATTATTGTAAAGTAAATTTAAAACCATAAAAATTTAAAAGAATGAAAATTTAAGTCAGGGTAGGGCTGCCAGGTCGTTGTTAAATTAAAATGTTATATTTAGTTAACAATAAACCGCCAAATAAAATAGTTAGCGCTGACGCAGTTTATGAATTCTTACTACCCTGTAACACTCTAACGTGTTTGAAATACAGTAGGGATTAGATCGATTTTTTTGTCATTATACTTTAAAAACACTACCCTGCGATAGCACAGAAGCCACATAGAGATTTTGAAACCAGCGCGCAGAAGTCTACCCCATACTAAGTATGTTAAAACCTGGGATGAATTCAAGTACAAATCATTTGGAATCCATACCGCATGTCAAGACAATCCGCGCTCGCATGGCAACAGAAAAATCACTTCTTCGTCTACTTCCCGCCCGCACCCACCGGTTGCATCATACGATTTTGGTTGTTTTCGTTTTTTCACGTTTAATTAAAAGCAAAGTATTTTGTTGATTATAACAAGACCAACGTAAAAAGTGAATTATAAGTGCTGGTTGGGTTGAGGTAAGATTGGTATAATGATTTTTTTGGACAATTTTTATATATCTGCTTAGAAGCATCGTTTTAATGGTTATCTACCTATTTTGACGCAAATGTGGCTGAAAGAAAAATAATAGCTATTGGACCAAACATCTAGGTTCAAACGAGTCGCAGCAGATGTGCAAAGAACGCCGGAAATATTAATAATAAGTACAAATAAACTAAATTTAGTTGAATCTCAACGTTTTGTGAAACACTATCGCGTCTTTTAATATGTTTTCAATAAAATTTTAAGAATTTATGATCTACGGATAGAAACTTAAAAGACAAGTTGAGAGACATACAGAAATAATTTGAGTCATTAATTATTGTTTATAAAATGTAGGTAAATCTTTTAGTTGAATGATAAAAGATTTAACAAGAATTCGCGTATTTTCAAGCATAGGACGCATTATTTATATTTAAAGTACACATAGAGGCTGTATTTATCAAGTTTGAGTGGACAGGTGGTGGTTAATTAAATGGAACTTATGTAAAAGTCCAATTTTATAAAAACGCATTTGTTTGAAATAGCATTTTACTTTTAAATAATGCTTATGATTATAAGCAAACAACTTTAGGTCTTGTATTAAACATGCATATAACTTCACTACTTCGAGAGTTAGCGTAATTAAGTGAAAACTAATTTACACCAGAATTTATACCAAACACCTAGTCCTAAATTACACTGACGATAACAAACGGTTTATTGACAAAAAGTGTAAAATAGAGTACTCTATTTCTGGATAACGAACAGACCTAGTAGGAATTCATAAAGCGCAGCGCTGACACCCAAAAGTAACGCATTGCTAATTAGTCTTTTTTTTTAAGTTTACTTTTTGCTCATCTTCCACACTAGTTTTGGTCTGTTTTAAATTTAGAGAAAAGTATTTTACAAGGAAACCCGCCACTATTTTTATAGATATTTTCATGGCTTTAATATACGGGGTGATAATTAAGTCTGTACCATAAATTTCACAGACGACACTTTAAGGAATTTTAAGACAAAAAGTTCATATAAACATGGGTTCGCAAATTCTTCGTTGTATCTTGAGAACTTCTCAAGATACAGAGTTTTAAAATTAAAAAAAAAATAAATCTTGTAAATATCTTAAATATTTTGTACCTAATTTGGTTGTAATTTGGCGGTGGTATTTATAACATTAAGGAATTAATTTGATTAAATGCATTAGGTCCAGTGGCGACACGAGCGGGATCTGAACAAATATTTGTGACAAAAAAATGTACGCCACTTACTTTGTGCAATTTTTAATATGTTTTTTGGATTAAGCAAATAAAAATACAACTTTTTTGTCCTTTGAATTTTTTTCGTATGTTAGATTAGTTTTCAAAAAAAAACTAAAAATCCACTTAATTGCATATCCCTTGATCACACAAAGAATATGGGAAAAGTTTGTTGGTTATTTTTTTGTTGTTTGTTTTTGTTTGTTTGTTAATAAAAAATTGTAAAAAAAATAATATTTTCCAAAAGAAAAATTTCCCCATATTTCTTGCGTGGTCCAGGGATATGCATTTAAGTGAACAAAAGATGTATTGTATTGGTTTAAAAAGTCAGTTGGTCAGCCATGGTTACTAATTTTTTTAAACTGATCCAATCCATTATTTGTTTAGGTGATATTCCCAAATGAAAATAAACAGATTTCAGTAAGCGAAGACGTAAGTAAAACGATTTTTAACAAAATTAAATTTTTATTTGATCTCTTTTATTGAAAGAACCATATATGGATATTGAATCCACTTCATCCAGATCATTTTTAGCGAGCAGAAGGGAATTCTTGTACTTACTTGCTACGCTATCTGGCAAAGTATTTACCATTATAAAAAAAACCCTAGAAATTGCTTTGGTTCTAATAACCTTAAAATGTCTTGCTCTTTATGAAAAACTGGCACCAAGTGGCGCATTTATATCAGTTTCGGCGGTTTTAATCATTAAAACCTGGCAACCTTGCCCTAAGGCAGCCAATTAGAGCAAAGGGATATGCAATTTAATAGCTTCTAAACACAAAATAAAATCAAAACTTTGAAAAAATTCCGACCAAGCTGGATTTTTTTGAAGATATTTATTTAGGTGTCCTACATATATTCTCAAAAGTACTCTTGATTTGAACCACGTTTTCTTTTGTTTTGGGGGTGAAAGTGGGTAAATTATAATTTTTTGCGGATACGTCTAAGAGTATTAAAATTTCGAAAAAAATGCCTTAAAAAATTCTATATAAAGGGTTTTAGACCTTTTTTGTAGAATTATTCGCTTTTGAGTAAACGACACAGTAAAAGTGCAGTACTCGTATTAGCATTTTTTATTACGTATACTATTTTCTACACACAGTTCAATAGGCGTTTTTTGTGGTAATCTAAACTAACTTAATCTAGTCCACATTATACATAAAATATTTTTTGTAAGATATTTCGTAAAATAAAAAAAAATGTTCTGTACTTTTTTTGATGTATATCACATATTATTTCCTGACCTTTTTCAAAAATTTTATTGTCATCTTTATTGGTACAGGGTTATCCAACGAGGACTAGACAGGCCGCTTTTTTGACCCTACCTGTACTTTTATAAAAAAAAAGTGAAATAGCCATCATATATAAAAATTATATTACAAAAGCTCGAAAAACGCAAAGAAGATTTTTCGAGAGACGCATTTCAGTGGATACAATTCTAAGAATTAAGACTCTATTTGAAGAAACAAAAACATTGAAAGATAGGCGAAGAAATATAAGAAAACAAAACATAAGAAATCGAGCAATTGTTCAATATTTTAGGATAAATCCGATGAGTTCTATTCCGCAGGCAGTACGAGAAGTAAGGTATGGCCTAGAGCTCCGAAGGGTTTGGTATCAAACCATATTGTATCCTTCCCGTTCAGTATCTAACTCACGAACAAAAAGAACTTCGTTTTCGATTTGTTGCTTCGATGTTGATGAGAGAGCAAGACGAGGACAACAACTTATACAATAAAATATTATGAACTGATGAAGCGTCATTCACAACATCAGGAATATACAACCGGAGAAAGACAGCAGCTAACCCTCATAAATATGAAATGATAAAGTTTCAAGGTAGGAGCTCGCTTAATGTTTGGTGGGGGATGTTAGGAAATCAAATTATTGGACCGCTATTTTATCGTGGCTCTTTAACAGGCCAAAGATACCTTCAGTTTTTTCAAAATGACACCGAGGACCTCTTGAAAGGATTGCCATTGCAAATCAACGATAATATTATTTAGCAGCAGGATGGCGCTCCACCTTATGCCGTTCGAGAAGTGGTAGTATATTTAAATGGGCGTTACAACGAGTGAATTAGCCGTAACAGAATACACATTGGCCACCCAATAGTCCAGATATCACACCAATGAATACATTTTTATGGGGCCATTTAAAAAACGCAGTTTATCAACGGCCTAATAGAAATATCGATGAGCTACAGCAAAAAACTGTGAATGAATTTGACAGACTTAACCAGGATTACAATATTATAACGGACTCTCTGGAAAGACTAAAAAGGGGGCATCGGTCCTGTTTCGAAAACAACGGAGGACGTATCGAACATTTATATTATTAAGATGTCTGGTGTTCTTAAGTTTAATTTATGGTTTTTTCTTATGGGGTATTTGTGTTAAACGTTATATTGTTTTTATATTTGTTTTGTATCTATTCTACAAATAGAGTCTTAATTCTTAGAATTGTATCTATTGTATTACAATGTGTAGACGGTCTTCTAATAAATATTTCTTTTTTTAACGTTATTTGTTCCTAATTTATAAAACATATAAACAACTTTTAATTTTTATTTTTTTAGTTGTCTGAATGACACTACCGTTAAAGAGTGAACAGGTATCCGTATCAATATTTCAGGTGTTAATGACACGGTAAACGAAAATTTTTTCGATTTAAACGTGCAGAAAATGGACCATTTTGAATTAAAAAAATATCATTTTGGATCAAAAGATATACAAGGAATCGGATAATCACATAAAAAAATATGGCATTCCAAAAAAAAATCAAAATGACCCCTAGCAGTTTTATTTGATGTTTAGTTATTTAACATTAATAATTTTCGGATTCGGAGGGAAAAATTATATATGATGGCTATTTTACTTTTTTTAAAAAAGTACAGGTAGAGTCAAAGAAGCGTCCTGTCTAGTCCTCGTCGGATAACCCTGTACATTCTTACAAGTCTTGGATCAAGGAGGCCATAAGACTAATGTACAGGATTTTCTCAGTAATACGCACATACGAAGAAAGAGTAAACTTTTAATTTTTTACAAGTACAACCTGCATTGCAGCCTTTAGTGTGGTTGCAAGTGACCAAAACTATGACAACTTCCAAAATAATAAAGTAAGTTATGGTGAGGTATATTCAAAAGGTTGAAAAACATTTTTTTTAATAAAACTAAGACAGATTAACTTGTAGCTAAACTCATAGAAAGGCAGAAATGTCGAAAATATTTTGCTTTGCGTGCCAGCCATCTGTCCTTTAGGGCTATAAGAGGTAAAGTACTCTTATGTGATGATAAACACTAAAATAAGTACCTACCTGTTAATTCTTTCAGATATATTTTGTAAATAATTTTTATAGTAAGATATTTCTAATATAATTTACTAATGTGCTGACGTGCGGCACTTTCATTCAGATAAAACTTAGCATGTATCTATAAAGGGATAAATTCTATAAAAAGAAATGTGTAGCAAATTTTGTTATTTAAAATTTCATTAGCTTTAATTTTTTTATAACTATTTTCTGAAGAATTAATATAAATTCAGCTTGGTCCGATTTTTTTTATTCAAAATGTTCATTTCGTGGACTAAAGGTTAAGAAGACTATACGAGTACATTACCTGTTTATCAAACATTATCCATCCTGGCAGTTCAACTGATTGTCCTCGTGGATAAATAGATGGAAACTTATCTGACAGCGGTCCAAACATATTGGGCTTTACTTTCTCAATAAGAGCCCTATTTCCTTCACCAATAAATCCAAAAATTGGATTACGATTGAATTTACTTTTACCAACCTAAATATTAAAATTTATTTAATATTGTAAATTTAATAAATTAATAGCACCTGTGACCTCAAAAAACGGACTAGAAATCATAATTTCAAAATCTTCCACGGATGCTGCCCCAGTTTCGTACAAAAGGGTTTTTTGGGTCGCTGTTTTACAAGATTCTGAGAATTTAAGGTGGCGGACCCCAAACGTCGGATGTGTTTTTCAAGATGGCGAGTACATGTTTTAAAAACCAACGGAATAAAATCAAATTTCGTATAAGGTGGTTTTTGAAGTTGCTAATTCCGAATCTAAAGTATTCATGATCGCAGATACAATATGGTGTCCACAGTACAGGCCCCCTCTGGCAAGTTGATTACCACATACTTTATAATTCGTGAGGAACTTCGTTTTGACGAGTCTACCACACTTTTCCTCTGCGACTTTTCTCGATTCCTCCTGAAAAGTCACGACCACAACTTTTTTTTTAAGCTTAAGTTACTGGAAATTTTGTTAAAAATGTGAATTTAAACTTATCCGACAAAAATTTGTCCGACTTTTTCATGTCTACTGCCCGAAACATGCCCAAATGATAGGGTATTGAAAACCGATCACCACATAGGTAATTTTTGCTAAAATTGATTGTAAATGATTTATAAAATAATATCCTATGGTTGTCCGACAAATTTCAAGCCGCATTTTTTCAGTCCGACAGCTGGAAATTGAAACTTTGACGGGGTATAAAAAATCGTTTACCACATGTCGGACAGAAATAACATACAAAAGAAAAGTATTTTTTAAAGGAAAAAAATACATTGTCCGACAAAAATATATCCGCAAATTCTAAGTCCAACAAAAAAAAATATAAAAATCGTAAACTTTTGAATTTGCCAATAAAGTATTTTATTTTATGAAATAAAATTTCATGTAAATATATATATATATATATATATATATATATATATATATATATATATATATATATATATATATATATATATATATATATATATATAATATAATATATATATATATATATATATATATATATATATATATATATATATATATATATATATATATATATATATATATATAATATATATAATTAATATGTTGCAGTTTGATAATATATTTTATCATTTCTTTTTACTTTATAAATTTTTTATTTTCCCAAAATTTGGTTTGTTCTTTAATGAATTACATAAAAAACACTCCATTTTAACTAAGATTTAATGCACTGGTTTGATTTAACACTAATCCTGTAAGTACTTTTGACTTTCGGAGCGTAAAGTACTTAACCCGAGACAGTTACAGTGTACGTTGCATTGTTGTTACCATGGAAACTTTTGTGAACCTGATTTTCAATGAAAAGGTGTTAAACTAGGATCCGTGTTTTAATACGAGGTGTTACGGAACACTGCAAAAGTTATGTTTATGTAGTTTTTATTATTTTTGAAGGTGAAATGAGGCGAGAGACACATGTTCTGAAATTTTACGTTTAAAAATAATCAAAACATTTCTACACCGGACTAAAATTCAAAATTGATTTTGCTGCGTTAACTTTTACCCTTCAAATTTACGGCAATAGCAACAGCCGGAATGGATGATGACAGCAAGGTCATGAGCTCACCAACGAATAAAACCTACTTAAACCTTATAAGTATATAGAAAGAGTAAAAGAAATATAGATTTTTACACGTGATGTCACAAAGCTGATAACCCTCCGATACTCCTTGTCACACAATGTCACAATCCTCTACACCCTTCCCCCTTAAAATGTGACGTAATTTAACGGATGGCCCCTTACAACGTATTTAATGATTTTTTAATAATATGCGGACACTAAATTGTCGAAAAGGTGTATCACTATTTTCTACAATAAATTTAAAAGAAAAAAAAGTGAAAATTAGGTTTGTGGTCAACGATTTTTTATACCCCGTCAAAATTCCAATTTCCAGCTGTCGGACTGAAAAAATGCGGCTTGAAATTTGTCGGACAAACATAAAATGGTATTTTATAAATTTTTAACAGTTAATTTTACCAAAAATTAGCTATGTGGTGATCGGTTTTCAATACACTGTCATTTGGGCATGTTTCGAGCGGTAGACATGAAAAAGTCGGACAAATTTTTGTCGGACAAGTTTAAATTCACATTTTTAACAAAATTTCTAGTAACTTTAGCTAAAAAAAAAAGTTGTGGTCGTGAGTTTTTAGAACCTTGGGAAATCGCCATAATATAGAGCTTTTTCGAGCGAAAAAGCGGAGGAATCGAGAAAAGTCGCAGAGGAAAAGTGTGGTAGACTCGTCGAAACGAAGTTCCTCACGAATTATAAAGTATGTGGTAATCAACTTGCCAGGGGGGGCCTGTACTGTGGACTAAACAGATTGAGGACAAAAAACGATCAAAAGAACTGAAAATTGATTTTCATTTTATTATGTTTATATTTTTTTAAATGTTATCGGCTAATTGAATCTTTATCATGTGGGCCCCATCTTTTTGAATACTTCAAATTTATATTTACCTAAAAACGCATATATTAAATTTGATCTTCCATCTGATGTTTTTGCTTGTTTTATCTACCCTATTGGATAATGAATGTTTTAAATTTGACTTCAGATTTTAAATCAGCAACCATTTTGGGTTCGCCATCTTAAATTTTTAAAATCTGACTTAGGATTGGTAGTTAAAGTTGCTCTTTCCGATTTTGACCAAATTTAGTATACGTGGGATTTTTTGGGCGCTTATTACGAATCTGAAAAAATATTTTTTTGGCAACGTTTCGTTTTCGATATATTCATCATCAAAGTTGAAAATCAAACTAACCTTATTTACACTATTTCTCCTTTTTTTGCACAGAATCCTTGATTTTTACACTAAATTGGCACACAAGATTTCACAAACACCTTTTTAAAACTTGTTTTTATATTTCTTTTACACCTTGTTTCCATTTAATTGCAAACTTCCACTTTCACACGCTGCAACGTGGCCGCAACCATGTATAGCTAGGGATTTTATAAACAAATATGGCTGCTGCCGTTGAACTAGCAATTTAATGAAAAAAAGGTGTGAAATAAATAAAATACAAGGTTTTAAAAGGTGTTTATAAAATATCTTGTGCCACTTTAGTGTAAAAATCAAGAATTGTGTACAAAAAGAAAAGGGAATATAGTAAAAATGAGGTTAGTTTGATTTTTAAATGTGATGATGAATATCTCGAAAACGAAACGTTGCCGAAAAAATATTTAAACAGATTCGTAACCAGCGCCCCAAAAAACCCCCGAATACCACATTTGGTCAATATCGGAGAGGAGGCAACTTTCAAGACAATTACCTTTATTTTCTCTAATAAAGATTTTTAATTTCTCAAATTCAACGTTTAAAAATTATTTCGGTTTAAAAAGTAGAGGCATTTGGTTATTTCGCGCGTCCTAGGCGTACTAACATACAACTGTCTCAAAATCTATAGACAATTTTGATGATTTTTTTAAAAGTAAAAAAAATATTTTTGGAAGGTGCTTGTCATGCTAAAAAACGTCAAAATAAACGGTATAAACTTATTTTGTAAAATAAATTAAAAAATATTATATTTTGGGTGTTATAAGATTTAAGAAAAAGGATTTTTGGAAATGTTTGTGCAGTGTGAAAAAAGGATCGAGTCTAATAACTTAAAACTGAGAAGTTTCCAACAACATTTATTAGCGACCAAACAACCCCGTATACAAAATTGAAATAAAATCGGCCGTCGACCAGTAAATATTTATATTTTAAAAAAAGCAGTTATACTTACATCAGCATTAAAGGAATAGCCCGGCAAAAATGGCAGATCTGGACACCGGGCCCCATTTTTAATATATAAAATAATGAACACAAAAATACAAATTACACACTAAAAGATAAATCTCTATGACAAGATTGTCAGAAGAAAAGTTTTGTCAATTTGAAATAGTTGCCGTAGGAACAAGTAAACAAGGTGTAACTATTAAGGTAAATAAATTGGGGCTCTATTCCTTAATCAGTGGCTTTTAACAAAGTCTAAGGACTGATGATGGGATAAAAATATTATTATATACAGTATGTTCACGGATAGATATCCTAATAGAACAAATGGACCAAAAATTTCGTTTTTCGACAAAAAGTCATTCTTGATAAAAAGTTCTGCATCTCGAAAAAATGTAGTATTCGAGGAGAATATTCTGATTTTTTCATACAGAGTAGCCAAACAATAAAAAAACATGAAATACCATCAAGAATAAACTACCTTTATTTATCGTTTTAAAGTAAAATGGCAAATAAAAAAAGGTTTTAAATCCTATTCAGTGCTTACATAAATAACCCAAGCTACATTTGTCCTCGGTACTGTAATAGCAGTTCATCCAACTTATCCAAAAAAAAAAAAATGTAGCATTTCCATGTATGAATTTCTGTTGCACGTGTTCTCAAAGGAACACGGTCCTATTATCTCAAAATACGAAATGGGTAGGAATGGGATGGACAGAAGTTCTGAGTTCGGGATTTTCTCCGCTCCAGCATCGTATTAATTCGTGTATTATTTTTACTAAACAATCTCTAGTTTTACCATTTTCATCTATCCCACCAAATGCAGGTATCGTTTATCACAAAAAAAAACCTGACAAAACGTCATGATATTATTTTAGTGTCACAAAGTTGTACAAAATCTCGTTTTAAAATATTATAATAAATATGCTGTCCGTTGAACAAAAAATATTTTTGGTGGTGGTTTATGTTTCGACGTATGGAATTCGGCAATCTTTGACGTTTGATTTATCATCTGGATTATGTAGGATCATTTGTATTGTAGTTACCATTTGTACCCAACCGCTGTGTTCACACGTCGTCGTGGTTGGGCCCAGTAGGATCTTTTGGAACATGCGCTAGAGTTGCTGGTTATCGGCAACTCTGTTGGCTAGCGTATGGAACGGGATCCGAAGCTAAGATGAACACAAGGCTTAACCCAAGGTGTTAGCATACCGTGCTGATGAGTGAATGACATCCTGTGCCTTAAACAGGTGTCTTCAAGGGTGCCTCTGAGATACAGGGCGACCTCTCAGATTATCTAGCCTTACTGCGGTAATGCGGGGCTCTGCCGTAGTGAACTATTACTTCCCTAGCTTCAAACAGAAAGCGGACAGAACCGCTTTCTGTTTGAAGTGACAAAGGTGCGCCGACCGAAACGGGTGAATCCGTTTCGGAAGGTGCCCCTGAAGTCACCGGCGCCTGTTTCACGGGAAAGGGCTTATCCATCCCGAACAAACAGGTGCTTAGGAAGGGATCCCTGAATCCAAACAGCAGGCGGACAGAACCGTCTTTATGGGGAAAAGGGTTCCCTGGCTTTAAACAGAAAGCGGATAGGACCGTTTTCATAGGTTAAGGTCGGAGATGCGGCCTCAGAAAGAACATCTGGTTCCTGTAACAAGGACCTGGAAGCTAACCACGTCACTAGACCGGGAGAGGAGGGCATGACGGATCTAATTGTCTGCTCGTCATAATCTCCAGGAGACAGGGACACCAGAACACATTGTGCTCGTGTCCGGTAGCGAGTACGACACGAGTAAGAGGAGATGTAAGAACTCTCTCTCCCAATGTGGTAT
The DNA here is from genome assembly GCA_019359885.1 of Listronotus oregonensis. Taxonomy (NCBI): domain Eukaryota; kingdom Metazoa; phylum Arthropoda; class Insecta; order Coleoptera; family Curculionidae; genus Listronotus; species Listronotus oregonensis. The sequence continues at coordinate 158,520 of JAHBCN010000439.1, read as the reverse complement.
CGTATTCATTAGAAGTCCAATCCTATTGGGAGAAATATAAAAAGGTGTGAGCCACAATAGACCGAGCGGTCGCAGTTGAGGGCGTAAAAAGTCCACTCACTTTAAACCTACCTACCTAACTACCTAAAGTAAAGTAAAATATTAAAATATTAGATTGTAATAGTTAATTAACATTATTTTAATATGTTTTTTTAATAAAATAAAGCTGTTTTAATAGATTATGTACAATTTTGTAGGCGGCTAATATAGCCTTTACATTGGCATTTTTTGTAAATTTTAATGCCCCGGAGGAGGTTCTTACCGTTGTTTGATATTTATATTTTTTGTGGAGGTAATAGTGGGCAATTGGCAACCTTATACCACTATTTCAAATCAATATAAAAAATAGTTTTTTTGTTTCACCCAAATACTCACTGGTATACCATTAGAAGTCAAATTATTTCCGGAAATTTTTTCGAGCTCACGAATATTTTGAAAATTATCCCGAGCCGAAGTCAAGGGATAATTTTCTTAAAATATTTTTTCGATTGGTATTTGGTAAGAAAATTTTACAACAATAATTATTGACGTTTATAATAAAAAATATTGATAAGGAAGCAATGAAAAAAAGGTCCCCGTATACCAGTTTTGGATGTAATATATCTTATATTAATTTAAAATATTGAGTTTACTAAAACCGGTAGGAAATTTTATTTCAGCAATAAGTCTACCAAGGGTCTACGTATACTTTGTAACATTTAAGCTTTAAGGACGGTCCAAATTTTTTTCTACCAATTTTAGTTACATAGAAGCATCAGTTTCGGATGTAATATATCTTATATTACTTTCAAATACTAAGTTTACTTCACTTAAACCGATAGAAAACTATTTTATTGCAGCAATAAGTCTACCAAGGGTCTACGTATATTTTATAACATTTAAGGTTTAAGGACAGTCCAAATTATTTTTCTACTGAGTTTACTTTACTAAAACTGGAAGAAAATTTTATTTCAGCAATAAGTCTAACATAGATCTATGCCCAATAAAACCTAGGCGTTAAGGATGAATTAAACCTTTTTTTACCAATTTTAGTTACATAGAATCACCAGATTCGTATGTAATATATTTTATATGATTTTCTAATATTAAGTTTACTCTACTAAAGCTGGTATAAAATTTTATTTTAGCAAAAAGTCTACCATTCATAACACCTAAAGATGGCCCAAACTTTTTTTTACCAATTTTAGTAACATTGAAACACCAATATCGGATGTACCTAATATATCTTATATTATTTTATAAATTGACTCTAGTTTACTAAAATTGGTAGAATGTTTTAGTAAAAATGTGTGGAAATTCATCAACACAGTCTTTAATATTGTATTGTTTTAGGTAATATGTATTTTAAAAACGCTCGGTTAAAAATAATACTTGTTGATTATATTTCAATTTTTGAGCCATTTTATTGAATCTGTATTACTAAAATAGTTAAAAACTATTTTAATTTTCTTTATTTTATATATCTGCAGCGATCTAGCATCTGGCAAAATACCGACTAATTATTATTGGTTTTATCTAGAAGGCTATGCTTATTTTGAAGACAACTGTCAACATGAATGTTTCTACAAAAACTGTTTGTTAAACTTGTAGACTTGCTATTGATTGTTCATCGAAAAATTAAGTGTTTTTTTTGGAATGAATAGTTTTGAAAAATATAACATTTGCATTTTATGCAAACAAATATCGAATGTCAAAACACATCACCGTACTATGCCCTTTTTGAAACAGCTCGTTGCAGAATACGACAGAGAATTAAAAGAGCATAATTTGTTCTCGATTGTTCAACGATTTCTTACTGAAAAATTAGGAAAATACGGATTGCTACGAAGACAAGAATTAAACAAAATTGTTTTTAAGTATTATCTGTATTATTTAAAACACAGGCATTTATTTAATAGAAGTTATAAATTGGATTATTCGCCTTTGAAAAGGGAGGAAGTAGAAAAATAATTCAAGGTACATTTAGAAATTGTTGCGAAATCGTTTGTCTCTAAGAAGTAAATAAATTATAATATACTTATTGATTAGCTTTCTTCATTTCTGAGTCTTTTTTTCAAATAATATAATATAAATAGGAGGGTTTAACAAAATACGTTTTATAAAGTTGTGTATTGTCAATTGTCACTTTTTCTTATGTCAAAAATTTCCACTATAATACTCTCCCGGGTACCCCAGGAAGAAAAAATTTCCGAAAAAATACATAGGTTACCATGGCAACGTTGAGAAATACTTGTATTTTATTGGTCGAAAAATGTTGGTGTAAAATTTTTAGATTTATTCTATTAGCTGGCCTACGTATAGGCAACTTTAGAAACGCTGCTTATATTTCCTGCTTTTGTTCGTCTGCAGCGCATGCAGGATTGCTGCTGAAAAATCGAATTTATACGCGTGCCTGCCATATGATTCAGACTGGTCTTGGTTAGGTTAGTGTTCTAGCTGCTACAAATATAGTTATGACATCATTGGATTATTGTTATTGTTTATAGATGGAATGTTATTTACTTAAAAATATTTATAAAGTTAACGTTTACAAGTAAGGATTAAAATCGTTATTGTTTAAAGTGCTGATTAGGTGGGAAATGTGTAATAAATCCAAAAATATTTAATACTTTATAGTCTAGTATACTTTCGATTGGATGATGTGTTTTTTGTTTCATTATTTTTAGATAAAGGTGATAATAATATGAGTGTTAGTAAGGAATCCCCTACTATGGAAAAAAGAATTTCAAGTGATTTTAGTATTGTTAGTATCATAACAAGTACTTTGAAGAAGGTTTGTATTTATTTTTAATTTAATTTGTAGTGTATAGTAAATTTGCTTTTAAACGTGCAACAAGTTAATGTTTTGTCAAAAAAATATTTAAATAAATTTAGGGGCTACTTTGGAAAATCACAAAATTAATAAAACTTTTTAAATTAAATCACCTTCTATATAATATTAGAATAAATATGCCGTATACGGTTTTTGCTTTTTTATTGTTTTTCCTAAATACATTAAAATCCACTGATTTTGAACACTCTTCCTAATAAACGGCAGTGGCGCTAATCCAAACTATTTCTTTAAATTAATTTAAATTCAACTTGCGGGCGCGAGCAGTTAATAGGGAATTACTATACTTTAAAATCACACTTAAAATTCAGTAAAAATTATTTTCTTTTCTAAATAGTTTTAATAAGAAATGGTAAAAATTGAAAAAAATTAATTCAAATTGGGCGGAAACCATTCCAAACTGTAAATTATACCATGTAAAATATAAAAAATACTTAGCAGCATCAGAAATTTGTCAAATTCACCAAAAAAAATTGATTTACTTAGAGGAAGTTCATTTAGGCTCTCGCAAATTGACACTATTGACAGATGCTAATAAATAAATATTTTAATTTTAAGTATTCTGCGTATTATAAGTATTGTTCGATGCTTTTCTGTGTGAATTTGTATTTTTTTTGTGGAAATTTTACGATATATAGCTTAAAAGCCATAAATAAACAGTTAGGTTAGGTTACATTCTCGGTCATTCTACTTTCTTTATCGGGTTCGAATTTTCCCTGATGCCTTGTTGATGTCGTCACCTGCTCGATACCTGTCCTGCTTGCTTTATTGAGCGTCAAAGCGAACTAAGCCTAAGATATAATTTATACATTTTTTAAATTAATGGTGAGACAAAACTAGCTAATCCAATTAAAATAAATAAAAGTAACCCTAGCTAAGCCTAACTGGATCCGGTGATTATTGCTGATACTAAAATTAATAATATTTTTAAATTGTGCTTATAAAACGTTTTTAAGTAGTTTAAACATTGTCATTTTTACTTTGATAATCTGTCAAAAACCGACCATTTCAATAATTTATTATCAGTTTTTAGCAATTGAGCATAAAATGTCGCAAATAAATTTTAAAACAGGCGTCTCCTAATACTCATTGACAAAAATAGCAAGAGGTGTCAATTTAGTGATGCACATGTAAATTACTACTTTTCACTAATTTAAGTATTAGGTTTTGGATTTTAGTAAATTTCAAGAACGTTGTTTAAAACAAAAATGTATTTAAAAAAATGTTTTATAAACAGTTCCGTTTAAATTCATGTACATGAATATTAGCGCTAAAAATAATATTCACACTAAAATTAAATTCTGATTTATAAACCCAGCCTTAAAGTGGAAAAACGATTTTCGGTGTGTTTTATTTTCACTAGCCAGAACTAACAAGAACTAATTAAAAGAAACCGAAAATAACTTATAAAAACAACTTTACACTTATTTTTTTAAACATTTATTTAAAAAATACAAAACTGTACTATAAATAAAATATAAAATAGCATTTCAAAATCAGCAGTGGGTTTTTTCCCAGCTAAATATTCCAGTTTATTTCCGTCTTTCTTCTAGACAGACGAAATAAAAGGCTAGCGTTAAATTACCCTGGTTAACAAACAAAAACACAAAAAAAAATTGTTATTTTAAACAAAAATGCTAAATTTGAGGATTTTAAGAAAAAGCAATTTTAAATTTCAAAACGCTACAAAAACTAAAGTATTGGGATAAATAAAATTTAATTTTTATTAATATGTTTCCCAACCATCTGAGATCTATAGGCCTGAAATTATAAAATTACTAATAGAAAAATCAACAATTTATTGATAAATGATCATGACTTGCCCGTTTTTCCCTGAATTTATAACAATTTTGTTTTGTGAAGTAAAGTATACTACAAAATAATCTTCGGTATTCTCAATTATTGATCACCTAAAATGAAAAATTAATAGTTCAATTAGTGTAGGTAGGTAGGTTTAAAGTGAGTGGATTTTTTACGCCCTCCTCTGCGACCGCTCGGTCTATTGTGGCTCACACCTTTTTATATTTCTCCCAATAGGATCGACTTCTATGAATCCGATACCAGATTGGGGAGAGTTCTTACATCTCCTCTTACTGTGTCGCTACCGAACACGAGCACAATATGTTCTGATGTGTTCTGGTGTCCCTGTCTTCTGGAGAGTATGACGAGCAGACGATTAGATCCATCATGCCCTCCTCTCCCGGTCTAGTGACGTGGGTAGCTACCAGGTCCTTGTTACAGGAACCAGATGTTCTTTCTGAGGCCGCATCTCCGCCCTTACCCTATGAAAACGGTCCTATCCGCTTTCTGTTTAAAGCCAGGGAACCCTTTTTTCCTATAAAGGCGGTTCTGTCCGCCTTCTGTTTGGATTCAGGGAACCCTTCCGAAGCACCTGTTTGTTCGGGATGGATCAGCCTTTCCTCGTGAAACAGGCGCCGGTGACTTCAGAGGCAACTTTCGAAACGGATTCACCCGTTTCGGTCGGCGCACCTTTGTCTGCTTGTGACCTTGAGTGGCACCTCTCGAAACGGATTTATCCGTTTCGGTCAGCGCACCTTTGTGGAGCTAGGGAAGTAATAGTCCACCACGGCAGAGCCCCTCATTACCGCAGTAAGGTTAAATACTCTGAGAGGTCGCCCTGTATCTCAGAGGCACCGTTGGAGACACTTGTTTAAGGCACAGGATGTCATTCACTCATCAGCACGGTATGCTAACACCTTGAGTTAAGCCTTCCCACTAAGCAAAGGACATCTTTAGCACGTTTTGTAACGTTATTCAAAAGTAACTGTGATAACGTTTAATTTTAAACGTTATTTTATCATGTCTGTGTCGTTTTCTTAAATTGTTACTGACAATTTTCGCTTCTGTAACATACCCTTGTGAATATTTTTAAACGTTAAAATGTTGCCATGTAGAGAATGGTCTTTTAAATACAAGTTCGATACATCTCTTAATATACGTTTTAGATATGATTATAATTTAACATATCGACCTCGTTTGTTTAAAAGTGGCCAGCACAGAGAATGTACGATTTTTTAAAAACGACGCAAGGTTTAGAAAGGAAAATTAGTACATAACATTAAATCTTACTATGCTTATTTTCTCGCATTTTAAGAGCAAGTAGTGTTTTGTTTTGTGAATTGTTTTTTCTCGTAATATTAAAGGAAAATATGGATCGGAAAGTAAGTAGATTATACTATTTTCTTTTATACTTTAGTTTTTATGTACGTAGGTATATAGATAAACTGACCAAAAATCCTGATTATAAAGATGAGTGGTTTCCTTAAGATAAAGTTACCATTCGTCCCGAATATTGGGGTAATAAGTCCGGATTTCATTTCGTGAGGTAGCTCCCATCCCCTAGATACATATACCTAAATTAAAAAAAGAATGAAATAAAATTTCGTTGCTTTATGCCCACCCACATAATCTGTAGTAATTTCGGTTTTTTATTCTGTGGTGTTTGCAGGTCAAGCCAAGCGGTTTCTAGGGCGAGCCGTAGGCAAGTCCTGAAAACTTGGCGAGACCTGCAAAACATTTGTTTTTAGATCATGTAATGTACAATCTTTTTTTCAACCAAAACTATTAAAAAAACAAATTTTAATATTTAAAAACAGGTCTATTTACCCGCTTGACTTGGATTTAACACTTATTATTATAACAATAAGAATTATTTAAGACACCCACAATACATTAGTGCTTAGGTCTCAGCCTTCGTGAACTGTCCAAAGATTTAAAAAAAAAACTGAAGTTTGTTTCCATAACAACCATAAATAAAAAAAAGCTGCTTATTTTCTATTTCATGGATGTGTAAAGTGACAAATAAGACTTGAAAATGACAAATGAGCCCGGCAAAGTATTTTCCAGGTTTGGAAAACTTATCTTCTGCCAAAAATTCTCCAGAAAATGGGATTATCCGGGATCAATCGGAAAAAAATTTTTAGAGGACTTAGAAGCAAAAGTTTTTATATTTTAAATAAATAAAATACTTGGGTAAATTAATTTTGTCAAAGTTTTAATTAAACTATTCCTGTGTGTAAATTTTGTAATTTTAAAGGCCCTGATATTAACACTTGCAAATTATAATATTAAAATAATAAAATTAAATTAGAAAATTAATTATGAAACAAATTGTAGACAGTCTGTTTTAAAAACAACTAATCAGAAATGATTGTGAAAAGAGAGACAGTTTTAACATGCTCAAGTGACTTAACTAGTATAGCGAATGTAAAAATTCTTTAAAGATAAATTGAATTTTTAATTGGATTGTTTATCAATGAAGCAAAATAATAATATAATACAAAGTTTCTAAATCCTTTTTCAAAATGGGTGACTAATCAGTAGTTTCTCTACCATTTAGTAAAGGCTAATCGGGTTGCTATATTAGAGATAATGCCGACTATGTATTAAAAAATTGCAGGCTTTTAGCCAACACAGGGTTTATCCTTTATATTGGTAAAATAAGGTAGCTATGAACTATTTGCAATAAGCTTTTTTGCCAAACTAGTATTATAAAATTATCCTCTTTACTAATGGGGCAAATTTCAAAGTTTTCTTTTCAGGCAACTCGGAGGAAAAAAAAAGAACACAATATGGATAGCTTAAAAATACATGTACATACAATTGATTTTTAAAAACATATATAAATTTATAGGCATTTTTATACCTAACTTAGACCTTATATTTTTTTAATATTCTCACATTTACACATCACAAAATATTCTTTATAAAGTAATTTAAGAAAAAAACATTATCACATGAACATTTCTATATATTTTTTAACATTGTGTGGTAAGCTTTGCATATAAATAGTCTGTACACAAATTCGGTAAATGTGAAAGGAGAGTTGTAGACTCAGAATTTTTATAAATAAATTTTTGCTCCAATATTTATATATTTTTTATTAGAAATAGTCACTGTCGTTTTTCTTTAAACTATGTAAGATATTTCAGGCAGGGCGAAAAAGAAAAATGATTATCAATATTAACTGTTTTATTACAACAATTTTTACATCATTTTTTCAGTGGCATTTTTAAAAACAGAATGGGAAAATTTACTTTACTAAACTTGCTAAAACTTTGAATAAACAATTTTTATTATGCATAATAAATAATTTCTAGTTTTAATAATGAAAGGGTATTTTTCACTTTAGTTTTACAAAACGTAAACACAAAGGATATTTAATCAAATTTTTCTTATTCGATCAGCCTTCGTTTTAAAAATAGATTTCATTTTGTCAGTTCTTTTTGCATATAAGTAAATTTTCGCCCACTTTAGAAGTTTAACAAAAATAATATATGAGGAAAGCGTAAAAAATCGTTCAGTTATTTTAATCAAATCCGTGATCGATTACTTTAATATCATCATTTTTACAAAAAGTTTGCCTTTTAATATACTTGGTATCGTGCGCCCCTAATGATAAAGTCGCCAACTTAATAGGTTTAGTGAATTTCAAAGCCATCATCATTATACTGATTTTTATTTTAAAGCTGTACAATAAATGGTTTACAAAATACAATTCACAACCATACTTAATTAAACATTCTGTATTATTACCATAAACCACACATTATGATTCCAAAAGATCTTTTAATGTTATTTGATTAATGGAAATATTACAGAACGCTAGTTTGTTTATAATCAACATAACAAAACCGCTTATTAAAGTCCTTAAAAAAATCCTCTTTATAACGTAAATTATATAACGTGAGTGTTTCAGAATATGTGTTAGGCATAACCAATGCAAAATACGTAACAAGGCCGTGTAAGTTTCGAAACCAAAACGTTGTATTTTTAACGTAACTAGTATTTTGTTAAGTTGAAGAAAATATAACGAAACTATTAGGTTCAAGGCGCTGTTATTGTTTCAAGATGATTAACGTAACAAAGAAACAAGAAAACATAAATCTAACGTAATTAGGATGATCCCGTTCCATACGCTAGCCAAAAGAGTTGCCGATAACCAGCAACTCAAGCGTATGTTCCAAAAGATCCTACTGGGCCGAACCACGATTACGATGTGTAAACACAGCGGTTGAGTCGATTAGTGTAAGAAAATAAACTAGATTATTTTTTTGTTTACTTTGATAGTTTTTCTTATAGGAAAAAAAATTCCCATATTCCCAATTAATTATGCACCAGTAGGGTAAAATAATTATGAGCTTCCTTACCACAGATCTTTTAAAAACTCCGCAAACTGTTAAATTGCGGTACCGCACGAACTTATTCCGTTATTCCCCTGTACGGGATAACTTTTTGTATTTAATATCTCCTGACTTATCGCATTTATGTCGAGGATCTTTTTTAAGAACAGAATTTAACAATATTTTCTATCGGATGACGTCAGTATCTCAATTTCGCTAAAACTTGACTTAGCCCGTTTTTCCTCTGTACCCTTTAAATAATACGTAAATGCGCCTGTATATTTATTATAAAAAAAAACAAGAAAAAATTACAGGTAAATTACAATCTTATGATTTTTTAAAGAATCTTGAGAAAACCGTACACTTACGGCATAATTACCAATATTACTTCCATCACCTAAACAAAATTTCATTATTTTTGATGTCCATTTATGGGGAGTTAAAATTGAATTCTACACCTCAAAGAAAACGAATTAGTCATTGTGGATGATGGTCCTTATATAAGGATAAAAATAGCAATTACCAAGTTCGAAAAACCCGGCCCACAAAGAAAATCATTTTAAACGGTTATTAAAATAAAATGGTTTTATTGCCCGCAAAACAAAAGATAACATTTTAATGTGTAATCCGAGGTTTAATCACTATTAGTCATTTACAGATACGGTAATAAGTTAATTTGGCATAAAAAATATATTTTAAAGTTTTATTTAATAATATGAGTTTTTTCTTAAGCAAAAATTTATTATGGTGAATAAAAATTATTCCCATTTAAAAAATACAAGCATATGCAGACTGTCCACGGATAGGGTTTACAAAAGCACAAATGGATAAAAAAAATATTTTTCGGCAAAAAGTCATTTTTGATAAAAAATTTTGCTTGTAAAAAATACGATTCACAAAGAGAAAATTTTACTTTTTGTACAGGGTTTGCAAAAACTTCAAAAACCTTATTTTCAGAAAGATTCATTTTCAATTTTACAAATAAAATAATGTAACTAAAGCTTGAAATCACAACAAATAATAATAAAATTTAATAATTTGCTATTTAAATACTCCATAAACACTAGTCGTAAACGAATGTTGTCAAAGCTTTATCGAATTTCTTCAGTGGAAATTGATTGAACAGTTTCAGCTATACGCTGTCTTAGAAGCTGTTCGTAGTTCTCAATTGGACGGGCGTATACTAATTGTTTAAGACGATAGGCATCTGAAATGGTTAAATCTGGGCTTCTTGGGGGTCACAGAACTGGACTATTCCGCCCAATCTATCTCTGGAAAAATTTACCATTAAGCCATTCCCTCACTTCAATTGCGAAATGCGCAGGGCATCCATATTGCTGAAAGTACATTTCTTTCCTAAATTGGAGACACAATTCTTCAAGGTTATCAGAAAAGAATGTTTCTAACATTTAAAGGTAACTCGCACGGTTACACGTATTTTCGAAGAAGTATGGGCCAATAATACCATAATATGAAATCGCACATCAGACATTCACTTTTTTGTGATATTGACTTTTAGCAGGAACTCTGAATCGGGGATTGTTTTCGCTAAAAAAATATTGTGACTAACTCCGGCACTAATTGGCGATTAATGATCGTAACGCTTAACTAATTGTACAGTGGACGGGGAGAAAAAAGCTGTTTGACCTCCGGATTTTTTTGTACAGTTTCAATTTTTACCCTCTAGATTAAAGGTTAAATATGCTTAGGGTGTGCTTTTTATTTTAGGGGTAAAAACCACCGATTATGCTAAAAATTTAAAAAATCATAGAAATAGACCTTATGTAAATTTAAATCATAGCTAAATATGTAGAATGAATACGTTTATGTTGTGAGTTATATTAAATATTATATTTTAACGTTTCAACCCTTAAAAATCACCCTTAATAACGAAATTTAAAAAATATTTTTACATTTTAAAATTATTTAATAACGCTTTTATTGTAGAAAAAATTATTTTAACAGTTTACGGTATAATAAATATTTAACCACCATAACTCAACCTTTAAATAACCACCCCTTATGAGATTTACAAAAAAAATTGACAAATTAAAACGATTTGATGATAAATAATTATAGTCCCAGAAATGAATATAAAAAATTGCAAAACTTCGCAATTTTTTTGTCCTGCATCGATTTGTATAAAAATTTGGAATTAGGCGCTTCTAACGCTCTACCCTAACCCTTATTATAGCTTAATTAAAAAAAAAAGATTTGTCCCCAAAAAATTTATAGCTTGACAGATTTGATAATTAAAAATATTAATGCCTGAAATATTACCAATTTCATTCTTTTGCAAATTTTCAATCCTTAAAAATCACCTCTTACAACATCGCAATTCTTATAAACCAATATAATAGATATAAATTGGAAAAGAAAGTAGAATTCCATACAAAAATTATACTGGCAAAAGTATAAAGTATACCGGTTTTATAGAATATTATGCTCCGAAGTGGGCTATTTTTCGAAAAAAAAGTTGATTGGTTTTTTAAACATAGATCATTTAGTTTTAATGCTAGAAAGTTTGTTCAAAAATAATTTTGTAGGGTTTTTTAAGAGCTACAAGGCTATGTAAATTAAATCCTTTTTAATCCCTTAGTTTTAAAATGGGATGAGTTTAAAGGGCTAGAATAAGGTGGTGCTCGCTCGTAAATAGAGGCTTTAAACGACCATATCTGGCCAAATTATTATTGTACAGAAAAATATATAAAATAAAAAGTCTTTTTTATTAAAAAAGCTATAATTCTTTACCCTAGCATTTTTTTCGTATCTCCAGTATTGTTGGAGATATTTTAAAGAAAATCGCTATTTTTACGAAATTGCGGAATATCGTTTTTTACTTTAAGCTCCAATTTTTCTAAAATTAAACATTTTAATTTGGTTAAACTCGCAAAAGGGTACAGATCTATTTTAATAAAGAGGGGAATTAGGGGCTTGTTTTTAATGATCATTTCGTAGAAAAAAGTAGGGACCGACCTTATTTTTATCATATCTCGCTCAATTTTTATGCTAAAAACTCTTTTTTTATTTTTAAAAGAAAGATCTTATTATATACTTTAAAAAAGACCTTATATGTTTTCCTTGAAAAATGCAAACTTTTCCCGCTATTTGACTTTGAATCTTTCAAATTTAACATTTGACGAACGAAAGCTAACCATTAACAAGCCGTAGCTCGGTCTGTATTGGTTGTGGAGAAATTATAAAATAACATTTTTATCTAGTTTTTTTATAAGCTACAATTTTGCCCTCTCCAGTTTTTTTTAATAAAATGCATATTTTTAGAGTTATTCGTGAAAACCCCATTAAAAACGTCGATTTTTTTGTCAAAATTTTTTACTTTCAGTCGCGAATAACTCGAAAAATATTAGTTTTACGAAAAAAATGTGTGGAACATTTTTTACTTAAAATTACTTTCTTTATCGACTTCTGTAGTTAAAATGTAATGAAAAATTTCCACCCCCAAGATGGGATGACAACCACCCCCAGGATAAAAGCGCACCTCGGCATGATATAAACTTTGATCCTTGGGCTATTTCCTACCATCTGTAACAATTTCAGGTAAATCCATGCAGGACAAAAAAATTCCTAGTCAAAATGCCTAATCTCCTGTGCTATAAATGGCCTTGATAAATTATCACCCTTTATAATGCCCTTTTTTGTTAAATAGGTAGTAACTTAATTTTACCTAAAAAGAAACGGTTAGTGCTGACATCGGTCGAACAGAGCTATGTCATAAAAAAATATGTCCAACTCCATTGCAAAGTGCGTTGCTGTCTATTATCTCTACACTATATGGATCATATTCTCATTAATATTGGTACGTTCGACCGATATTAGTGCTGACCGTTCAACGAGCACTAAATCCAGCCTTGGTCTATTTATGACCTTGTCATTGTAACAACAACCTTTAAGACATTTTTCAGGTTGTTTGCCCAAGTCCAAAATACATCCGAAAAAAAAATTAAGAAAAATTATAATTTCCAGAACTTAATATCAAAACGATTGCTAAAAAAATATTGTTACTACCTAACTTCGGCACTAATTGACGATTAATTGTTACATAGCAGAATGGAATACGCTACAACCTTGTGATGGTAGGGAGCCGCACATGCGCTCGCAGGAGATCATTGGAAAAATTGGTTATATCGCTCTCTTCGGTTCTGTGAATAAATATATAATTGGATCGTAAGCAAAGTTTCATTTTGAGGTCCATGGCAGCAGAACGTAACAATGGCATCGAGAATGGGATTTCTGCCACTCTGTTTCAGGTCGAGAATGGTGTGGAGAAGCCTATAAGCTGTGTATCGGGAACTCTGATGCCAGCTGAAAAAATATACATCGACAGTTAGGCACTTCATTGTTCTTATAATTACAGAATGGCAAGAGCAGTGATTATGTAATGATAGTTAGTCTTTTCTTAAAAAAAAAAAAAAAAAAAAAAAAAAAAAAAAAAAAAAAAGACCGAATAGTGCTGACCGTTCAAGAGCACTAAATCCAGCCTTGTCTATTTATGACCTTGTCATTGTAACAACAACCTTTAAGACATTTTTCAGGTTGTTTGCCCAGTCCAAAATACATCCGAAAAAGTTAAGAAATTCATTTTCTCAGAATTAATATCAAAACAGTAATTAATATAGTTACTCCTATTCGGCACTAATTGACGAAGTTACATAGCAGAATGGAATACGCTACAACCTTGTGTAGGTAGGGAGCCGCACATGCGCTCGTAGGAGATCATAGGAAAAATTGGTTATATCGCTCTCTTCGGTTCTGTGAATAAATATATAATTGGATCGTAAGCAGAGTTTCATTTTGAAGTCCATGGCAGCAGAACGTAACAATGGCATCAGAATGGGATTTCTGCCACTCTGTTTCAGGTCGAGAATGGTGTGGAGAAGGGCCGGGATCGAGAACTCTGATGCCAGCTGAAAAAACTTACATCGACAGTTAGGCACTTCATTGTTCTTATAATTACAAAATGGTAAGAGCAGTGATTATGTAATGATAGTTAGTCTTTTCTTAAAAAGGGGGAAGTTACATAGCAGAATGAAATACGCTACAACCTTGTGTAGGTAGGGAGCCGCACATGCGCTCGTAGGAGATCATTGGAAAAATTGGTTATATCACTTTCTTCGGTTCTGTGAATAAATGTATAATTGGATCGTAAGCAGTGTTTCATTTAGAAGTCCATGGCAGCAGAACGTAACATTGGCATCGAGAATGGGATTTCTGCCACTTTGTTTCAGGTCGAGAATGGTGTGGAGAAGCCTATAGGCTGTGTATCGAGAACTCTGATGCCAGCTGAAAAAATATACATCGACAGTTAGGCACTTCATTGTTCTTATAATTACAGAATGGCAAGAGCAGTGATTATGTAATGATAGTTAGCCTTTTCTTAAAAAGGGGGAAGTTACATAGCAGAATGAAATACGCTACAACCTTGTGTAGGTAGGAGCCGCACATGTGCTCTTAGGAGATCATTGGAAAAATTGGTTATATCGCTCTCTTCGGTTCTGGTGCTAGCGGGGTTAACATGTGATTGTAAATAGTGACCAACAAAGTGATAGTAAAAGGCTGTGAATAAATGTATAATTGAATCGTAAGCAGTGTTTCATTTAGAAGTCCATGGCAGCAGAACGTAACATTAATGATCGTAACGCTTAACTAAATGGCCTTGATAAATTATCACCCTTTATAATACTTTTGTTTGTTAAATAGGTACTTAATTATACCTAAAATTAATTATTATCTAATAAAAATAGTTAAATTATCAGAAACCGATCGACAACCTGTGTTTTGTAGGGCACTTCTCTACAGATATTATAAGAAAAGTAAGGAGCATTTTGGCAGGATCAAGACCCTGTAAAGTTGCATGTTTTTTGTTAAAACGTGATACTTCTAATACTATCAAGAAGAATATATCAAGCAAAAATTTCTTTTGTCTATTTTACATCATGTATAGAAAGTAAAAAAAAAAAACAAATTATTAAGGTATTTCTTCAAACGTGCGTTACATCAACTATAGTATGCTACTTGAATGTCTAGCTATTAATATTAAATCTAGTAATGATGTGATGACAATCTCCAAATTTATTGCATTAAGGCATTATAAAAGAAAAAATAATTCTATGTATAATAAAAATAATTTAAAAAAATATTTCCATTTCTTTGTTTTTATTAGTTACCTGTATATTTTTGTGTACATATTTTCATCTAATTGTAAGAATAGCCTATGAAAAGTTAAGGCTTAAGTATTAACGTACGATGGGGATCCAAAGTAATAATTGCGTTGTGGCTAGCCGCTTATAAACAAAGTGTAGTATTTTTATTTACTCCTGTTTGTTTTCATTAATGTCAGCAATAGAGAAGGGTATATTTAAAAACATGCATTAAATTAATGATTTTTCAAAAAAAAATACAACTTATTGCGGCTTAATTTTATCAGTAGCAGGGTACGTGTACATGTGTCCAATTTTCAACACTTTTAAAAGGTATCTTCGTAATTGTTAGTGCTATCAAAAAAGTAATATAGGCGTCATATGCTCTTTTTGAGTCAAACCTAAAATGATGAAATCAAAATTTTCGCTTGCTTAAGAGATATGGGGGCAACTCAAAAATTGTCCATTAAAAAAGAAACCTATATTTTCCTAGCTAAAAGAGATACAGAAAAATGTTTTATACAAACGTTTCTGTATTGTTATAGTTGAATAGTCTACCGTTTTCAGAATAAGTAAAGGAAGTCATAAAAGAAGAATATTAAAACTAACCTTATTTGTTTCATGGAATGACCTGTTTATTTTAATAAAAAAAAGATAGCATATGAAATTATCTTTTTAAAAATATAGGACTCCATAAATTATTTTGGTTTTTTGTGTGATTTATTTAAATTTTATTACTTTAAACCACAGTAGGCTATGAAACAAAAGCTAATATCCTAGGAACAAAACTATCTTGACATGGTAGCTGGAAAGACATTAAACATTATATTTTAACATACAAATAGCAGATGAAATAGTTGCTACAAGAAATATAAAATAGTATAGAAACTTTTAAACAAAATAAAGGATTTAGATTAAAGGAAAAAATAACAATAATAATCGCAAATGTTCCAAAGTCCCTCCGTTGTTTTTAATGCAACGTCATCAAGGATATCAAAATTGTTTGATTTGGGTACTCGTATGTCCAGATATCTAGCTGAATTTATTCTTTTTTTTTAAACAGCAACACAAAAGTCTATTTTAAAATAAAAAACAACTTACATTTACCTCAAATCGACCATATTGATAAACAGGTCGTACCATGTGTTCCAATGTCTTTCATTATGTCATTTAAGAATATCACAACTTGTTATTTGACATTCATCTAACCAAATATTTTTTTGTAAAAAGTACGATCCTCGTTTGATTTATTTAAACACCAGTGACAAAATTACAATCTTCATACATCATCACCAGTGTGTAAATATTGGGTAATATTCACAACATAGAGCAAATATTTATTGGAAGTCATAATTCCTTGATTTTGAAATTCCAGTTGCAGCTTTTATTGTTTACGCGGAGAAAAATTTTTGTTCCTAAAATTTTAAGATTTGTGAATCTAGTGATTTTGTCATATAATATTATCTGGCGTTTTTTCCAGACTGCATCATGAGCTCTGCATAGCCGAGTATGATGTTTCAGTCTCATTCAATACCCATAAAAAGTGCTTAACGCGCCTAAAGGAGTTTTAACCAAAATCTGAGCTACTACTATTCAAAGCTACCACAGGATATATCATTTTTACCTGCTTATGGGTCTCGAGAAATCCTAACAGGCGTATTCCTTCAATTCCTTGTTTTCTCATTTGGAGGTTTTTGATCTCGGCTTGAGAAAAGAGCCGTAAGTTTTTAAATTATGTTTCAGTCGTCGGAATATGTCCCTAAATGGTTGCCGTCTTTCCGTATAGCGAACAAAATATAAATTTTGCGCCATTTTTTGTTTTTTTACACTTTTAATATAAACTGATATTAAATCATTTTTTTTATGTAGATAAGTAATTTTCTCAAATGAATATGTAAAAATAAAAACTGCCGTTAAATGGTAATAACAACTAGAATCTCAACATAGTAGGATATTAGCTTTTATTTCATAGTCTACTCTGGTTTAAAGTAATGAAATGAACTTTAAATATTGCGCATAGAAAACCCATATCACTTATGGTGTGTTATTTTTTACATAGAAAATTTAATGAACTATTTTTTAATTAAAATATACGGGGGTGTAATATTTAATAAAAAAAAGATTTTTTAAAAATTCTGCTCATCTTAGGGTACGTGAAATATCAGGTAACCAAATAATTTCGTGCGGTTGCTGTATATCGCACATTGCCATGGATATTGTTTATGTTGTTGATCGATAGCGATTGTTTCTTACCTGCTGTCATTGTATGAATTCTTCTTTTCTCACACACATAAAAAGTTGCTGAAAATTGTTACATTCTTAGTTTTAATAATTGAAAATGGCGACGAATAAAACAGTAATTCTAAGTTGTTTACTGTATGAGTACAAACTTAGTACAAAAGCTGCAGTGGTGGCGTTAAAAATATGTACCGCATTCAGAGATGATGCCGTTAGTGATCGAACAGCACAGAAGTGGTTCAAAAATTTTTTTCGGGAGATCCCAGTTTGAGCGATGAACCGCGCTCAGGGAGACCAAAACCATGAACAACGAGGATCTTGGACAGGTTGTGGAGTCAAATTCCAGGACAACGTGCCAAGAACTTGCAGAAATGTTCAATGTAAGTCCTAAAACTATTTTCTTGCATCTTCATCAGCTAGGAAAGACGTGGAAGTTAAGCAAATGGGTCCCACAAGAATTGACAAATAATAACAAATTAAGTCGGCTTACCATTTGTTCAGCAAACATTTCACGCAACGCTAATGAACCATTTCTTAATCGGTTATTGACCTGCGACGAAAAATGAATCCTGTATTCGAATTCTAAGAGTTCGTATCATTGTTTGTCGCTACTGATTTGGTACTACCAAAGATAATACTACTACGGATAGATGGTTCATTTAAATGGGGCGCTCTGGATCAGTTCGGAGATATCAATGCTTCCGTAAATGCGAATAAAATTAAGTCGGTAACCCCTGCCCCAGCGAAACGAGGTACGAAACCATGCGCTTCGTTGCCAATGTCTGTCGCTTGTACCTTATTCGGAATACGAAGTAGCGAAAGCGGGCGGCTAAACGGGTTGGATTTAATTTTTAAATATTTTTTAATATACTAGGTGTGTATTTTAAAAAAGGTTGTTTAGATTGAGCCATATTAATCGTAATCGTATAAGAGTTGGGTTTTGCTCGAATTTAGGGTATTTATACAATAATATTTAGGGGGAGCTAATTGGTAATTCATTTATCAACATAAGGCTTGTAAAAAGTGTTTGTATTAGTCCAGGGAAATTAAAGCAAAATTCATTAAACCAATATGTTTTTTTTACCTTGGATTATATTAAGCAATTAAACTTGGGCATAATATCTAACACCCTGGTTAAGAAATTCAATATAAAATACACGTAGATAATTCGTAGATCTATTTAATTTATTCCTTTATTATAAACAAATAATAACAAAAAATATTATAGATGTGAACCTACATAAATTAATTTATAATACAAAAAAACTTAACTAAAAATAAACCTGAAACTTCATAATTAAAACTTTAATAAAAATAAATAATACTAACCTAGTGGGTGACTGCAAAAATATATTAAAAATAATTGTGTTTCTGTTTAATCTTTTTTTTAGCTACAATGACAGTTTATGAGTTAAAGTTTGGTAAAAACAAATGTTTACCTTTAAGATTAATAATTACAAACTGATAAAAAAATATACAACCAGAAATAAACCTGTACAGGGCCATTTATTATAATAAATTATGACAAATTTTCACTATGGTATTTAAATTAATAAAATTGTTTAATTTTTTAGGAAATTAACCTGTACAGGGCCGCATTTATAATAAATTATGACAAGTTTTCACTGCGGAATTTTATAAAATTGTTGTTTATTAGCTAAAAAATCAGTTAAACTACTAATGGGACTCATTTGCAATAATTTAAAAATATACTTTAATGAGTAGGATATATTAATTTTATTTATTTTTTTCAACCTTTAGCCTACAATTTTAAACCCTCACTGTAGGTTAAAAAAACATACTTTACTATTTATTACTACTTATTACTACTTATATACTTTAGCTACTTATACATGTAAATTTTGCTTAAATTATTAAACTGATGTGCACCAGTTTATTTGAAAAATTGCATTGACATCTGGGAGTTTAATTAATTTACTTATTTATTCTGTAAGTTTTTAAGTTTTTGTTTGTTTATTTTTTTGACATTTATACCACTTACAAAATTTAAAAATGTTTGTGATAACTAAATGTTCAATTAGGAATATTTTGTGATTATAACATGGATCATCTTTATTGCCCAACCAGTTATTGTTCAAAATCAGTAGTTTGTCTTTAATTTTTTGACATACGAGTTCTGCAGATTTAAAAAATTCAAAATGCTGTTTAAAGGCCAAAAAAGAGTTCAGAACTAACTTGGTAATTTCTTCAGAGGGCACCACTAAAGATATTTCATTTTTACCGCCATAATTTTTATTTAATAAAAATAGTTGTTTAGAGTCTGACAATTCTGAAACGAACTGAGTAGACTTTTGGAAGGTTGATAAACAATTTTCACAACTAAACTTATCACCAACTTTTTTAACAAGATATCCGGCATAATAATTAATAGCACATTCTTCCAATGAACTAATTGGATTACCTTCTCCATAAAAACTTTGTGATGGTGATGGTGATGGTAATGGGGGTTCGACACTGGCAGAATTATGATGATCTATATTATCAATTTTATTTAAATTGTCAAAATTTAAATCTGATAAGTTAATATCTTGCGTTTTTGATGAAGACAACAGTAATAATTGTTGGTCTAAATCTTCTTCGCAATTTAAAGATACTGACGGTTTAATTAAATCAGTTATGGTCTGAATACGAAATGAAAGCCTAAAACATTTAGCAGATGGATTTAGATTCCAACCCCCACGCTGTCTAACTACCAAAAAATATTTCCAGAAAATCTTGATCGGTTTGTTAAAATAAATGTATTATTATCTTTTTTTTCCTCTTCATATAAGTTTAAAATGTCATTTATGGTTTGAACAAGTCCATTGAAACGTGGGGGGTCTGGATTCTTTAAATTTAAACGTTTGCGTTTCTTCATCGAATTTTTTTGTTATCTTTATTAATTTTGTAAACAGATCCTTTCCTTTATTTAGAATGTCGAATATATGAACATTTTTGTCGCAAAGAGCACAATTAAACGGGTTTTTGTCATACAGCCTTTTACTGTTTAATGCATCAAATAGATTATTTAGAGTCAAAATAAAATCTGCAGTATCGGTCCCCTCTTTGAAATTTTTAATTTGTTTATTTTCAACGCACGTTGTAATAGCAGCTGCCACCGTCTTAGAAAATAATTGAAGTGCCAATTTACAGGACATCTTTTCAAAAGAGTTGGGATTAATGTGTTTCTCAGTTATTTTTGTGAGAGCCCTAGCAGAACCTGAAGATTTATCAATTTCAAATGTCCTTTTAACAACATCGAAATTGATGATTTTGTTGTCTAATTGTTTAAATACGCCTGTCAAAGATTATTTCTTATACTTTTAAATAAATGCGGAATGTCAAAAATTCCAAAAATTTGGGTATTGTTCAGTTTAAAATATGGTCTGTCCTTTGTGATTCCCAGAAGTTTAAACGCGCCCCGGTTATTACTTCCCTGGTCACAAACTAAGATCCTAGGTACAAAACCAATGTCAATTAAGTTTTCCAAATTGAAGATGATAAGTTCCTTAAGCTGTTGCTGAATAATAGATCCATGTGAAAAATAATACGAAACTGGAATTTTCCAGTTTTTAAACAAACCCCGAATAGAAAAAACAATCGCATGAGTGGCTGTTCTTTCAGTCCTTCCCAAAGAACCTAAGTCTTCAAAGCCCTCTATTAAGTCCAGTTTCTTATTGTATTCCACCAGTTCTTTTATACTCATTTCGTCAAATGCTAAAATGCATTTTTTTTCATTATCCGTCATCGTCTTACATTTAAGTTTTAAATGTTCTTTTATCCCTTCATCCAAACCCGTTTTAAACAAATTTTCACCTATCCATCTTCGAATAGTGGAAACTGATGGTAGAATAACACCTTTTTTGCGTAAAAATAGATAGGCGGTTGGAGATTTATAATAAAAAGATATAGCTAATTGCTTCTCTTTCAGGTTGTAAGTATGCTTAAGCCCCCTTTTTAATTGCATTAGAACAAACGTTCTTGCAAAATTGGACAAAAAAGTCAATAAAGGCAATATACGGAGCTTAACGCTGTTATTATTTATAATTTTTTGTTTTAAATAATGGATTTTCTTTTTATACCTATTAAGCTTTGACTTTTGCGTGCAAATACGCTTTTTTAATTTAGTTTTTCGTGGCGTCATATTTTCCAATGGAAGGTCCATGATTTCTTCGATTGATTGCGAATCTCTAAGTTGAAAGTCTTCATCGAATGCGCGCTTTTTTGAAGAAATGGGACTTTCAATAGGAATGGTGCGCTTTCTCATGGAATAGGTCTTGGTGGGAGTTTGAACCTTCATAAAGTCTTGATTTTCATTTTCGTCAAAATACTTTTTGGGAACTGCGTTCAATTTTAGATAATGTTTTTTCTGGGTCCTATAATCATCGTCGGAAAAATGTTTTTCACACAAAAGTTTTGTCTTTAGGACATCTGGAGTCAAGCCCAAAAGTGTGGAGTTTCCTAAGAAATTAAACAGAAGTGTTAAGACTTTTAAAGCCTAATAGAATACCATCTAAAATATAAAATAAGCGCACCAAGCCAAATCTGTGACTATAAATAATTCAAATTTTTTAATTCAATATCGTATGGAAACTAATCTATCTTTTGTCCAACTATACCGGGTGGTGCGTCGCCGAGCGGAACATATGAAATCCCATGTAAATTTTAGAGGGGTTCAATTATTGGCTCCCCTGCACAATTTACAAAAAAAATGTAAGATAACTTTTTGAAAAGACCAATCTGACAAACCCTCCTGCCAAGTTTTAAAACATTTTAATAGGCAAATCTTGAATCATTCTTTTTTTGGTTTAGGTAAAACCAAACAGACACGAGCCACCAGCAAACAATTTTTTATAAGGCTTTGTAAAATCTGACGTTGAAAATTTTGGTTATTTTGCAATAACATTAATTAAGTTAACATTAACATTAAGTAATTCAAGATTCGCTTGATAAAAATTTTTGGTAACAGTTTACAAAACGGCGGGACCTGGGAGTGAATAGGGGGTGCTGGGTGAGCAAATTAACTGTAAATTATAGACTAACTATAGACCAGCCCAACCCAACCCAACCCCAACCCAACAACCACTTTGTCAAAAAAAGTAAAAAAATAGAAAACATAAGTTTTGACAAAGTGGGCCATCCAGCAGTCCATTGCTTTTTAGCACTCCCTTTTCTTGCTTTGAATGCTGTAAGTTTGTTGTTTTTTGGCATTTAAAGATAAAGGAGTTTTTTTAGAAAGCTAGTTTTTTTTTCTAGAGCTAAAGACCGTTTTGTAAACAATTACCAATTTTTTGAAACTTGGTACGGGCTTATCATATTGGTCTCTTCAATAAGTTATTTTACATTTTTTCTGTAAATTGTATTGACCCCCTTAAAATTTACGTCGAATTTCCTATGTTCCGCTCCGATACAAGGTCGTTTAAATTGAAGCAAAGTTTCGAACTTTTAAACAAATACTCCCCAAAATCCCGTTTTAAATATTAAAAAATCTACATCCGTTCCAGGATTATCTAGAAAAAAGCGAAATTTAAAAAAAAATATTTTTTTGCACAAAATCACGTCATTCAATTTATTATTTGACGTTTCGTCTTTAAGTCTTGTTCTTCAATTTTCTTTTTTATGTAGGGACATGGATTTTTTTATGGTATTTTAAGAGCTTTTAATGTCTTAAAATAAACGCCACGTCAGGTCATAAGTATTTAATTTATAATAATGTACTTACCTTTTCTAAAATATCTCTGTAAATAAACTCAAAACGGCAGTAATTTTGTCTACTTTAAAAAAAAGACGATATTTTTGTGCATTAAAATGCACAATTTTGCCTTAATTTAACCGACCATGTATCTGTAGCCGTTTTCAAAATACCAATCGAATTTTTAAACCTCAGTAGTACCACCTTGCATATTATTGTGTTAAATTTGCATTGTTTTGTAGTTATGATTATTATTATTATTATGTAGTTATTATAATTATCATGTTTAAATAATTATTTTATGCCAGTACAAAATCTAGCAGCCTACATTATTAATCAACCCTATGATTAAAAAAAAACGTAAATTAGTTTAAGAACCATTTAAAATGGTTTCGGTCAAAAGCGCCGAGAAAGAAAGTGATGCCCGAAACTGTTTTAACTGGGGTGAAAGAATGATCTAATAATGTATTTTATAATAATTAAAGTATGCAATCTTGTAGGGTTTTTACAAAATATAACGGCAATAGTAAAATCCTGACCTTAATAATAGTCGGCAAATAAAAAATACTAGGCCATTCGGGCAATAAGTCATCAATAAGTCATAAAACTACTGAAACAATTTTAAACAAAAAAACACATCTATCTATATGTGGTGCAAAATAGAATTTCTACTTACCGGAGTTGATAATCCAACGTTCACACAATTCTGGATTTTTGTAAGGAAATGTAAATAACTTTACTTTATCTTGTCGTCTATTCGCTCTACAATTAAAGTATTGGCATAACGTGCCTGACATCGTCTATTTATTTAGGTATTTATTTTAAAACACAGCGCAAACACGGAATTTTAAACATAAGAACCAAAAACCAACAAGTCCTTACGGCACACGCAAAAAAAATAAACGAATTTGACAATATTTACCTCTGTGTATTTTCTAGTCGCGTTTCATCACGCCTGCCGGCAACACTGTTTAACTTTCGTTCAGGGATTGAAATGATGGACATCGGCTCGCGTTAGCCAAAGTCCATTAGGGGTATCAAAAATACAGCATTGAATGGTTTATCTTATCCGTAGTAGTATTATCTTTGGTACTACACACGCCCAAGGCTTCTTGCACCCAAACAAGGTTTTGTTGTGTGTTTGGTGGACAGCAACTGTAATTGTCCATTATGAGTTTTTGGAAAGGGGTCAATCCATCACTGCTAACTTGTATTGTAAGCAGCTTCAACGAGTATAAGCAGCACTCATCCAGAAACAGCCTTCTTTGATCAATCGGAAGAAAGTGATATCATTGCAAGATAACGCCAAGCCTCATACCGCAACAGTGACCAAGAAAAAACTTCTAAACTCGACTGGGAAACGTTACCGCACCCGCCATATTCTCCCGACATTTCGCCAAGTGATTATCACCTTTTTTGTCTCTTGACAACTGTATGAGGCACCGACAGTTTACAACTCGAGATGGTGTAATAAATGCAGTCCGCCAATTTGTTGACTCCAAATCCAGGAAGTTCTATAATACCGGCATACAAACATTGTTTCCACGTTGGCAAAAGGTCATTGAGTGTGATGGTAATTACTTCGACAAATAAATAGTGTCTTATTGTTTCTCAATAAAAATTTATATTTTTCTACCAAAAACCGCACGAACTTATTTGGTTACCCGATATTTTTTTCCTGATAGGTTGCAGTAAAGAAATTTTATCTATTTAAATATAGTATCTTTAAACGTATTTAAGTTTTAGAAAACACTAAAAATTATTATTAATATAAAGTGTTTTTGCATTTTACCAATAAGTCATGAACATTGGAAATCTATATGTAAATAAATATAATTGATATTTATCTTTAAATTTTTGATATTATTAGTCAAGTTTACATATAAATGTTGGTATTCTATATCTAAAAATAAAATATTTTCTAAATATTTTATCTTTAGATCTTCTACTGTGTAATCTAAATAAAACATCTTGTAAATAAATAAAATTAGTCTAATATTTAAGCAAACCCTTTAGGTAAATATACGTTTATTATATTTGCACATTTTATTGCAAAAGCAAAGTCATATTTTTTCAAAACAGGTAGCCGGAATTATATTGTTATTAAACATTACAATTCATCTTAAGTGCATTACTAAGGTTTTCGGCATACATTTTTTTTAAGTTAAGATTTTATTAAAATTTGTTAATGAAAATAAGTGCAAGATGGCTGCTTCGCAATCAGTAGGGGGGATAGGGGAGCATTGGGCACTCTTTTACATATATGGTAATAAATCTGTTATTTTTTTATTGTAGTCAAAATTTTATTCCAAGTATATCTAGCATACGTATTTGGCAGTAATTATTGCTAAGAAAAGTTTTGGCATTATAATTAGTCTTAAAGTTACAAAAGATCTTCTGACACATGTCCAAAGTGCCCAAACCTCCCGGTGGTCGGAAGGTTTGGCACTCCTGTAGGGAGGTTTGGGCATTGTATTTAATACGCAACATATTGCCATACTATACTACTATGCTTAAGTACAGACAGAAGAACAAGCGAAATCTTCATCTAGAAAATATTTGAATTGAATGGCCATATGCCAATTTTTTCAAATCCCCAATGAATATTCTGCAGCTTGAATGCAAGTGTGAAGCAAGTTCTAAAACTCGGTTCTATATATGTTTCCTTGTGAGTGCTTATGGTATATTTTCTCTTGCTTTGCATTCTTAATTTCATCATGCTTTTCATATCTTTGCCCTTTGGTATGTCTACACTGTCCCATTATGTGGCCCAGCACAGCGTCTTAATCTGGGTTTTGCATCTTCTGCATATTGCATTTCCTTCTTTTCCCGTTTTTTAAGCGATACTCTGTTTTCACAGACGTTTTCCCTTATTTTTAGCGCTCGGATCATTATGCTTGATTTCAGCAGGTTGTTGTCCACTAACCATAAGATTGCGGTTTGTTTCCAATGCCTTACCTTCTCTTTCTTTTTGTTTTCGTATAGGACTTGATGTCCATTCTCTCTATTCTTTTTGCTAGATGCGATGTAACGGCTGGGGCCCCTATTACCCTATCGTCGATTTTGTATAGAGTTTTCTTTTGCACTGCCTGACAATATACACTCCAATCTCGGGTGTTCATCTGTCCCCCCTTTATCTTTCCATTCCTTTTTGTTATACTATTAGGCATATGTATGATCTCTTTGATCGCTGTTCTAATATCGCTATCTAGTTGCCGTGTTATGCTGGTGAGAGCCATGTCTAATTAATAGATGAAATGTGGTATCTAGTAGGTCACTAGCAGTTTCCCTTTCCGCATAGGTTTTAATTTTAGTTTTTTTGTCAGTTGGTATGTCTCATTTCGCGCTTTTCTAAGGCCGTCCGTGGTAACACCCTTTTATGGAGATATGTTCATTCATATGTATCTAAATGTGCGCTACAGTGACCATTTTCCTGCCGTCCTTAAAGTTTCAGCAATACACCACGAATCTTTGTTCTTGCCGATTTGAAATGTCGAGCACTTAGGTGCCGATATTTCTATTTGCAAGGCCTAGAACCAATTATCGACTGCTGATTGCTGTCTTTAGCCATTTATTTGGTTTCCGCTATTAACATCAAATCGTCTGCAAATGCCAGTGTCGCTATGCTAGGGTTCTCACCCAGCATAAATCCTCCGTCTCTTTCCAGCGGCCTTAAGAACGGATCTATAATAAAAATAAATAAAAGTGGAATTGCTGGGTACCCCTCCTTGACACCTCTCTTTATTTGTATTTCTGGATAAACTCGTGTAGACATCTCTAATATCTAAATAACGATGCTTTGTTTACTTATGCGTTCCAGTGCACTAAGTATCATCGCCTCGTGCGGTACGGTGGCAAAGGCTTTCGAAATGTCTAGTTGAATAATTATTACTCTCTACTCTTTTTTGGATTTCGTTAAGAATTTGAGGATGTCTTTGTCACCCTTACTCGAACACTTTTCTTCTCTAGGTATTAGAGTGTTTAAATGCCAGTCGAAAGGTGGTATGTATAAGTCCTCTCTAGCAAGCCTTGGCTACTAGTAGTCTCTTTCAACATGGTTCGATACCTCAAACGTCCGCTTCTGTCCAGTAGGCTATACTTGGTTGCCAGGTTCCGACTCTAACACTTCATAACGGTTTGACTTGGTCGGGAATCTGTAGTTCCATTGTTAACCTGGTTGTTATTAAAGAGGGGAAAATGATGATTCGTGTTTTCATACGAGGTGTTAATGAACAGTATTTCGGAACTTATGGAAAACACGTATCTTTACACATGTAACTAACCATTTCCTTTAAAATTGTTCTTAGATTTGACTAATCTACATGGTAATCTTTCCCGCTAATCTAATATTTTATCTCACTAATTTTAACGCATGCCAACCTTACACTGACCTTAAAATTAATGTTTTACGTTTAAAATTGAGCGAATATTAACAACATAAACATACCAAGTGGTGACCGCTTCTTGACTTTTCAAAAAAAAACTTAAGGCAGTTTTATTGGTTAATAAGAACTTATAATCATCTAAATAAAATTTGATTGTGGCTGTGTGCACCCAAGAATATAGGAAATGAAGAAACTTTGTATTTCGTGCAAAATTATTTATTAAATCCAATATCCTAGCAGAGCGCTTTCGGTAAAACCATCATCAGTGCTATTCGTCAAACAGGAGTCACAATTTGAGCTTACACAATATGTTAACAGGACATCGACAAACTATCACATTAATAAACAAAATTAAAATTTAAACTGTGAATAATCGCACATTTTCACCTGAATTTTAAAAATTAAACCACATTAAGATACCATTTCGTCTTTCCACAGATTTACCAGATTGCTTGTGATTTGGGTTTTTAATATTCTATATTCTTCTTAATAGGTAAAAAACTGAGCGTCACAAATTTAAAAATGCAGTGAAATGTCATTTAAATTAAAAAATCCTCTTTCGTTATGATTTACTTTCTGTCTAATTTTAGGCATCCGTTATTGGTATAGTGTATTTGGCTGGGTATATGCAATGGTCAGTTGCGTGGTTCATTGGCCCATTAGTACTTTCCGTCATTAGGGAACAATGGAAGAAAACAAGCGATCGACGAAGAACTGCCGCAAAATCAGCGGCATTGTCAGATGAAAAGGATGTGGTATTAGCTCGACTTAATGAGCTTCCGGCCTGGGTAAGTGTCATTTTTATTTTTTGAATATTAGAAATGCATTCCTTAAATAAGTAACTGGTTCAAACATAAATTAACGAATTATTTAAGGTTTACGCCAATAGATTAGCTGATGTTTCAATAATAAATATAATGTTAAGGCAGCTTAAATAGTCTTCATCTCCAAAAATTTTACGTTTTTATAATTTAACTCGCGACAAAAATAAACCGACACCTAAATTTTTTAAATAATTTTAATATGGCATAACGTATTTATTTTTCCTTTTATTGCAATAATTTTTGTGCTGGCCAATAGATCAATTTATTGAGATTGCGCTGCAGTTTGTTCCTATTAATTTTTGGTTACCTGAATGTTTATATACCGGGGTGAGTCAAAATGATGTTTTTAGTCGTAAGTTTAAAACACCCTGTGGAAAAAACACGTTTAACAATATTGTTCAAATATGATTAACGATAAAGCTGGAGGTGTTCCGAGCATTTTGTTTTTTTTAATTATCTGGCTATCTTGTTTCTTTTACGAGTTATGCATTTTTAAATGAAACGCTGCATCTTTTTCAATTTCAATAAACATTATAGCGTAAAATAATAAGATAAGCTTTTCATAGCCGTTTCATAATGCTAAAATCATTAAGGCATCAAAGAGCTACTGCCTATTTACTAAAACAAGACCTTCATCAGGTACGTGGAAAAAACGTTAGTAAAATAACCATAAAAACGGTTAAAGGAAGCTGGGCTTAATTCCCGCAGACCTGCTGTAGCATCTCACTATCGTCAGAATCGTTTAAGATTTGCAAGGCAGCATGTTAATTGGACCGAACAAGAGTGACGAAACGTTTTGTTAACGGATGAATCAAGAGTTTGTCTGTACTGAACATTTTGCCGACTGTGCAATATCGGAGCGACTATCGTTCCATGGCGGATCTGTGATGATTTGGGCGGGAATTTCTATGAAAGGACGCATAAATGTAATATTTGTATATAATGGATCCCTAATGCCCACAGATATATTAAATATATACTATAATGTCGGAAAAGAAAGGTCAAAACTAACATTGGAAAATGCATAATGTGTATTCGATTCAAGGCCCAGACAGCCGAGCAATTAATGGGACAAATTCCGACAGCACGAGTTACACCATCACAACCATTTTTCCACTCTGGAGTTGACTACGCTGGACCATTACAAATTGAGACAGAGATGAGAAATCATCGAGACAGTCAAAAATGCATAAGCGTAAAAGTAGATCGAGAAGTCCTAAACATAAAAGAAGGAGGTCAAGAACACCGGATCGCAGTCCTAATGGGAGTTCGTAGACAAAATACCACGGCAAAGTATCGGTAGAAAAACAATACATTTAAAATATTTAGTTGCTCAGTGGTTAAAAACCAGTTTGACAAAAAATGTCACTAGATTTCTACAAAATTGCTCCAATAAATTAGAACAATTTTAGCTACAATTTATTGGCTAATAAATTGGGAAATAACATGCCTTGTAAAGCCGGCATAAAATTGTCTTTTGAAAAAAAGTTCATTGGGCTTTTCCCTTTTCTTAAAAAAAAAACTCAAAAAGATACCTGATTCGCTTGTTTTGTACTTTTAAAAGCGACACTTTTTTCTGTACTATAACAATTGCGCAACGCGAAAAGACAAGATAGACTAGACTAGCTTGGTTTGGGGGCGCCCAAAAAAAGAGGGTGGCGGCTGCAGTGCCCATTCCCGCTCTGCGGCGGACTAAGCAACTATCGTTTTCTACAATCGGCGCGGTGCATGTAATTTTTTTTCTGCTGGACAAGTAAGATTGATATAATGGGGGTCCGGACCCCCCCAAACCCCCTTATATACGTCCGGTAACGTCCGAGATAATAGTTTTTTTTCTAGGGGCGCCGTTGGCCGTTGGCCCTGTAAAGTTTATGACTGGATTTTGTCAGGTTTATAACTTAAAAAAAGCAAAAGTTATTGTCCATCTTGATATTCTTCCTTACTTATACATAATAGTTATAGATTAGGACGTAACTGATCTTGGTTTTGAGAAATAAAATGGTACAAAAATCAATACAGGTTAATAATTCATAGCCTTAGATGAAGTAATAAAAAACATCGTTATTAGAAGCTACTATTAAAATATAAAATTTTATGATAAAATTATTTTGTACTAGACCAATCTACCTTAGCACATTTTTACAGGCTGCCATTATACGTCGATAAAATAAGCAAAAGGTTTTGCTCAATAACAACACTAACTATCCTCCCCTCATCTTTTTATGACAAGCTATTGAGCTCCATCACGCTGGAATCCGCTTTAAAAAATATCAATTTTTTAAAATTTTGTTTTAAACTACAAACGATGTTAATAATTGTAGTAAACTCAATTTTTTTGTAGTGTTAATAATTAAACCGAAAAAAATATAAATATATTTCTAAGCAAGCAGTAATTATTGCAAATAATGTAGTTGCTACTAGTGAGATGTATGCTCAATCGTTTGTAGTTTTTGAATACATGTCGCACTTTTTTGTACCTCCATTATTTTTTGTAATATGCGATATTTTGTGTAGTCGCATCAAGTAAAAAAAAATATATATGTTTGTTACTTCAAAAAACTACAAACCATTGAGCATACATCTCACTGGTAGCAACTACATTATTTGCAATAATTACTGCTCAGAAATGTATTTATAATTTTTTCGGTCTAATTATTAAAATTACAAAAAAACTGACTTTACTACATTCATTAGCATTGTTTGTAGTTTTTGAGTACTTGTCGCACTTTTTTGTACCTCCATTATTTTTTGTGTTATGCAATATTTTATGTACTCGCTTCAAGTAAAAAAAATAATTTGTTACTACAAAAAACTACAAACGATTGAGCATACATCCCACTAGTAGCAACTACATTATTTGAAATAATTACTGCTTAGAAATGTTTTTATAATTTTTTTGGTCTAATTATTAAAAGTAGAAAAAATTGAGTTTACTACATTCATTAGCATCGTTGGTAGTTTTTAAGTACGTGTCGCACTTTTTTGTACCTTCATTATTTTTCATAATATGCGATATTTTGTGTACTCGCATCAAGTAAAAAAAATTGTTACTACAAAAAACTACAAGCGATTGAGCATACATCTCACTAGTAGCAGCTACATTATTTGCAATAGTTACTGCTCAGAAATGTATTTATAACTTTTTTGGTCTAATTATTAAAACTACAAAAAAATTAAGTTTACTACATTCATTAGCATCGTTGGTAGTTTTTGAGTACGTATCGCACTTTTTTGTACCTTCATTATTTTTCGTAATATGCGATATTTTGTGTACTCGCATCAAGTTAAAAAAAATGTTACTACAAAAAACTACAAACGATTGAGCATTTATCTTACTAGTAACAATTACATTATTGCCAATAATTACTTCTCAGAAATGTATTTATAATTTTTTCGGTCTAATTATTAAAACTACAAAAAAATGAGTTTACTGCATTCATTAGCATCGTTTGTAGTTTTTGAGTACGTGTCGCACTTTTTTGTACCTCCATGATTTTTCGTAATATGCGATATTTGTGTACTCGCATTAAGTAAAAAAAAAATTGTCGTTACTACAAAACACTACAAACGATTAAGCATACATCTCACGAGTAGCAACAAAATCATTTGCAATAGTTACTGCTCAGAAATGTATTTATAATTTTTTCGGTCTAATTATTAAAACTACAAAAAAAATGAGTTTACTACATTCATTCGCATCGTTTGTAGTTTTTGAGTACGTGTCGAACTTTTTTGTACCTCCATGATTTTTCGTAATATGCGATATTTTGTGTACTCGCATCAAGGAAAAAAATTGTTTTCGTTACTACAAAAAACTACAAACGGTTGAGCATTTATCTCACTTAGCAATTACATTATTTACAATAATTACTGCTCAGAAATTTATTTATAATTTTTTCGGTCTAATAATTAAAACTACAAAAAAATAGAGTTTACTACAATCAATAGTATCGTTTGTAGTTTAAAATAAAATTTAAAAAAATTATATTTTTTAAAGCGGGTTCCAGCGTGATGAAGCTAAGCTATTGTTGTGGTGTACATATCAGAAAACTGAAGTTAAATTAAGAAATTTAAATGCAAATGTTATACCTGACAATAAAGAAATTTTCTTTGAATTCAGCATTCGTTTTAGAGAGACTTGAGAGAACTTGACTTTGATTTTGAAGTAATATTAAAATACTACAAGACACTGTAGTAGACAGAAATTTTTACTTTAGATCATTTTTGGTATCAGTTAATTTGCACTTTTATCAAAGAATCACTGTGCTAAAATCATGATTTTTTGTGCATGAAAAATGTTCTGTAAAATTATTTCTTTAATGGTCTTTTTTGGTTTATGCACAAGTTTAAACTATAATAATGTATTTTAATAGTTTTTAAAGACGTAACATTTTAAACAAAATGCATTTTCTGTCCAATGGAATTTGGGGTTAATATATCTTTTTATAAATGAACATCAAATATCAAATTGGTTACTCATAATATCTTACACTTATTAATTTCTTTAAGGATTTTTTTATCGTGATCATTTATTAGTAAAGCAAGTGTTTAATACGTCCATGAAGTTAAAAGATGATTAACCATTATAAATATTTTACAACTCCGTCAATATTTACTAAGTCTAACCCATTGATTGCCTATATGTAGTTAAAATTACAAATTTATAGCAGCCAATTATCCAAGATAAATATATTTTTTTTACGATAAACTGTATTGAAATGTTGTTATGGTTTTGCTGTTTTGTAGATTCCAAAAAAACTTAAACTGCAGTCAAATTTAAATTTCAACTTAAGTTAAAGTTTGGGTTTTTGTATTATGACTAGATAGGTAGGTAGGTAGGTTTGAAGTGAGTGGACTGCGACCGCTCGGTCTATTGTGGCTCACACCTTTTTATATTTCTCCCAATAGGATCAGACTTCTAATGAATCCGATATCAGAGTGGGAGAGAGTTCTTACGTCTCCTTTTACTCGTATCGCTACCGGACACGAGCACAATATGTGTTCTGATGTGTTCTGGTGTCCCTGTCTCCTGAAGAGTATGACGAGCAGACGATTAGATCCGTCATGGCCTCCTCTCCCGGTCTAGTGACGTGGGTAGCTACCAGGTCCTTGTAACAGGAACAAGATATTCCTTCTGAGGCCGCATCTTCAGCCTTACCCTATAAAAACGGTCCTATCCGCTTTTAGTTTAAAGCCAGGGAACCCTTTTCCCTATAAAGGCGGTTCTGTCCGCCTTCTGTTTGGATCCAGGGATCCCTTCCAAAGCACCCGTTTGTTCGGGATGGATTAGCCCTTCCCGTTAAACAGGCGCCGGTGACTTCAGGGGCACCTTTCGAAACGGATTCACCCGTTTCGGTCGGCGCACCTTTGTCTGCTTGTGACCTTGAGTGGCTCCTCTCGAAACGGATTTATCCGTTTCGATCAGCGCACCTTTGTCACTTTTTTCCTATGAAAGCGGTTCTGTCCGCTTTCTGTTTGGAGCTAGGGAAGTAATAGTCCACAACTGCAGAGCCCCGCATTACCGCAGTAAGGCTAGATACTCTGAGAGCTCGCCCTGTATATCAGAGACACCGTTGGAGACACCTGTTTAAGGCACAGGATGTCATTCACTCATCAGCACGGTATGCTAACACCTTGAGTTAAGCCTTGTGTTCATCTTAGCTTCGGATCCCTTTTCATACGCTAGCCAAAGAGTTGCCGATAACCAGCAACTCCAGCGCATGACCCAACCACGACAACGACGTGTGAACACAGCGGTGGGTATTATGACTA
Source organism: Listronotus oregonensis (assembly GCA_019359885.1). NCBI lineage: Eukaryota > Metazoa > Arthropoda > Insecta > Coleoptera > Curculionidae > Listronotus > Listronotus oregonensis. Next base: position 124,439 of record JAHBCN010000439.1, on the reverse strand, counting down.
ACTAATTACACATTATTTTACACGCCTAATAGTACCATACTAATTTAGAGATAAATGTCAAAGGTTACATCATCCAATATACTTTTACTCTGTTGACTTTTCTTTAGGATCGAATTTTCTGGCTCCAATACTAGCTCTTTTATACTAGTAAATTATGTATACCATCAAAATTTTCGCTCTCAGTGTCATATTTTAAAAGAGCTTTTGGGTACTCCTGAGCTTTTAACTAGAGGTTGTACATAAAAACTGTGATACTTTAATTATCGGGTAATTGTTAGGTAATGGGTGTTTTTGGCCAGGTAATAAAGAGGACCGATACCCTTAGTTGCATAATATTAGGAACATATTTTCTTTGTTGTACATATAAGGCCTTTTTAGTTATAATTTTGGCTTTATACTAAAGTTTATTACTATATTATTATTATTATTATTATGTGGTCTATTATGGGGTCTATCTAAAACTAAGGCATCTATAAATTGATGTAGGAAGGTGCACGTATTGAAAATAGAAAAAATGTAAAGACTGAGTAATAACTTATATATTACAAATTAAATAATATTGCAGAGCGTCTTCGGCTAAACAGCCATATCAATGCTATACAGGGTGCCACAGACTCAAGTGCATGGGGATCTCGGAAACCATAAGAGATACGAAGTCGGTTAAAATATGGCAAAGTTGTGTATTTGCGTAACTAACCATGTCCACTTTAGAAAGTTCCAAATTCCGAGTACTTCCGGAGATATCCGGAAAAAACTAAAATTTGCCAATTTGGTTTTTATTTTTTTTTTACATTATTTAAAGAGATATGAAAAAACACAAGACACTTTCTTACGGCCACTTTTTTAGCTCTACAAAACAGCGTTGATAGATTTTTCGCACGACGTTTCGTTTTCGTTAATCCATCATCAACTTTATTTTCTTTAAATACGGACCTGGGTTTTTTATTTAATTTTTTTGAACCCCTTATTATCCCAATTACAAAAATGTATACCACTTAATAGTTATTAACAAATATGGAACGCCTCTATAAGAAATGGTGTGCGTTCCTTGTCTAAATCATTGTCTCTTATGGAAAATATGTTTATTTAACAGAAAAATATTAAGTGTTATACATCATTGTAATTGGGATTATAACTGCTTTAAAAGATGCAATAAACCATTGAGTGCCGTATTTAAAAAAATAAAGTTGATGTTGAACGAAAACGAAACGTCGTACGAAATCTTAAAATTTCGTTTTTTTCCAGATATCTCCGAAAGTACTCGAAATTTTACAACTTTCTAAACGGCATGTTGTTAGGCACTTAAATGCGCAACTTTGCAATAATTTAACCGACTTCGTATCTATTACAGTTTCCGAGATTCCCATGCATGCACTCGAATCTGTGGCACCCTGTATATGCTGATATATTATTAATGTACAGGGTGTCCCTTGTTTCACATTTTTATAGGGTATCTCCTTCATTGTTACTGCTATTAAAAAAACTAATATAGGCATCATGTACTCTTCTAGGGTCAAACTTAAAATCAAAATTTGAAAATTTTTGCTCGCTTAAGAGATACCAGGGAAAATAAAAAAAACAATTTCAGAAGGACCTTATATTTTCTTAGTTAAAAGGAATACAGAAAAATGTTTTATACAAAAGTTTCTTTATAATGATTCCTATATAATCTGCCGTTTTCAGAATAAGTATACGATCAGGTAAAAAAGTTGTCGAACCTAACCTTATTTTTTTAATAGAACACCCTGTATATTTTAATCTAAAAAGATAGCATAATAAATTTTCTTTTAAAAAATATAACACACCGTTGATGATATTGTTTTCTTATGCAATGTATTTAAACTTTAGTACTTTAAACCCCAGTAGGCTATGAAACAAAAGCTAATATTCTAGAAGAAAAATTATGTTGACATTATAGCTGGAACAATATTACACAATACTTCTTAACATATAAACAGTAAAAGCAATAGTTGGCACAAGAAAGTAAATTAAAAAACCATAAAAGTTTTGAAACAAAATAAACGATTCAGGTTAAGGGAAAAAATAACGGAAATCATCGCAAATGCTCGAAAACTCCTCCGTTTTTTTGATGCACTCTTGACATCTTTTCGAACGGATGTTAAAGCATTTATAATGTGTAAGGATTTTATTTCTGCAAATACATCATGCGTTTCTTGATTAAGATATGTCGGGGCTTCTTTATAAATTTTATTTTCTAAGATCCCCAAAGAAAGAAATCTGGGGGTGTTAGATCCAGAGATCGTGGCGACCCCCTTATAAGTACACGTGTTTCCATCCAATGGTTTCTAAAGTGCATATTTAAATACTCTCTTATTTAAAGATCGTTATGAGTAGAGGCGCTATTTTATTTAAAGAAACACAAGAAAGTTTAAAGGTGTACGTAAGACCAATGCTCTGGTGTTAGGTAGAAAGGATTTAAGTCACGATTCTGCAAAATTTGAATAAATAATGATCTTAAGTCAACATTTTGCACATTTTAATGAAGCGTAATAAATTGGTATTAAGGCAGTAAGTCGGAAAATTTTCTCCTGTGTTTGTAAGATTTTAAGTTTACATAAGTCTTTCATACCAAAATATTTCTGACAAAAAATTGTCCTAAGGGCTTTAGTCAACCTAAATCCTTTATACCATACTGGACAACGTTACGTAAAGGTGACAGGTAAAGTAGTTAATGCAAGAGAGATGAAGCCCTTGAAACAATGTAGAAAAAAATGCTTTCTCTCACTAAGTGATGAGATCCGAAAACAAATTTTTGATGAGTATTGGTCACTAGGATCCCGTGACAAGCGGGTTACATTTATAGCAAATCTAATTAATTCTAAAGAGACTCAGGTTACTCGTGAAAGAAAACATGATTCTTTAAAAAATAGAGATGTAACTTATGAATAGTTCTTTGAAGTGAATGGAAAACGAGTCTCTGTATGTAAAGATTGTATTTGCAAGATTTTGAATAAAAAAGAGAAATTTATAAAAATTGTTTTGAAGAATAAAATGCAAAGCACTACTGGCATAACTTTGGATGATCAAAGGGGTAAGACACCTTCTGTTAATAAAAAACAAGATTTGAACGAAGTGCGTGCACACATAAAATCATTTCCGTCTCATGAAAGTCATTATACTAGACGTACAAATGATTAAAGGTGCCTCCCATCTCACTTGAATCTGCGAATTATGTATGATCTGTATAAAGAAGGAAGGCAAAACCCTGTTGTCAGAACCATATATGAGAGGGAATTTCACAATTTATAACTTTCGTTTAGAAAGCCTTATGTTCACACCTGCTATAAATGTGATACACTCAATATGCAGATAAAAGTTTGTTCTAAATCAGGCAATAATGAAGGTAAAGTTCGTGCAGAAAGGGAACTTCAAATGCATCAGGAACAAGCTAATGCCGCATACGAAGCAAAAACCATTAATAAAGTGGAAGCCAGAATGAACCCTTACAAGAAGTGCCATAGTTTCGATCTCCAGCAATGTCTACAATACCCTTTATAACCTATTCAGTAGCATTTTATAGAAGACAGCTATGGACTTACAATTTGACCATTCATGACAACGGCACTGGAGAATCAATACATTATATGTGGCACGACGCTTTGACTGCCAGAGGAGGAAATATAATTGCTTCCTGTTTGTACCGCCAAACCAAAAATTTGCCTGATACCATCAATAACGTAACATTTTACTCCGACACGTGCGGTGGACAAAACAGGAATAGTCACGTCGCTGCCATGTTTATAAAAGCTCGAAGTGAAAATCCAAATTTAACGATAAACCACAAGTTCCTAATATCAGGTCATACATACATGGAATGTTATGTAGATCATTCCATGATTGAAAAGCGGAAAAAGAAAATGGAAATTCCCATTTACCATCCCTACGGTTGGTATCAGACAACAGGCAGAAGAAACAAATTCAAGGTCTATGAAATGCAACAAAACAATTTTTTTTATTTTGCTGGTCTACCAAAATCAGTGCTGGTGTGCAAAAAAAAAAGATGTATCCAGAGAACAGTTTTATTGGCTTAATGTGCAATGACTACAGTATGAAAGTGATGGTCTAGTTCGTTTCAAAAATTATCTTTTTAATACTGACGGGTTCAAAGTTATAAGCTTCCTAAGACGGGGAAGAAAGCATAACTTAAGAAATTTTGCAGTTGAGCCACTGTAAAATAAAAGTTTACTTTCTATATTAAAGGAGAAAAAACGTGACTTGTGTTCTCTGTTATGTTTAGTGCCACCCCAATCTTAATAACATGATTAAGAACACGATTTTTTAACATAAATTACAAACATTGTATGATAGTTTTATGTACTTATTACGAATTCTAGGATGAAAGAAGGACAAGATAGCGTAAATAAGGTTAATATAATTATCATATTTAAGGATCGAAATCTGAACAATAAAATATTGAAGAAAAACACTTACTTTGGATTTTTAACCTGCGCCTCTGAATGCAAAAAATCATCAAAATTGGCAAGAGTCTAGAAAAGAAAAAACTTACCATAATTTAAACTGGTTGCTTGTATTTAAGAGTAATATAATATTTTATAAATTTATAATTTGTATTAAAGTACAATAAAATAGTGTTACCTCATGCAAATAGCATAAGCAAATTTAACAAGAAGTAAAAAAATGTTTACATAGGAATTTTTTAATATCGTCAGACAGTACGGCAAGGCTGATTCTTCAATACCAACGTACCGTTAAGTGTGGTTAAGAACTCCCCTTTACCCACGAAAACGGAACTCGGCTCTGTCAAAAGATAATTTGTTGTCTGCCTTTAAACTGTGTGTAGGTAGGCATCATATTACAATATTTTGGGGGATTTTGTTATTGCGCAGGATCGAGAGGGCACCTCATGACAGTTATTTTCCTAGTGGGCCGGACATTTTTTGATCGAATACGCCATAGTATTGGGCTTCCAAAACCGCAGCTTGTTATTCGACATTCATCTGAACAAATAACTTTTGGTGAAAAAAACGATTCTAGATTTATTTAAAAACCAGTGACAAAATTCCAAGAGAGTTTCCACTATAAAGTCTCATTTTTCGGACACCCTATATAGCAGATCCCTTATCAAAAAAACATTTTTGTCAATATAATAAAACTGCTGACTATATTTACAAAGTAATATGGGGGTAAAATATAATTTATTTTAATATTGTTATGTTGCAACAGAAGGGCATAATTAAACTTTTATTACATCCATTTTTATCATTAATCATAAATATTATGGCCCATTTTTTTAAAATGTAAGTGTGCTAATTAATGATTTATTCTTGTTTCGTACACTCGCGTTTCGTACACTTCAGAAATTTACCTAAAATATTCTCGTTTCGTACACTGAATATTTTAATCGATTTTATACTTCTCGTTTCGTACAACGACCAATGTGACGCCCCAAATAACCAGTCAAATAAATTAGTCAGTAGAAGTGTGTTTCCTGCGAAGAATAGTTAAAAGGCTTCGAAAAATATAAGCGATAGCTCATTTGACGCGGAATGTAAATCTGAGAAAGGCGTTTTAAGGATTTTTTCTGCCAATAAAAATTGCAATTGTTATTAACAAAAAACCAAATTAAAAAAAGCCATTTCGATTTTTGATGATAACTCAAAAATGATAAGAGATAGCGGAAATTGCAAAAAGTTCCTTGAAGAGGAGAAAATTTCCGATAAAAAAATCATAACTCCCGAAGTCCTATCTCCATTATTTATGATTTTAATTTAACGCTAAAAATGGGCCTCCGTGCGACATTTCTGGTTGCGCGCCCGGCGTCAAAACCGACTACATAACACTAAATAATTTTTTTAGGATATTTATTATGAATTATTATTATTTTTTAATTATAGATTAGAACACTTTAAAGAATTTATTTCCGTTGAAAACTTACTTAAAGTTAGACAATTGTCAGTTAACAAAATTGTTTCGAACTTTCGTCCTCATTGTTGTAGTGTGTAAAAAAGCCTTAAATCATTTTCATTTAAATGTTTTCCTTCATAAAGTCCTTCTTATATACATACTTAATAAGATAACGCCATAAAAGTTTTAAAATTTTTAATCCCATTGTTTATAATACTTTGATAACTTTGTCAAAAAATGAAAAATCAGAGTAATATTGTAAAAGTTATAAAGTTATTATAAACAAAGCATTAAAGTTTTTTAAACTTTTATGGCCTGGTTTTTTTAGGTATGTATATAAGATGGGCTACACAACGCGAAAAATTTATACGACAATTATTTAAGCATTTTTTTAATGCACAATGAAGATAAAAGTTCGAAACAATTTGGTTAATTAAAAATTGTCTAGCTTATTAAAATACTAACATTAAATGAATTTTTCATTGGTAATACAATATTTAAAGTGTTCTGAATAAACATTAATGTTTTAAAAAAATTTAATAAACATTTAATACCCTTAAAAAGTAGTTTAGTGTGACGTACTCGGTTTTGACGCCGAGCGCGCAACCGAAAATGTTGCACGGTGGCCCATTTTCAGCGTAAATTAAAATTATAAATAATGGAGACAGAACTCCGAAAGTTCGGACCTTCCCATCGGAAATTTTCTCCTCTTCAATGATCTTTTTTGGAATTTTCGCTATCTTTTACGGTTTTTAAGTTATCATCAAATATCGAAATGGCTTTTTTTATTTCGTTTTTTGTTAATAACAATTGAAATTTTTATAGTAGATAAGCTATACCAATACTGCCGCAAAATCCATCATTTTCCCATGTATTTCTTATGGGAGAATTTTAAGGTCCGATTTAGATTTTACTTCCGGTCTAGCACCAAGTGCCAAGCGGTCACCCATCTGCGGTCACCCATCTAAGTAGTAACTACGCCCGACATTGCTTGACTTTAGATTATGGCGCTGACCAAGAGTATGAAATATGAACTCATCAGGAGACCTCGAGTAATATTGGAAATAAATAAAAAAGTCCTGAAGGATTCGGAGGATTCGAACCGCCGTCCTAGTGCTTCAAAGTCTAGAGCTCTACCACTGAGCTATAGGGGAATATTAAATATAAAGGTGAAATGAATGTACAGGATCCTGAGTATTACGCCAGCACACGTGAGTATCATAGTAAAGGAAAAATAGTAGTAATAAGATCGTTTAACTGTCATTAATAATATTGGTAAACCATGTATGGTTGTAAAACACTTGAGGAACTAATAAAAAAATAAAAAAAAGTCAGCACCCAGCAGGATTCGAACCCACGTCTTAGTGTATAGTAGTTCTAGATGATATGTTCTGGCGCACCCTGACCCGGGTCAGGCAAATTCCACATTATGCTAATTTCTCTGACGTCATACATTAATTAGGAATCTTGGGCGAGGCATATTTTACAGTACTGCGCATGCGCTAAAAAATGGCGTCTGTTACCTGTCAACTGTCATATTTGCGAACCACGTGACTTAGGAAATTTAGCTTACGTGGATGAGTTGTATCTTAGAGTCTTACGCAAGCGCTAAAAAAATGGCGCCTGTCACCTGTCAAATGTCAGCTATCGCCTGTCATATTTCGCGAACCACGTGACTTAGGAAATTTTCCACATTATGCTAATTTCTCTGACGTAATTAAATATTTAGGAATCTTGTGTGACGCGTTATTTAGGGCGTGGCCAATACTATCTGTCAAATGTCAAATGTCACCTGTCACCTGTCAAATAAGCCCTGTCACCTGTCATATCTCGCAAACCACGTGACAAATTTGTTTACGTAGGCTAGACCTATCTTGGGGTCTTACGCAGGCGCTAAAAACTGGCGGCAGACAACTGTCAACTGTCACCTGTCACTTGTCATACTGCAAACCACGTGACTTAGAAAAATTTGCTTACGTAGGCTAGACCTATCTTGGGGTCTTACGCATGCGCTAAAAATGGCGGCTGTCACCTGTCAACTTCACCGGTCACCTGTCATATCTCGCAAACCATGTGACTTAGAAAAAAATTTGCTTACGTAGACTGGATCTAATTTAAGGTCTTACGCGGTTAAAATTGAAACGTTGTTTAATACATCATCTTGAGCTAAGGATTATATATTGTATCTTTAACCATAAAGGCACAACAGCTGTTTAAAATAAGTTGAGAGACATCAATTAGCGATTAGTATGGTGTCCCCTATAGTAAATTAATCATTGTGGTCTTGGCGCCTAAAGAAATAAAACTTAACCAAAGAATAGTTGTTAACGTCAATAATGTCAAGGTCAAAATTAGCAAACCAGAACCGGTGATTAAGACAAAACCATTAGAACCTTATAATCTCATATAACTCATAATTTTTAAATATTACATAATAAAACAGACTAGACTGATAGGAACAGGTTGTACAGGCCGTTCATTGGCATCACTACGTATAACTTCTTTTATTTATCATATGATTGAAATAATTCGTTTTTAAATAAATTCTAATTTTTCTCCACCCTCTATCAAATTATAGACTTTCGGTCAAAATAAAAAAGCCTTAATTAAAAACATTTATACAATTTAACAACTTAACTTATACAGCGTTTTAACTAAGATTAAAGTACAAACTATAGCTTTAAATATTCTTTTAAGTAAATCATTAGTAGTTTAATTTAAGGAAGTATACGTTTCAATAAATAGTTAAACAAATCATTAGTATTAGAATTTTAACGGTAAACATGTAATACAGGAGTTATGGAATAGATGTTTCACTAATTGTTTGAAACAATCATTTAGTAAGTTTATTACATTATTACGACTTAGCCATCAGAATTTATAGGTATGAGGTCAGAAGGGCTTTGTTTAACTGTATATTTTGGAAAATAAATAAACAAGATGCAATCATACAAAATTTTTATCTCTCTACCATAAATGCGCTTTCAACTCACAGAATATTACGAGTATTAATTTTCATAAAATAAATGCAATGGAAAATTAGATGTTTATTCTCTTATTTCCAAATAACAGCCCTGTTTTTCAAATAACAGCCCTGTTTTTCCAAATAACGGCACTGTATTTCCAAATAACGGCACCGTTTTTAAATAACGGCACCGTATTTTCAAATAACGGCACCGTTTTTTAAATAACGGCACCGTATTTTCAAATAACGGCACCGTATTTTCAAATAACGGCACCGTTTTTTAAATAACGGCACCGTATTTTCAAATAACGGCACCGTTTTTAAATAACGGCACTGTATTTTCAAATAACGGCACCGTATTTTCAAATAACGGCACCGTTTTTTAAATAACGGCACCGTATTTTTAAATAACGGCACCGTTTTTAAATAACGGCACCGTTTTTTAAATAACGGCACCGTATTTTAAATAACAGCACTGTATTTTCAAATAACAGCCCTGTATTTTCAAATAACAGCCCCGTATTTTAAATAACAGCACTGTATTTTCAAATAACAGCCCTGTATTTTCAAATAACAGCCCTGTATTTTCAAATAACAGCACTGTAGATTGGTTAGTTAAAGTGGATTATAATTTATTCATATCAGATACGCTTTAGATGTGTAAATGAGGCATATCAACGTCCCGTGACCTTGAGGGGGGCAACCTTTTATGTCGCGGGACAAGGGACACGGGACATCTGTTCTATGACGTCATCGTGGTTTGTCTCTTTCTCTCTCTTTAAGGTATTATCTTGTCTTCCTTCCTCCTTTTCTCGCGTCGCTAGCGACCCAGACTCGTCTGGAGAGTACTGCCTGTACAACCTGTTCCTATCAGTCTAGTCTGTTTTATTATTTAATATTTAAAAATTATGAGTTATATGAGATTATAAGGTTCTAATGGTTCTGTCTTAATCACCGGTTCTGGTTTGCTAATTTTGACCTTGACATTATTGACGTTAACAACTATTCTTTGGTTAAGTTTTATTTCTTTAGGCGCCAAGACCACAATGATTAATTTACTATAGGGGACACCATACTAATCGCTAATTGATGTCTCTCAACTTATTTTAAACAGCTGTTGTGCCTTTATGGTTAAAGATACAATATATAATCCTTAGCTCAAGATGATGTATTAAACAACGTTTCAATTTTAACCGCGTAAGACCTTAAATTAGATCCAGTCTACGTAAGCAAATTTTTCTAAGTCACATGGTTTGCGAGATATGACAGGTGACCGGTGACAGTTGACAGGTGACAGCCGCCATTTTTTTAGCGCATGCGTAAGACCCCAAGATAGGTCTAGCCTACGTAAGCAAATTTTTCTAAGTCACGTGGTTTGCGAGATATGACAAGTGACAGGTGACAGTTGACAGTTGTCTGCCGCCATTTTTTTAGCGCCTGCGTAAGACCCCAAGATAGGTCTAGCCTACGTAAACAAATTTTTCTAAGTCACGTGGTTTGCGAGATATGACAGGTGACAGGGCTTATTTGACAGGTGACAGGTGACATTTGACATTTGACAGATAGTATTGGCCACGCCCTAAATAACGCGTCACACAAGATTCCTAAATATTTAATTACGTCAGAGAAATTAGCATAATGTGGAAAATTTCCTAAGTCACGTGGTTCGCGAAATATGACAGGCGATAGCTGACATTTGACAGGTGACAGGCGCCATTTTTTTTTAGCGTAAGACTCTAAGATACAACTCATCCACGTAAGCTAAATTTCCTAAGTCACGTGGTTCGCGAAATATGACAGTTGACAGGTGACATTTGACAGGTGACAGGCGCCATTTTTTTAGCGCATGCGCAGTACTGTAAAATAAGCCTCGCCCAAGATTCCTAATTAATGTATGACGTCAGAGAAATTAGCATAATGTGGAATTTGCCTGACCCGGGTCAGGGTGCGCCAGAACATATCATCTAGAACTACTATACACTAAGACGTGGGTTCGAATCCTGCTGGGTGCTGACTTTTTTTATTTTTTTATTAGTTCCTCAGGTGTTTTACAACCATACATGGTTTACCAATATTATTAATGACAGTTAAACGATCTTATTACTACTATTTTTCCTTTACTATGATACTCACGTGTGCTGGCGTAATACTCAGGATCCTGTACATTCATTTCACCTTTATATTTAATATTCCCCTATAGCTCAGTGGTAGAGCTCTAGACTTTGAAGCACTAGGACGGCGGTTCGAATCCTCCGAATCCTTCAGGACTTTTTATTTATTTCCAATATTACTCGAGGTCTCCTGATGAGTTCATATTTCATACTCTTGGTCAGCGCCATAATCTAAAGTCAAGCAATGTCGGGCGTAGTTACTACTTAGATGGGTGACCGCAGATGGGTGACCGCTTGGCACTTGGTGCTAGACCGGAAGTAAAATCTAAATCGGACCTTAAAATTCTCCCATAAGAAATACATGGGAAAATGATGGATTTTGCGGCAGTATTGGTATAGCTTATCTACTTTTTATTGGCAGAAAAAATCCTCAAAACGCCTTTCCTGTATTTGCATTCCGTGTTGAATATATGTATCGCTCATATTTTTCAAAGCCTTCTAACTATTTTTTGCAGGAAACACATTTCTCGACTAGACTAATTTATTTGACCGGGTATTTGGGTCGTCACAATGGTCGGTGTACGAAAGGAGAATATTTCAGGACAATTTCCGAAGTGTACGAAACGAGAGTGTACGAAACAAGAAAACACCAGATTACCTAGAGTAAACATAATATTCTATGAATAAAATACAAAATGGTTATGTTATTTTTCTACTAATTAAATAAAATTATTACATATTTTATGTCATTGTCAGATTTTCTAAGGGATATTTTAGTCAAGTATTCTTCTTCCCTACTAAAATGGTAAAATTTTTATTTGTAATCTCCCGCAACACATTGATCTGAGGCTAGGTCATAGGTGGTCAAATCCGACATCCTGTTATCATCCTTAACCGATGCTAATTAAACCCCTGAATGATTCCAGGGATTTGACGCATTAAAAGTTAAATCCTTAATTATTTTTTTTAAGTTAAAGAGGGTTCATTTAGTATAATTTTGATGCTTAATAACCATAAGCCTAATAAAAAGTAAAACAAATTATAAGTAGGGCAAAAATTGTTTGTGGAAGAAACTAAAGACATCTGCGTGTAGGGTAAGGACTGGGCTTTTAAGCCGAAGAGTGTTTTGGTTTTCACGTTAATTTTTTAATAAAACGTTATTTTAAAAGTAATTCCTGCTAGTTTCATACACTAGATCTATTAAAGTCCAGCTTGGTCCGGCTGGCTAGTATATACGTATGATGGCCCAAGGCTTAATGAGTTAATCTAAATTATGCATTTACCCGCCGTGACCCGCCCATGAGAAAAACAGAGATAAACTCTATGTAAGAATGTTGTCCGGTGCGTTATTTTTGCCACCAAGCATTTCCTACATTTGTTTATTTTTTAAATACGCCAATACTCATTAGAAATATCTTACTCGCCTATCATCATTAACTTTTCAAATTTCATAAGGCTAAATTAATTTTTAATTTACAGTTAGCTTCTTATAAACAACAAACCGAAATGAAATTTCATTGATGTTGAAAATATTTGTCGCTCGACATATGTCATATCCCCTAGGTATTTGCACTTGCGCAATATAAATATTATAAAATATAATAGATATGCAAAAAGTTAGACTGAGAAAAGAAGTAGCGAAAACAAGAAAATAAAAATCCTTAAAAATTTCTTATTAATGACGGATTTACTTATGACCGCTTTTTGACCCAGCCAGAACACTATGGGCCACCTTGGTTTCTTCTGACATCAGAATGGATTTTGTCATAGCCTTTTATTTCACTGACAGTCTTTTAAATGAAAATATATCCAGATAGATAAAAAAGCAGAACTACGCAATTCGTGCTTAAAACAAAACTAGGACCCATTCCAAACGATTTCCATATACCAACCTGTTATGCCGCGACGGGGAAGAGACGAGTCTCGCGAATCTAAGAGGAAATGGATCTCTCGTCTGGGCAAGGATGCTTCTCTCAATCTCGAGAGACCACTTAGTGTCGTCTCCTTTCTTCTCATTTCTCGTTAAATCGGCAGTTGTATAAATTTCAGTCATCTGTCAAAATATGTACCATGCCTTATACATACGAGTTTAAATTTTATTATTATTTTTTTTAAATAAAAAATGTAAAAAAGCGAGGAAGTCCTGAGGGCCACCTTATATAAAAAAGGGCAAAAAAATGCTTGATAAATAATAATGCAGTGTATAGCTTTACAGGCACTGGTACACAGTTTTTCTAAATATAATTGAATGAGACCAAGTGCTTATCCAATAAATAATTGAATCTTTAAGCTTACCCTTAAAATGGTTTTAGGGAAAAGTTAAGCAGGTCAGTAATGTTGTTACCATTTTATTACATGGTATCTAAGTCAAAGTATCATTTGCTTAAAACTTTACGGTATTCAGATATTATATAAACCTTAAAATTTTACCTAAAATTAAATCCTTTTTGATTAGATTTTAAAATAAACTATTTTAATAAAAAAATAATTTTTGTACTTTTTTTCCATTAATGGCTGTTACGGTCAATTCTAGTTGTCATTTTAAAGTCATTTTGGGCACCATTTTAGCACGATATCCATACTTCTGTACACCCTATCAATTAATTTATAAAAAGCCTATTGAAGTTTAACTGTCCGTTTACTCTCTAACTTGAGAAACTAATCAAAGTTTTAATTTTTGTTTTTTACATTTGGGTCTACTTAAAAGCTGTAAAAAACGTTTGAAAATAAAATTATCAAAACGTCCATTTCGACAACAAATTCAACATAATATTCAACTAAATAAAAAAAAATCTTGTGGTAATAAACACAACGTAATTAGTAGAATATAGTAAATTTTACTAGATCCCTTGTCACATATTAACGAAAACATTAAAATGGATGTTTAATCTCTGTATTCACCCGAATATCTAGAGATTTCTATTTTTTTTTACCAAACATAAAACTAAGTCAGTGTTAAGTATATTTTTTTAATTTAAGCAACACAAACACTCTCCGTTATTTTCTATTCTGTTTTTTGTTAACAACGGGCCATTTGTTGGTTTTCTCATAAATTATATACCAAGTAAAAAATAAATGTAAACATGTATATTCAATATATTTTATTAACTTTATTCACTTTTTTTTTATATTAGCTTATAAATAATTAGGTGGTCAGCCAAATATCCATAACAGGATAAAGTTTATAAAAATGCTGTTAAAGACCCTAGTTGTTTTAAAGACTTATTGACACATCTGGATATTGATTATGTGCGGCACGTGACATCCAAATGTCATTTCATCGTTCGTGGATCAACAACAATAATGCCATACCGGGGGACGAATGGAGTAACCCTCATTCAAGCAAGCAACAATGGTCATTTATAGCATTTGGTTAGCGGTTTTCTGATTTCTTTAAGGTAGGGTTTTTATTGTCTTATTATGCCATGACTGATTTAAAACACCGATATGTAGAGTATGATGCTTCATAACTAAGAAAGAAGCCATTTTGATACAATTTAAAAGCCTTTTTTATAACAAGAATTTGATGGTGTTTGACACGTTTGACACAAAACACGAAAAAAAAGGTTTGTTGTTGATCCACGAACCACTGGTGACGTCACGCGCACATGCTCTATTGATCTAATGAGGTGATTTATATCTTCATAGGTTACTTTATTCCACCCTACCTTTATCTCAGGTAATAGTATGAGAAGCGCGCCATTGGAGAGTGATCAGGCGATATTGGAGACCATAAGGTCTGGCATTGTCTTGTTAAAAAAGATTCTTAAGATATGTGAAAACATGTTTGTATTTCCACTCTTTCCTAAGTGTTACGAAGGACTGTCGTGTCATGAAGGCTGGGCATTTTTTTACAAGTCTGTTAAGGTCCATGAATATGCCATGTTAGGTTTAATTTATCTATGGAGTTAAACCAAAGAAAACTTGTTAACGTTAATTTTTGTTTTAGGTATTCTTTCCTGATATTGAAAGAGCAGAATGGCTTAATAGGGTAAGTGAATATTCATTTTATATGAAAAAACCTTTATTACTCAAAGTTTTGTAGATAATGAAACAATTATGGCCTTCAGTAAATCTTTATGCCAAGCAAATAGTACGGGATACCATACAGCCAGTCCTTAAAGAAAGTTTAGAAAAGTACAAGCTCTCTGGATTTAAGTTTGAAAGAATCATTTTGGGTACAGTGGTAAGTATAACGATTGTAATTTGCTAGATTTACGGCATAAGATGTGGCATGAGCGTTATTGTCCTAACGTTCTTTTAACCAAATAAGTTTGGGTTATTTTTGTAGTTTATTTTTTAAAACATATAAAATAATTAATTTCGGGTCTATGGTCTCAAACCAACATTCTGAAGCTAAAGAATTTAATTTAAATAAAATAATAATAATTGCTTGTACCTTTATTCTAATTAATATTTATTTTTACAGCCCTTTAGGATTGGTGGTGTAAAAGTCTATGATAAAAATATTGACAGAAATGAAATTGTAATGGATCTTGATATTTTGTAAGTTTAAATTCGGTGTTTCTATTTTATATTCTTACTGATAAATACAAAATTTTTTAGCTATGCTGGAGACTGTGATGTCACTTTTTACTTAGCTGGGATGAAAGGGGGCATAAGAGATTTTCAGGTAAATACATAATCCTGAATTATAAAAAAGTATAAAGCTTTTTTACTTAAAATTTCTAATCTTATTTTTCAACAATATTTAAGCTTTGATAGTTAGATCGTATTATATAGTTGTCAAGTTTTAAATAACAATAGCATTTTTATTAAGACGCTGGTGTCTGTTTATTTTTAGGTATTTTTTAATCAATAAAAACATATGATATGGACTATGTACATAGGATATAAATTTAGTTATAAAACAAATATAATATATATATATATATATATATATATATATATATATATATATATATATATATATATATATAATATATATATATATATATATATATATATATATATATATATATATATAAATATATATATATATATATATATATATATATATATATATATATATATATATATATATATATATATATATATATATATATATATTTAATATAGGGTGTAAAAGGTATGATGCTTATCATTTTAATGGGCGATAGTGAAGCTCAAAACAGGTCGAAAAGTTTATATGACGTATGTGTCAAAACCTGACAGGTTTTTGTGTAAACGATGTTAAAGTCGTGCATTTTGAAAGCAGTTATTTCTGTAAACCGTAACAACTGGAAACTTTTGTCTTAATCGCTTATCAGTAGATTCATTTGATAATTAAAAAAACTAAATTTTAAATGTTTTAATCTACAAATAAAAAAATAAATAATTTTTCAACAATTGTTCTCCCAGTTAAAAAATTAAAAAAGTCAGTTGTACAAAGAAGCTCACCGATCCGGCCGCGAATTTACAATTCTCTACCATTACAGTCAAGAGGGTGACTGAATTCGAGTAGTTTTTGTTTGCAGAATATTAGTTACATTTTCTAATCTATTACAATACAGAAATTAACTGTATTGGTGTATGATTTGTAAGCGAAATTTTTGATTACATATTGGGTAAATGTCTACACTGTTTCAGTCATGTAAGTAAAACTAATCAAGTATGCACATAAGTGGATTTATTATTAAATCCTAAAATTTAGTTATATTTTTAAATTGAATAATATATATTTGGATATGATTAAAAACTAATGAATACCTACTAATATACAGGATGTTCGCGTCCGGTTATAAATGTACCCTCGCTTTATAACTTTTTTGTTTGACGTTTTTGGAAAAAGTGTCCCAAATAAAAGATGAATGGTTCAAAATATATTTTTTAAAAAGCTATATTTTATATATACAGGGTGTCTCAGAAAGTCTGGGCGTGGTCCAACTTTCTTATTTCAATTTAGTGCCCTATTATTTTATTTGATTTTTGAATTCTCCTTAAAATTCTCAACATTTAGGCAAATACATAACTTATAATAATGTACAGTTGAAAAAACCCTTGATTAAAGTATAATATTTACACTGTGGCTCAAATTAAACTAGCACCTATAATAAAACACCAAATAAAAATATTTTCTAAATTTTGTTTTTCAAAATTTGCTTTTACACCAAAGACTGCTTGAGTTTGGCTACCAAAAGCACGTACTAACTGCATAAGAATTAATGTTAGAGATGATACTACTTGGCGACGGCGATCACTGGAACGGGTTAGACTTTGTAAAGACAATGGCGCACAAAATAAACTTACAAATTCTATTCTAGTATGGTCAATTTCTTTCTGTACCGTAATAGATTAGAAAATGTAACTAATATTCTGCAAACAAAAACTACTCGAATTCAGTCACCCTCTTGACTGTAATGGTAGAGGAATTGTAAATTCGCGATCCGGCCACGATATTTTTGTTTGTTTTTAAATCGGGAAAATATGCCGAAATGTTTTAAATTTAAGACAAATGTATTGCAAGTGTACCAAAGACTAACGAAAACGGAATGTGTGCGACCGAGAAATCTTATTGTTTAAGCAAAACAAAAAAGTGATGTTTTAAAGCATAATAATTTGTGTTCTTAAAACGGATATTAAGCCAATTATTGTGATAAGTGCAATTATTTTTTAATTACAAATAAAAACCAAACAAAAATTGATTGTTTTTTACTTAAATTTAATATCAAAATAAATTGCAGGAAGTAGTTTTTATTATTAGTATGACTCGCTTCGATGAAACAGGCGCGGTGTTGCCAACTTTTTTAAACTTTGACAGGGCATATTTCAAAAACAATTAACTTTTGACTCATATGTTCTTGGCTTTTTCGACTTGTATTGAGCTCCTCTATCGCCTATTAAAATCGTGAGCATCATAATTTTTACACCCTTTATATATATTCCGGGTGTTTCTCAAAGGTGGTTCCCCCTATAACTTTTTTATTTTTTTGAGATGGGAAAATGAAATTTGGCATGTCGATATATGACCTGAAAATGCATTTAATGACGCATTCAATTGTTTCGGACGATTTCCGGTTTCACCGGAAATGACCTCAACTTTTGAATTTTAAATGGAACACCCTGTAATTTTTTCACCTATTCGATAGAAAATAACATTCTAAATACAATGACACCCCATATGTCAACTTCTGACATTTTACTTTAAAAATATTTAATTTTTTAAAATTCAATCTAGAGTGCCATGACGTCGTTAAAACAACCCATTTTGAGTCAAGGAGGAGTGAAAAAATAGTTTTAATTATTTGACGTATTCTATGTCTTTTCCAGAAAGTTAAAAAGATTCCAAAATTTTATTTCTAGGCATAACTCAATTTTTTCAAATGGAACGATAGTGGCTCGTTGGCATATTTAAAAAGAGCATTTTTGTGAATAATTTGATACCCCACACTTAATACTTTAAGTTAAATCAACTCTAAAAAAAAACAAAAATAGGCATAGTAGTTGTTACTTATAAAAGTATTAAAACATCCGGGCCGTGGCATTCGAATAAAAAACATATGCATTTCGGCAATTTTGTCAGGTAGGCTTGGAAATAAACCAAAATGTTAATGGTAAAAAATGCTGTTACATAGGTTAATAATTAAATGCGAGTTAGTTATTTAAAGTTATTGATGTCTTTATTAATAAGGCATTTTGATTTAAATGCCTATAAATATAATAATTAATAATAATAGTAATAATAACATAATAATTATTATTCTTATAAGCAACAACTACTATGCCTATTTTTTAGCTTTTTTAGTGTTGATTTAACACCAAATATCAAGTGTAGGGTGTCAAATTATTCACAAAAAAATGCACTTTTGGAATATGCCAACGAGCCTTTGCATCGTTCTATTTGAAAAAAATGAGTTGTGTCTAGAAATAAAATTTTGAAATCTTTTTACCTTTCTGGAGAGATAAAATACGTCAGATAATTAAAACTATTTTTTCACGGTTCCTTGACTCAAAATTGGTTGTTTTAACGACGTCATGGCACTCTAGATTCAATTTTAAAAATTAATAGTATATTGATGCAACAAGTTTTTGAAAAGACTTTGCACCGAGTATGAGGGTTTGTGCAACGAGCCGTAGGCGAGTGCTACAAGTCATACGAGTGTACACAGAGTCATGTTTTTAAACTGTTGCACACGATACTTTTCTTATGACTGCAGAAAATAATGATTAATATGATTTTTATTATTTTTAATCTTTTTATCTTTTGACAGGACTGTGTGAAAATTTTTCATATGCCATGTGAAAAGTTTTCAACGCTTATGTCAAACGTAAATGACAAAATAAATCATATTGAAAGACAGAACCGTGTGCAAAAAAACATATTTTCCTTGCACACATTGTGCGCAAAATACAATTTTCAAAGCTTTTTAGCGTGTGCAAAAACCCCCTTTTCTACAGTCGTATAAAAATATATTTAAAGAAAATGTCAAAAGTGACATATTGGGTGTCATTGTATTTAGAAGTCTTTTCACCGAATAGGAAAAAAATACAG
The DNA here is from genome assembly GCA_019359885.1 of Listronotus oregonensis. Classification (NCBI taxonomy): domain Eukaryota; kingdom Metazoa; phylum Arthropoda; class Insecta; order Coleoptera; family Curculionidae; genus Listronotus; species Listronotus oregonensis. The sequence continues at coordinate 104,986 of JAHBCN010000439.1, read as the reverse complement.
GGTGTTCATTTAAAATTCAAAGTTGAGGTCATTTCCGGTAAAACCGGAAATAGTCAGAAACAATTGAACACGTCATTCAATGCATTTTAGGTCACATATTGATAAAGCCACCTTTCTTTTTCCCCACTTTAAAAATAAAAAGTTATAGAGGGGAACCACCTATAACTATATATATATATATATATATATATATATATATATATATATATATATATATATATATATATATATATATATATATATATATATATATATATATATATATATATATATATATAGTATATATATATATATATATATATATATATATATATATATATATATATATATATATATATATATATATATATATATATATATTCAGTGTGTCCCAAATTGGTGGGGAATGTATGGGGATCTTGGAAACCAAGATAGATAGAAAATCGGTTAAATGGGGAAAGTTTTGACAATTATGTGGTAAGTTTATCCCGTTTACTACATGGTTCCATCTATTCAGGTTTTTGAGAAATTTTTTGAAAACCTGAAACATGCATTTTCGAAAATCGGCAATATTTTTTTATAAGTGAAAATTTTTCAAATCTGTAAAACTTCTTCAAAGCAACTTTTTTGTAGAATATGACCAAGATCAATTTTTATTTTCCACGTTTCGGCTTTTTAGAATCATCATCAACTTTATTTTTTCATATGGACGCCATATTGGATTTTTACGCAGCCAAATAGTGCTTTTTATTCTGATTTCAACAATGTATAACATGTTATAATTTATGAGTTTATAACCTCATTTTTTTCGAAAAACAAATATCTTCTCAGTTGGCCTTGATTCCGGCGAACGTCATTTTTTTTTTGTAAACAATAAAATATTAATAATTGGCGAAATAGATAAGCTGAAGAGATATTTTACAAAAATGGGAACATAGCTATAACGTTAATGAAAAAGTAAAGTTGATGAATCATCATCAACTTTACTTTTTCATATGGGCGCCATATTGGATGTTGTCGCAGCCAAATAGTGCTTTTTATTCTTATTTCAACAATTTATAACATGTTATAGTTTAGGAGTTTATAACCTCATCCACTTCAAAAAACAAATATTTTCTCAGTTGGCCTTGATTCCGGCGAATGTCATCTAGCGTCATTATCAAGTTAGCTCGGGTACGTTATTAAAAAATTTTTAACTTTGTAAAATAATTAATTATTTAAAGAAAAACTTGATATTTTGCAACGTTATTTCCAAAGCAATAGAAATGTTAATAAAGCTGCGCAAACGTATTTCGACAATTTTCCTGAAAGGCAACATCCTAAACTAACATACTTTCAAAACTGGTTACTAATTTGCTTAAATTCGAAAGTTTTAAAAATCCACGACCTAAGAAGTACGTTGAAAAAAATCGACAACGAGATGCTACAGTTAACCAACAATTTAAAGAAAATCCAACATCTTCAGCCAGGGATGTTGGATAGAGAATTCCACTCACCTAAGTTAACCATTCATAGAGTAGTTAGGACTATTTAAAAAATATCGTTAATATGTTGAGAAATATGGACAACATTTTAAATTTAGGTCGTTATTTTACATCTTCATATTAGTTTGTCCACTTTTCATTGTTTTTGTTTTCACTTGTTTCAATTAACTTGTTAGGTGTAGTTTTGTTGTAACACGGTATTAACGTTATAGCTATGGTCGCGAAACTCATTTCTGTAAAATATCTGTTTAGCTTATCTATTTTGCTAATTACTAATATTTTATTGTTTACAAAAAAAAATTACGTTCGCCGGAATCAAGGCCAACTGAGAAAATATTTGTTTTTTAAAATAAATGAGGTTATAAACTCTTAAATTATAACATGTTATACATTGTTGAAATCAGAATAAAAAGCACTATTTGGCTGCGTAAAAATCTAATATGGCTTCCATATGAAAAAATAAAGTTGATGATGATTCTAAAAAGCCGAAACGTAGAAAATAAAAATTGACTACTTGTTCATATTCTACAAAAAAGTTGCTTTTGAAGAAGTTTTTACAGATTTGAAAAATTTTCACTTATAAAAAAATATGGCCGATTTTCAAAATGTATGTTTCAGGTTTTTTTCAAAATTTCTAAAAACCTGAATAGATAAAACCATGTAGTAAAAGGCATTTGCTTACTAACATAATTGTCTAAAACTTTCCCCATTTAACCGATTTTCTATCTATCGTGGTTTCCAAGATCCCCATACATTCCCCACCAATTTGGGACACACTGTATATATATTATATATATATATATATATATATATATATATATATATATATATATATATATATATATATATATATACAAAATATATATATATATATATATATATATATATATATATATATATATATATATACAAAATATATATATATATATATATATATATATATATATATATATATATATATATATATATATATATATATATATATATATATATATATATATATATATATATATATATAAGTATATATATAGGGGAATTTTGACTGACTAGTTAAACAACAAATTTGGTTATTGGGGTATCAGTCCTAGAGGGCTTGTTAAATGAAAATATTTTTGTGCTACTCCCCAAACTTTCGAAAAACTTTATTTTCCTCAGGGCTACAATAATGGAAGTACAATTAGTGAATGAGCTTGTATATAATAAAAAAGAGAAAAAAAAAAAAAAAAAACATTCAAAAAAATCTTTCCTTAAGAAAGATAAATTATCTTTTTAACAATCAAAAAAAAAAATTTTTTTAATTAAATATGATAAAATTTACTTACTGCTACTCGCATTAAGCGGAAAATAACCATTGTGTGAAAACAGTTGGCATTTTGTATTTTATTACTATTGTTCCATGTTGTTAATTATTATGTTAAATAATTTTATTTTTGCAAAATGTGTACTGGTTTGAAGGAGTAAAATTTGATATGATGGTATTAAAAAGAAATATGAATGTTGTGTTTTTTTATTAATCTGTTGCTAAAGACCAAAAACATTTCAGTTCAAGTAACATAGGTTAGTTAAACTACACCTGGTCGGTGATATTTACAAAAACACTGATAGGCGTTGAGTTACTTGAAAGTAGAATCTAAGTGGGGATTTATGATCACAAAAATGTCTTACGAAAAAAAAGGTTAAAAAAAGGAAAAAAAGGAAAGAAACCAAAAAAACAAAACCACATATTTTCTAACATCACTCCTATGTTGGTGGGTATTAGGTAACTACTAATGTGATTGATTTTTGAAATTCTAAAAAAAAGAGAAAAATTTTTTTTACCTAATTTCAAAAATTATGAAATTATATTTCTATAAGTTGAAATTCCTTTCGGAGATTCCCCGTTAAAATTCATACTTCCCCAATCCATTGCCAGTGGACTTACGGGGTCCCCCTGTCACATGCGTCCGTCAACCATATCCCAAGCTGATGTTTAAAAGTATGAGTGGATGTTGAAAAAAAAAAGAAGAAATTGTGATTTGTCTTGACTCTGACTTGTTATGATGACTTACTTGAGATTTGCATCCCAAAACTCTCTTTTAATTTCCCTTTTTTAAAAAAATATTGACGACATATAACATCTGTACCTGAGGATGGCATAAATGAGATTTTGGGGTTTTAATGAGCCATATTCACAATTTTTTGTTAAAGAAAGAAAATAACAACAGTGTTTTTTTTTGGACACTAGATTAATTAGTGATAACAACCAGATCATATTAGATTGGTACGTCAAACCAACCAGTTCTGGTAGATATATGAAATATCTTCTAATCACACCAGTAAAACTAAAATTAACCTAGTTTTAGCCTTGAAAACACATGAAAGAATTTTCTATCCACCCCCTCAGACTTGCTAATTTAAAGAAATTACAAAACATTCTCTTATCCAACTCGTACCCAAATAAATTGCTCAACAAATTAATCTTTTTGCACCTCTCAAGTAAGGAAACCCCGAATCACATAACAATGGAATCTCACCAAACATTACTGCTTTTGAAACACAAATACAAACTTTTTTCTATTCCTTTCCGAATAAAACAAATTCTAATCAAATTACAAACTATTTAAACATGAACCCTCTTTAAAATAGCATATAAACAAACCAAGACAGTGGGGACTGTTTTCATAAACTAAAGGATAAAGACGAAATAATTAAACATCGAAAGTTGTTTATAGTATTCCTTGTTCTGAATGTGATAGTGTATATATAGGACAAACTCTAGGTCTAAAAAAATAAATTACATCACACAAAAGTGACTGTAGACTAAACAAAATACTTGTGCGTTAGCAGAACATACAAATCAACAGTCACCTTTTTTAAATTTTTAAACCCAAAAAAAAATACTGGATGGCGAAAGATACTACAATAAGAGATTGTTTTTAGAAATGACTGAAATTTTCTTGCAACCTAAATCTATTAATAAAAACTGACTTCAATGATTTGAGTGTAATTTATTCCAATATCTTAACTTTAAACACTCAACTAATCAAAATAATAGTACTTTAACCCCCTATTTTGGGAAATTACTAATAATACTCTTTCAGAATTTTAAGGAACAAAATCAAAAATTCTTCTTTTTTTTTTTCTTCAACATCCAATCATACTTATAAACATCAGCCCGTATATAAAACGGAGGCAGTGCCGTCTGCCAGTATCCAGGTGCCTGCCCCTTTTCCAGGTCGTCCACTGGCAATGAATTGATTGGAAGTCGAACCGAGACCCCGAAAGGATAACTTATAGAAATATAATTTCAATGGAATTAGGTAAAAAACTCTTTTCTTAGAATTTCAAATATCAATCACAATAGTGTACCTAAACCCACCCATGGAGCAGGATGTAGACACATATGGGTTTTTTGTTTTCTTCTTCCCCTTTTTCCCCCCCTTTTTTTACCTTAGTAAGACATTTTGATCATACATCCTACTTAGATTCACCACTTTCGTTACCAACGTTTTTCCGTTGTAATATCACGACCAGGGTGTTTACCACCCTATAACTTAACTGAATGGTGGTCTTTAGCAACAAATATAAAAACACAACATTCATATTCTTAATCCCATCATATCATTTACTACCTTCAAAAGTACACATTTTGCAAAAATTTAACATAATATTCAATGGAACAATAAGTATTATATTACACAGGTTAACTGTTCACACAATGGAGATGCTTATCGAGTAAGTAGTAATTTTATCATATTTATTAAAATAAAAATTTTTTTTGATTGTTAAAAAGATAATTTATTTTTTTAAGGGAACGATTTTTAAAGTTTTTTCTTTTGCTTTTTATTTATATAAAGTTCAAAAACTCCAATTTAGCCTGAGGAATAAAGGAAAGTTAGGACAAAAGATTTTCATTTAACAGTTCTCTAGACTGTTTCCCCAAAAAACCAAATTTGTTATATATATATATATATATATATATATATATATATATATATATATATATATATATATATATATATATATATATATATATATATATATGGTGATTAACGAAACATACCAGTCTTTTATTTTCTTGAATGAAATATATGGCTTAAAATTTTAGGATGACATATCATATCATAAGATGCCAATTTTTGGGGATTATTTTCCGATTTCCTTCGGTTTAACCGGAAACGACATCAACTTTATTTCTTTAATGGAACACCCCGATTTTTTCTGAATTTGGATTCTACGAGTCATTTCGAAATAAAATTTTTTAAATTTTCTATACTGTCTGCTTGTTTTTGAGAAAAGGGAAAAGAAGATGTCCAATGACGCAATTATGCAGTTTTATGGGGGGAAAACAAATAAATGTTATAAAAATGTTTTTTGTTTAATTCTAATTTTTTTTAAAGACCTATCTGTGGAGATCATAATAATTTTCCGGCTTTCCGGAAGTCCCTAAAATGACTTTCTGTCAAAAACTCAAAATTTTAATGTCCTGAAATTTTTTTTATTTGATTCTATGGTTCACCTCATATAAAATCTTTATTAAAACCCTTTATACCTATCTTTGTTAGTTTTTGAGAAAATTGTTTGCCCTATAACTGCATAATGTGCGGTAGTTTGGACATATTCAATCGCAGTTTTCTCAAAAACTAACAAAAATAGGTATAGAATATAATACCCATTTTATATCAGGAATCACTCGTAGAATCCAAATTTAAAAAAATATACAGGGTGTTGCATTTAAATTTTTGAAGTAATATTATTAGAAAAGTCAATTTTTGCAGCACTTTCGGTAAAGCCGGAAGTAGTTTGATTATGACCTTCACAGATAGGGTCGTTAGAAAGAATTAAATTAAACATAATACATTTTTATAACATTTATTTGTTTTCCCAAAAAACTGCATAATGTGCGGTAGTTTGACATTTTTAATCGCCATTTTCTAAAAAAACAAGCAGAGATAGGTAGAGGATATAATATAAATTTTATATCAGAAATGATCCGTAGAATCAAAACCCAAAAAATATACGGGGCTGTTCCATTGAAAATAAAAATTAATGTCGTTTCCGGTTAAACCGGAAGCGATAGACACATGTTATAATATTCAAAATTGTCATCTTATGATATAATATATCATCTCAAAATTTGAAAGCCGTATGTTTTCATTCAAGAAAAAAAAGGGGCGGGTAGTGATTTCTTTTCACCCGGTATATATATATATATATATATTATATATATATATATATATATATATATATATATATATATTTTATATTTTTATTTTTAATATATTTTTAATATAATATAATATTTTATAATATAAAATATAATATATATATATTATATATATATATATAATATTTTTATTTTTATTTTTATTTTTATTTTTAATTTTATTTTTATTTTTATTTTTATTTTTATTTTTATAATATATTTTATTATAAATAATATTATTATTATTAATATATATATATATATATATATATATATATATATATATATATAATATATATATATATATATATACGACAACGAATATACTGCTCCTTTATTTTCTTGAATGAAACATACGGCTTTAAAATTTTTGGGAGATGATATATTATATTTTAAATGATAATATTTAAAAATTTCCCGGGTTTAGTCCGGAAACGACTTTAATTTTGTTTTTTTCAATGGAATGCCTGAATTGAATTTTGATTCTACGGATCATTTCGATATAAAATTTATATTATATTTTTTACCATCCCTTTCTTGCTTTGAAATGGGATTAAAGATGAAAACCGTACGTTAAATTTTTATGGAAAACAAATAAATGTTATTGTCTTTTTAATTTTTTTAACGACTTATCTGTGAAGGTCATAATCAAATTACTTCCCGGGTGAAAGTGCTGGGAAAATTTATTTTCTAATAATATTACTCAAAATTTAATGAACATTCTGTATATTTTTTAAATTTGGATTCTACATGATTCCTGATATAAAAAAGGGTATTATATTCTATACTCTATTTTTTTAGTTTGAGAAAATTGCGATTGAATATGTCCAAACTAAGCACATTATGCAGTTATAGGGCAAACAATTTTCAAAAACTAACAAAGATAGGTATAGGTTATAATAAAGATTTTATATGAGGAATGAAACCCTAGAATCAAAATTTTAAAAAAAAATACAGGCTGTTGCATTAAAATTTTGAAGTAATATTATTAGAAAAGTCAGTTTTTGCAGCACTTCCGGTAAAGCCGGAAGTAGTTTTATTATGATCTCCACAGATAGAGTCTTTAGAAAGAATTAAATTAAACAAAATACATTTTTATAACATTTATTTGTTTTCCCATAAAACTGCATAATGTGCGGTCGGGACATCTCTATTGCCCTTTTTTAAAAAACAAGCAGAGATGGGATAGGGTATATTATAAATTTTATTTCAGAAATGACTCTGTAGAATCCAAATTCAGAAAAATATACGGGGTTCCCCTTAAAGAAATAAAGTTGATGTCGTTTCGGTTAAAACCGGAAGTGATAGACTCCCTGTTATAATATCCAAAATTGACATCTTATGATATGATATGTCATCCTTTAAAAATTTTAAAGCCATATATTTTTATTCAAGAAAATAAAGGGGGGTAGGATTTCGTTGTCACTCCGGTATATATATATATATATATATATATATATATATATATATATATATATATATATATATATATATATATATATATATATATATATATATATATATATATATATATATATATATATATATATATATATATATATATATATATATATATATATATAACAAATTTGGTTTATTGGGGTATCAGTCCTAGAGGGCTTGTTAAATGAAAATGCTTTTGTGCTCCCTCCAAGCTTTCGAAAAACTTTATTTTCTTCCTCGGGGCTACAATAATGGAAGTACAATTAGTGAATGAGCTTGTATATAATAAAAAAGAAAAGAAAAAAAAAAACATTAAAAAAAATCGTTCCTTAAGAAAGATAAATTATCTTTTTAACAATAAAAAAAAAAAAATTTTTATTTTAATTAAATATGATAAAATTTACTTACTGCTACTCGCATTAAGGGGAAAATAACTCCATTGTGTGAAAACAGTTGGCATTCTTGTGTAATATATTACTTATTGTTCCATGTTGTTAATTATTATGTTAAAATAATTTTTTTTTTGCAAAATGTAATGGTTTTGAAGGTAGTAAAATTTTTGATATGATGGTATTAAAAGAAATATGAATGTTGTGTTTTTTATATTAATCTGTTGCTAAAGACCACAACATTTCAGTTCAATTTAACATAGGGTTATTTTTTAAACCTACACCGGGTTTTGGTGATATTTACAAAAACACTGGATAGGCGTTGAGTAACTTGAAAGTGGTGAATCTAAGTAGGTTTATGATCACAAAAATGTCTTACGTAAAAAAAGGTTAAAAAAAAGGAAAAAAGAAGGAAAGAAAAACCAAAAACAAACCACATATGTGTCTAACATCCCTGCCTCCATGTTAGGGGGTATTAAGGGTAACTATAATGTGATTGATATTTGAAATTCTAAGAAAAAGAAAAAAATTTTTTTACCTAATGTCAAAAATTATGAAATTATATTATCTATAAGTTAAAATTTCCCTTTTCGGAGATTCTCCGTTAAAATTCGTATTTCCCAATCCAATTCATTGCCAGGACTGACCTAGGAATTGAACCCAGGCAACTATGGATACTGGCAGACGGAGCACACCGGGTTACATGCGTCCGTCAACCATATACCCAAGCATCGAAGAGGATTGAACCATAAGAATGTTGACGCTCTATCAAGAAGACCTTCCCCCGAAGATTGAAAAAATAGCTTTAAAGTCTCCTAAAATAAAGGGTAATGGGCCCCAGGGACTCTTTGGTAATGAAAGATGGTCTATTGAAAAGAGTCTGGGAAAGTTCTGACGGCAAAATATACCCATCAAACAATACTACCCACCAAAAGGATTCCAGAATATTGTAAGCCTTGCACAATGGTATAGGCGGTGGCCATTTCGGAGGTTTTGGAAGACTCTTGAAAAGGTTCGGGGAAAGGTTTTACTGGCTGGGAAGTCGTGCCGATGCCGGGCTGGCAGAATTTTAAGGACTGTGCCTCCAGCAAGGGGCCTAAGACACGAAGCCATGGCAAGATGAAGCAATACAATGTAGGAGCACATTTTTAAAAAAATTGCCATAGACATAGCAGGACCATTTCCAAAAGTAAATCTGGGAATCGCCAAATTTTGCAGCGATGGAATTTTAGCAAATGGCCGGAAGTCTACGCAATCCCAAATCAAGAAGCTACCACTATTGCCGACGTACTATATCAACAATGGATTTGGGGATATGAAGTACCAAGAGAAATACATATTGGGTCAAGGTAGAAACTTTGAGTCCACCCATTCAAGAACCTCTGTAATTCCTGGGTATCCATAAAACCGAACTACACCCCCTTCATCCCCAGTCAGATGGAATGGCGAAAGATTTAACAGAACTCTGATAACTACCTGAAAATTAAGGTAAATGACCAACAAAGTAACTGGGACAACTGATACAGCCGTTTTTACTAGCTTATCGCTCCGCAGTTCACGAAACAACTGAACGTCACCTGCAAAAGTCATTTTTGGAGCGGAGTTATGCCTTCCAGTTGACTTACTTACTGGGCGACCTTCTACCAATGAAAAAACCCAAAAGAAGATTATGTAAGTCAACTCAGTAAACAGCTGCAAGAAATACACGAAGGAGTTTGCAATAAGCTACAAAAGAAAAATGACCGTATGAAGTCCCGCTATGACTTGGGAAAATTTAAACATAAGGGATTCATTGTCGGTGAAAAAGTTTGGTTATACAATCCAAAAAGAACCAAGGGGCGTTCACCGAAACTGCAGAAGTCATGGGAGGGGCCATATAAAGTAGTAACCCGGGTTAATGATCTGTGTACCGGGAAATTTAGAAGAGCCCACAGGCGAAGATGAAAGTTGTACATCTAGAACGGCTGTGTCGCTATCAAGATCGAGAAGATACTTCGTCGAGACGATCAAAACTTGGGAGGGGGCAATGTTACAGACTTTAGTTAGTGTTTAGTTATTAGAAATGTAAAAGGTTAGAATTATTTTATTTAGGGTTTAAAAATTTATTAAAAATAGGTTACCTTAGTTTTTCCCTTTTCAACGGCCATTGCGGATTATCCTGAGGGCGCTGGAGACATCCTTTTCACACTTTTCTGGCATCCTGTAGTAAAAGAATTCTTCCAGCTAATTTAGACTTTCCAGACTTTTCCATTCTTTTTTCCCCATTACTATATAAAGCGCGAAGGAAATCGGCACGGGCCAGTTTAGTTTTGATGTCGAAGTGATAAGAAGTTGACAGTGAGTTTAAAAGGGTTTAAAAAGTTGTCATAATTACGTTACGTTGAAGTGTTACCATAGAAACATTTGTAAACCTGACATCCAATAAAAAAGTGTAAAACCAGGATCCGTGTTTTTATACGGGGTGTCACGGAACAATATATATATAATTTATATATATATATATATATATATATATATATATATATATATATATATATATATATATATATATATATATATATATATATATATATATATATATATATATATATATATATATATATATATATATATATATATATATATATATATATATATATATATATATATATATATATATATATATATATATTTAAATTATATAATAAAAGTGTACAAAAAAACAGGTACCCACAAATTCTGCAAATGCATTTTCTAAGTTTGATTGAACGAAATAATAATTGGACCAATTATTTTACACACTACTACATATTTGTATTAATAATTTTAACTTATATTTTAGCTTCATGGAATGCTAAGAGTAGTTATGAAACCCCTAATTACTTCAGTGCCTTTAATTGGAGGTTTGCAAGTTTTTTTTCTTAATAATCCAGATATTGATTTCGATTTAGTCGGAATTGCAGATGTCCTAGATATGCCAGGTTTAAGGTAAATATATTAATCCGTATAACAGTCTAATTTTGATTTTGATACCTCTGGTCCTTTTTTTAATAGTTGACGTTAGCCTGTCAGTTAAGCACCTTTCAAATATATTTAAAAACTGATTACGTAAATTTTTGGTATTTCATTTTCATGTGTCATGTTCTAGCAATAATGTTTTTCTTTGTTTAAAATAGTTTATTGCCAGAGCAAAAATATAAAGAGTAAATAAAAAAATATATGAGAATTTACCCATATTAGCTTCCAACTGACGAATCAAACTGTAATCTCTTATCCGTCTAAAGAAAACGAAATAAATCATCTATAAATTTATACTAGACCACTTAAATAAAGTAAAATTTTTATAATTAGAGTTAACCTGTTCTAAATTTTATTAGGTCTTAAATGATAAGTTTTCAGCCTTCTGTTTTTTCTTAGGTTATTTAATTTTGCTGATGGATTTTTTTTACTTTATGACAGCCTACAAAGATATTTTTAAGACGAGACTGATAAAATTATATATTAAGAAAAGAATGATTAAATAATGTTAAAGAAGCTCTCGAAGGGAGTCTTTAAAACAGACGCCCTTAACTACCAATTGGGTTATGAATTGCAGCCTTCCGCAAACTGAATTTATCCACACCCACCGTGATATGTGTCGGTGTGGCGTGCTTAGCTAGTCAGAATTTTGGTCAGACTTAATACAGTCTCACTGTTTTATAATTTATCTTTAAATAGCATGGTTATAAAATACTACCATATACTTTATATTTTTTTCTGGTTGATATATTAATAACGGCGCAAAACATACTTATTCAATGAGCATGTAATTATAGCTATTACCACGATGATGAAGTTTGACGTAATTCATCAGAGTGAGTAATAGCTATTACATGCGAGTAGAATACTATAATTTTTCTACGACTTACCTTTTATACAGTGAGTTACATAGCTGTTTAAATTACCTTTTTAATGATTTATTATAGCTGAATTTTAATAAAACTTTCTATTAAAAGTACATGAGAGAAAGGAAGAAATCTACCTGCCCAAGTACTTTTTAATTTGTTTTACGTTTTTACCTTAATTACCAACCTCGTGATAGAGATACTAAGATATAAATATTTTTAAAATTTTCTTTATCGGTGATTTTTTATTTACCCGCCAAACTTTGCATAATAAAATTCTATTTTATTCAAACTTATTTATTAGAACACAGTATGGTAAAGTACACAAAATTATAAAATTACTAAAAATATTTATGGTTATATTACAACAATTTGTGAAATTTAAAGTTGGAGTGGTATTAATGTCTAATTTAACGTTTTATTATTTGTATTTTTATGCATATTTACAATCGATGACGTACTCGCATTTACGTTAACTGTTTAAAAAAATTTATTTGCAGTGTCTATTTTGTTTCGTAGCGATTGGCTTATGTAGCCCTCTGCTACTGAGGTGAATTTTTACCCACCATGTCTTTTTAAAGCTGTGATATCGCCACCACCGTCTACCAGAAGAGTGGCGGAAGACTTCTTAACGTATGGCCGGTATATAGTTCTGGATTTGGTAGATTTAAAAAAATAGCAACTTTTTTTTCCCATCGATCCAAAGTTAATTCCTATAGATTGTATCGTACATTTACACTGTTTATAATTTAGAAAAAATGAAGTTGGACAGGAAAGATTGTTTGGTCAAATATTAATATATTTTTTGCATACCCAGTAGTATTTATCAGTGACAGTAAATTTCTAGATATTTTAGTTTTTGTGTTTGGTATGTTCACTAAAAACGCTGATCCTAGATCCTTTATGTCGGTGATGTTAATTTAATGCAACTCAGTACTTGCGGCAACGGCCGGCAATCACCATAATTATTGCAACCTTAAATTTCAGAAAAAAAAACATATTAAAAAAAGGGTAGATGCGTTGTATTTTTAAATTGTTACCTTAGTTACGAGATGATCTTTATCTGGTGCCTCATCGATGAATTTATGGATTTCCTCAGAGGTAAATGTTTTTGCTTTTTTTGCATGGTATCCTCCGACTTTCTTTTTAAAAAAGCTCTAAGTTTCGAATACTTTTCTATTTAAACATTATGTTTTAATCCTAGGGTGCTTCTCAACATAGAATAGTGTGCCCATAAGAAAGAAGACTTATATTTATGGAAAAGTTCTTCAAAATAAACCAAGACGACGTTTTTGGAAAATGAATTGGCGTTTTGTTTTTTTTTCCAGTCCATAAACAAATTCTAAACGGCTTTGTATTTGCTTCTTGATTTTTCTGGTAATAAATTGTAGCTCGCCGTGTTCGCTGCTTCTGTAATTTCGGGTGAAGTGCCAGTTTCCGTTTCATCGTCACTGATTTTAGCCATTATTCTTACAGGAAATTTCATAGGTATTTATTGAACGAACAAAAACTTTTAATATATTTATAAATCAAAATATGGCGTCAGTTGTGAATAACATTGGTTGTTATAGTACCGTGAAAACAGATGTCAACCAGCAATTTTTCTGTCAGGCAAAGCACACTATTATTTTTATACACTATCTTATAAGGTCACAGGATTGTGAAAGATAAACTTTTTTCAGATAAATGAAATGTGTTAATAATTCTTATTATTTTCGATATTGACAATTATTAAAGGTCGACTTTTTAAAACTTAGATATGTTAGTCAATACTTGTTGACTCTTAAAGACGTGTATACGTGCGTTTGATGCTACTATGTAGAGGTCATCTAAACCGTGAGTAATAATCCGTGAGTAATGGATCATTACTCACTGCTAGGTAATACGTGTTATTATCTATTCAAAATTAGTCAATAATAAGCATATTATTAAACAGTCGAAGAAAAACTTTATTACTAGACAGTTAAATACCATTTCGTTAGTAGTAAAAGTTTAAAAATCAGTTTTGCAATATTTGGGCTGTTATATTTCTGAAACAATAGTCTTAAGCATATTATAACTTATAGTTACTTAAATTTGTGTTTGGATTTTAAAAATTTTATAAAATACATCACTTGTCATTAACAAGTATATCTATTGAAGTAACTATACAAGATTGACTGTTAAATATGTACAAGGTAGGCATTTTATTAGTGTCCTATACATTTTCTCAGAAACTGCAGACTTTTGAGAAAAAAAATTCGGACAGAAGTATCTTGGAATAATTTATGCTTTTAATTAATTTTACTCTTACATATACATATATCATTGTGTTGGCGACCGGTGTTTACTTCCTTATTTTAAATGGGACACCTTATATATTATTATATATTTAGAAAGCGCCACAAGTTCAACGATATATAACAGTATGGGTCTGTGTCGCGACGTTTCGGATTTATTAAAGCTTTTCTTAAATTTTTGACCTATTTTTAAATTAATACAAATACGGTGAATATTCTTTTTTTTAATTTGTTTACGTAAAGAAAATTACAAAAGCCTATTTTATCTATATTAGCTGGCTTTTTTTTTATTTTAAAATGCAGTTTTGCCATGTTTTGTCTATCGAAAAATTTCTTGAGTTTTTTAAATGCAACCCCAATACCAAATGTATATAAGACCAATAAAGAATTAAAAGACATTTTCAACGATGCATAACAACATGGGTCTGTGAGTCACCGTTTCGAACTTATCGATGATTGTCTTCAGGAAAACTCATATTTTTCTTTTTCCAACCACACTACAACCTATATACTTAATATTATAAATCAATACAATAAATTTGGTCTAAGATGAGTTAACCAAATATCCTATATTAATTTATAATTTAAAGTATGTGGTTGGAAAAGAAAAATATGTTTTTTCCTGAAGAGAGTCATCCATAAATTCGAAACGGTGACTCGCAGACCCATGTTATAATACATCGTTAAAAAGATCTTTAAATTTTTTTAATAAATTTGGTACTATATACAGGGGGTTGCATTAAAAAACTCAAGAAATTTTACGATAGACAAAACATGGCAACACTGTAACATTTTTAAAATTAAAAAAAAATTGCCAGCTAATATAGATAATATAGGCTTTTGTAATCCTCTTTACGTGAACAAATAAAAAAAATATTTACCGTATTTGTATTAATTTAAAAATAGGTAAAAAATTAAAGAAAAACTTTAATAAATCCGAAACGTCGCGACACAGACCCATATTATTTTATATTGTTGAACTCGTCTTTGAAGGCGCTATCTAAATATATAATAATATATAGGGTGTCCCATTTAAAATAAGGAAGTGAACACTGGTGGCCAACACAATGAACACCCTGTATATGTGAAAGTGGAATTAATTAAAAGCATAAATTATTCCAAGAAACTTTTGTTCAAACATTTTCCCTCAAAAGTCTGCAGTTTCCGAGAAACTGTATAGGACCCTAATAAAATGCCCACCCTGTACTTTGGTATCGTCAATAGAATTAAGAGAAAAGTATCTAACGGCTACTTGGTCCTCATACGAGCCATAGTAACATGTTATAAAAACTTTAAAGAAATGGTGCTTTAATATTAAAAAGTTACTAATACCCAACATCTAACTTCTGTTACCCTACAAATTCACATTTTATAATTTTAGTGATATATTAAGACGCATTGTGGTAGAAACTGTTGCCAATATGATGGTTTTGCCAAATAAATTCCCTATTCAGCTAAGTGAAGAAGTAGAGGCCATTGAACTAAAAGCACCCGAACCAGAGGTAAGGGTTATTTAAATATGATATAATAATTTACTTAGCCAAAACTAAGGTATTTATTTTATTAAAAATATATTTTTGTAGGATTTAGGTGGAGAAGGGTTTGCTTAGTTATGTTAGTAATTTATTATTACAATAATAGAATAAAAGGTTCAAAAAATTTTAGGATTGAGTGTATAAAAAAACTATATTTTTTTGCTTGTTTTGGTTTGTAAAATATTTAGGCCAGTCTGTAGGTAAAAATAAAGCCTGTTTACGACGTTAATTTGTAACAGGTTGAAAGGTGTTAGAAGTTGTAGAGGGAGATTATCTAATTAGACTCGAAAAAAGTGTGCAGGGGTGGGGGGTGGAGGGTTAAAATGGTAAAAACGTGTTTTTGGCTTCTGCTAGCGCCATTGTTAATTTTAGAGGGATATGTTTAAAATGTTTTTTTAGGCAACTAAAAAACCTATAATTTGCGCCGGCTAAAATTGATTTGGTCAATTCGTTTATGAGAAAATGCAAAAAAAACCGTTAAAAATAGCCATTTTTTAAAATGTTTATTTAAAATTAACTTTTTAATTCTAAATTAAATGAGAGGTTCCAAAGCATGATCGGATAATTTGTTGCTAAGATAATTGAGTTTTACTGATTTTAGAGCCCCAATCTATGGGGCTATATCTTTTTTGTGTATAAATATTTTAGGTTTAGCAAACTGTCTTTTGCTTTTCCGAGACTTATATTTTACTAATTTGAATCAACTTAATAAAAAAATTAATATTCAGTCCTTTGTTTTGAGTTTAAAAAAAAGGTACTTTTTTGTTAATAAACAAATGTAGCTGGAGCGTAAGTTACGAATTTTTAACTTAGAAATATAAAAAGCTGACATTAAAACAAATAGTTAAAAAAAGAAGTCCCTACGACCAGTAGGAACCGAATTAGCAATTTTTTTTTAATCCTAACCCAATTGTTTGTAATTATCGGATCAAGCTATTTTTTTTTATCTGGGGTAGCCCCAACATGTTAAAAATAATGGAGCATTTAGTTTTTTAAAATTTATTATCAATTTTTCTTATAATTTCAATACCTTAAAATTTGATTAAATATTTAAACAAACTATACATGTTAACATGTAAATAGTACAGTATTTATAATAAAAAAAAATTAAAATATAATAAAGGGGTTTCTGAGAAAAACAACATATGTCAAATTTTTATATTATTTAGTAAATTAATAGAAACATATGTTGACTGGTGTGATAAAACTGGGTAAATTTTAAACGCCCCTAACATTGAGATATGTGCTTTTTACGGCAAACGGTTTTGTCGATGTAGTTTTGTGTAAGGAACGCAATATATTGCTAGCTCAATTTTTAAAAATATTGACATATTGTTATGTAATTTTTCCCAAAATATACGGGGTGTTTTATTTAAAAAATATAACTTTAACCTTTAGCTTGATTTATAATAATTCGCAGATATGGCTTTTTTGCGCACCGCGGAATTAAAACTCTCAATTTCAGTTTTTTTTAGCAAGTCATTTCGAGACCTTCTACTACTACTCCACACTACCTCCCTCGCGTCGCTCGAAAGAATCAGTAACTTTCTACACCCCTTTTATAAATAAAAAACAAATATTACAAATTTTTATTATGTGTTGTATCAAGATTAATTATTATACTATCGAATGCCGTCCAAATTAATTCTTAAATAATTACAAACAATTAGGTTAGGATTAAAAAAAAATTGCTAACTCGGTTCCAACTGGTCGTAGGGACTTCATTTTTTTAAACTAATTGTTTTAATTCTTCTAAGTTAAAAATTCGTAACTCATGTAGGGGACGCTCCAGCTTCAATTGTTTATTAACAAAAAAGTACTTTTTTTCAAGGCTCAAAACAAAACAAGTTGATTCAAATTAGTAAAATATAAGTCTCGGAAAAGCAAAAGACAGTTTGTAAGAACTAAAATATTTATATACAAAAAAGATATAGCCCAATAGATTAGGGCTCTAAAATCAGTAAAACTCTATTATCTTAGCAACAAATTATTTTTTATTAAAAAAACAATTTTTTGCAATGATAGAAATGGATAAAAAAATTTTTTGCAATAATTACCAACATTTAAAAAAAAATGGCTATTTTAAAGGTTTTTCTGCATTTTCTCATAAACGAATTGACCAATTCAAATTTAGCCGGGCTCAAATTATAGATTTTTAAATTACCTAAAAAACATTTTACATATATCCCTTTAAAATTAACAATGGCGCTAGCAGAAGCGAAAAACACGTTTTTACCATTTTTAACCATCCACCCTCCACCCCTGCACACTATTTTTGAGTCTAAAACTATATAGTCACATTTAGATAATCCCCCTTTACAACTTCTAACACCTTTTAACCTGTTACAAATTAAAGTTATGAAAATTACCTACAGACTGGGCTAATTTTTTTTAGGGAGTATTAAGAGTCCACGTAGTCGAGGCGAAACATCTTATGAAGAAAGACATTAGTATGTTGGGTAAAGGTAAATCCGATCCATACGCTGTAATAACAGTAGGTGCACAAACCTTTAAAACCAAAGTTATTGATAATACTGTTGATCCAAAGTGGGATTATTGGTGTGAGGTAATAATTTTGCAATATTTTTAATAACTCTTTATTTCAAAGTTTTTCTTTTTAAATAACATGTAATGCAATTTCACTAGTTTCTTCATTAATATAAATTCAAAATGCCAAACCTTGTCAAATGTTTTTGTTCTTACAAATTCTTTAACAGTTCTGTTTAAAGCAAAAAAATTAATTTTGTGATCAAAAACCGTAGCTTATTTTTTTTTTAGGTAAAAACTTTATTAATTTACCTTATAGTCAAAAATTTTATTTAAATAAAGTGAAGTTGCGTAACCAATTTTATTAACCAAATGACTAACTATAATTTAAACTGCGCTATGATTTAAGATTTTAAATTTGTATAAAAGTTGTAAAAAATTTAAGTTTTCTTTCTCAATACCTTTGAAAATAACTTTCTTTTAAAATAATAAAATAGGAATTGACTTACAAAATATGCCTTGTTAAAAAAATTTCTTGGTGTCTTACCTTATATATTTTAATAAGCTAAAAATTTTGAATTACGACATTTTTTACACATTTCTTCATAATATGTTCAAAAAAATATTTCTTTATATTTTAAAATATGTCTTAGGTTTTTTGGTTTTTATTTATTTATTTTTTTGATAAACAGCAAATTTTGTTGCTGTATCAGAATTCGTTTATTATACCCAGGTCCCAGGGTACAGACTTGTGTACTCACAGAGTCGATTGAAGCATCTAAACTTGGATGGTGAGCTTTTTAGTATATTTCGTTTCCACGTTTTTGTTTTAAGCTTTGCACTGGATTTATAGGTCCTAAAATTAACAGTATTACCTCTTCTATACCAATACCATTTATTCTACAGCTATCTTTATTTCTTTTATATTAGTAATAATTCCCAAATTAAACAAGTGCAGTCCCTTTGAAGAATGGTCAATTGTGTTTTTACAAATTATACCCAACTATAACCTAAAATAAGCTTATATTTCTTCTAGGCGTGACCTTATTTTTACGCCCGAAAATACTTTTTCCTTTTCATTAAACACTGGTTTACCAGCTTTGTCTGCAACACTTTTATACTATATTTATGTATGTATATATATATATATATATATGTATGTTTTATATATATATATATATATATATATATATATATATATATATATATATATATATATATATATATATATATATATATATATATATATATATATATATATATATATATATATATATATATATATATATATATATATATATATATATATATATATATATATGTGTGTGTGTGTGTGTGTGTCGGTGACCAATATCACAATATTAACTTTGTAATTTAAATGCAACACCCTGTAAATTATTTAACTTTGGTTTTTTTCAAAACATTCGAGATAAATTTTTTATACAATGTCCTATACCTATCTTCAATTGTATTGGAAATATTAAGCGTTTTCAGATTTATTGCGTTTGTTGCTTTTGCATGCTTGACGCTTTCTTAATGGTTACTTTTCGTGCATATATCGTGCCAAGAGGCAGCTTTGCCGCTCGGCTGTGCGGACAAGCGTGAGAAAGAAAAAGAAGAATAGATGTAAAACATTTCTCTTTCGCTCCGCGTGCTAATTGATTGGCGTGAGGGGTATATACAACGCCGACAAATCAAGGAAGAGAGAGAGAAATTATACATCTATTCTGCCTTCTCTCTTGCACACTTGTTTACAAGGCTGCCTCTAGTAGGTATATGCCCGCAGGATAACCCTTAAGTAAGTGGCAAGCATGCTAAGACAATAAATCTAAAAGCACCTAATATTTCTGGAACATTTGAAGATAGGTATAGGACATTGTATATGAAATATGTCGAGAATGTTTGGAAGAATCCAAAAATTAAATAATATACAAGGCGTTGCATTTAAATTAAAAAGAAGTATTGGCCTTTGTTACATGACACACCCTGTATAAAAATTTTTTACGCAAACTAAGAATACCAATCGACGTGTCCGAGTGTTTTTTCGAACTCGCCTCCATTTATTTATTATCGAATTTAATCCATTTGGCTGATACACACTGTATATATATATATATATATATATATATATATATATATATATATATATATATATATATATATATATATATATATATATTATATATATAATATATTTTATATTATTATAATATATAATATTATATATATATATATATATATATATATATATATATATATATATATATATATATATATATATATATATATATATATATATATATATATATATATATATATATATATATATATATAAGTGAGAACTATACTGTGGTTAGAAGTATTAGAACAGGTCTATTTTTGATTAGCATTAGTTAGTTGGATATTAAAAAGTTGTTATCTCTGAAAGAAACAAGTCTTTGAATCTTGAAGGTTTTAATTTATACAAGGCATGTTTTATAAGGCTAACATTTTTATTAAAAAAAATCTGTATCTTTTTTATTGCGCCACAAAGAATGTAAAAAACGTAGAGGAAATATTGCCTCAAAAATATAACAAAATTTACAATTTTTTGTTTCATATGCGTTCTTAAAATTTTTAGATAACTTTTTTTGTATCTAATTCTAAAGCAAACTATATATTTATACAAAAAAATATTTAATAATAACGGAAATATATAAAAAAATTAAACATTAAACACAAATAGCTTATAAACCACAAAAATAAGACAGAAACATACTTGAAATATCGCGGGTATTTATTTATGATAAATGCATTGGTTTATGAAAATAAAGTTTCTATAAACTACTACATTAAGAGGGTATATTTTATATAATAATTGTAATCTTATTGTTAAACAGTATTGTCTCTCATTTTGTTTGTAGGTAAACAAAAAAAATATGTTTAATTCTGGCCGCAGAAAGCACAACAGCTTTTGCAGTAGTATCGCATGCTTAGCTAAAGATGCAATAAAAATATAAACGTTTTAAAGATATATTTTTGTAATTAAAAAAAAAATTAGTAGTAGTAAATTTAGAATAACGCAGGAAGAAATTCTTGTATTGAAAAAAAGTAAAAACTAAGAATTTTAAACCTTGTTGGCTTTACATTTGTGCGATCTTCTTTTGGTTTAATCGGCATATATACAGAAGATCTTAGTACGCACTAAATCATACTAGTATTAAAAAAAACTTTTGTTGCAGGATTGTGAAATTAGCATGTATATTTAAACATAATAAATAGGCTAAAACCATTTTAATAAGGCATAAAAATTAATAATTGTCATTTTGTAAAAATATTTAAAATATTGCAGTCAACATTTTGTATTTAGTACTGCAATATATTAATAAATCAATCACATATTTGTAAAATAACGTATCAGTTTGCTTTACTTGACACTAATTGGCTGGGCTGCATTCGAGAACGTCGTACAGGTATAATTTTTATACCAAATGCCCTTCGATAACCTTAAAATGTTATTCGGATGTGTATTTTCCTACCGTTCAAGATTTCATCGAAACGTCGTAGGAACGTCGCGTCGTCCAAATTATCCTGCCCTAGACTAGATTAAGAGGTAGGTTTAAAAAGTCCGTGCAAAAATAAAAACACTTAGGCCCGGTTGTACAATGGACGTTCAACCGAAGTTCACGCTGATCATCGGTTCAACGAAAAAAAATCGTTGTACAAAGCCGGTTCAGACGGTGAACTGTGGTTAATCTTGAACGTCCGAATTTGGTCGTTTAAGATGAGTTCAACTCCTTTTAGAAATTTTTAACCTCACTCTTCTGACAAATTACCTTGTGTTTTAAATATTTTGTTATATGTTTAAAGTTGATACCTATTCGGTTTTTATAATTAAAAATTGATCTTATATGAAAAGATATGACAGACGACAAGGATTTTATAGAATAACTTATTAATGTTGCACACTCTCGAGCCCCATAAATATACAGAAATAGACCAAATCATTTGAATATTTGCAATGACAAATAATTTAAGGCCAGATTTAGGTTAAAAAAAAACAAGCTGTGAGATTTAATATAGATGAAATTTTTAAACAAATTTCATCTGTTACAGATAAGTAAGATTTATATTGTTTAATTACATTTAATTTTAAGTTTAAATGTTCTGTTTATTTTTTTTAGAAACCATGCACTAATTCCTACTGAAATGGTATGCATTGCTTTACGATTTCTAGCCACTGGGAGTTTTTTACAAGTTGTTTGAGATTTTGGAGGTATTGACAAGTCAACGGCAAGTTGAAAAATATTTAAGGTTTAAGAATCAGTTACTGAATTGGGGCTAAAATTGATAAAAATTCTAAGAACTGAATCTGAAATTACCATTGTGAGGCGAGGATTTTTTAGCATTGGAACCATGGATGGCACGCATAATAAAATTCAATCTCCTGGAGGGGCAGATGCAGAAAATTACAGGAAACAAAAAAAGATTTATTTTTTTATACAATATGTAGCTATTTAGCATCTGTGATTTATTTTGTCAGTAGTGATTGAAAAAAATGTAAAATGAAACAAAAAAAAACAAATACAATACAAATACGTACTTATAATTATTATTAAGTTGTTTTTTTTTTTAATAAAATCAAAATCCTTGATTAGGTTAAGTTGTGGCAATTTTTTTCTTCTTTTCTTTGTGGGCTTTGCAACTGATAGTTCAGGTAAACCTGCAGTGGTACAACACTCAAACTTCTGAACTGGGTTCAACAGTGAACTGCAGTTCAAGAAAACTTCTGTTGAACCATTGTTTGTACAACCGGGCCTTACACTTACTTGTTTGGGGTAAACCTTTTTTATTTTTCTACATAGTCTCCACACTTCGTCCAACGATGTTCCAGTTTGTTGATCCCTTCCAAATAATAGGATTTGTCCAAGTCTGTAAAATATCGATCAGTGTCTGCAATCACTTCCTCGTTTGAATAGAATCTTTGTCCCGCCAGCCATTTCTTGAAATTGGGGAACAAATAGTAGTCCGAGGGAGCCAAGTCTGGAGAATAGGGGAGATGTGAAACGAGTTGGAATTTAGATTTGGATTAATTTTGCGACCACAACTGCTAAGGTGTGTGCTGGTGCGTTGTCGTGATGGAAAAGGACTTTCTTGTGGGCCAATCGTGGGCGTTTTTCTTGCAGTTTGGTTTTCAAAGGGTCCAATAATGATGAATAATATGCACCTGTAATAGTTTTACCCTTTTCCAGATAGTTGATAAGGATTATCCCCTGCGAATCCCAAAAGACAGTCGCCATAACCTTTCTGGCCGAAGGAACGGTCTTCGCCTTTTTTGGTGCAGATTCCCCCTTCGTAACCCATAGCTTAGATTTTTGTTTGGTCTCAGGAGTATAGTAATGAATCCATGTTTGATCCACAGTGACGAAACGACGCATAAAGTCCTCCGGATTCTTCTGGAACAGCTTCAAACCATCCTTGCAACACTTCACACGATTCCGTTTTTGGTCAAGCGTGAGTAATTGTGGCACCCATCTTGCGGATAGCTTTCTCATGTCCAAATGTTCATGTAAAATATTATGTACCCGTTTAATCAGGATGCCTACAGCACTAGCAATCTCACGTACCTTAACTCTTCTGTCATCCATCACCTTATCATGAATTTGATCAATGATTTCTGGAGTCGTGACCTCCACAGACCGTCCAGAACGTTGAGCGTCACTTGTGCTCATATGGCCAGTCCGAAAATTTTGAAACCACTTGTAAACTGTTATAATCGAAGGTTCAGAGTCACCATAATGTTTATCAATCTTCTCCTTAGTCTCCTGAGGCGTTTTACCTTTCATAAAATAATGTTTAATTACCACACGAAATTCTTTTTCGTCCATTTCTTGAAAATCACTCGACTTCCTTAATTCACACGAATGCCAAACACAAAGAAATAGACCACTATGGCTGACACTTGGTGTGCGTTCATTCAACAGATGCTACTAACTAAACATGACCTCGATACGTGCCGGTGGTGCCATCTCTCGGACTTTGCACGGACTTTTCAAACCATCCTCGTAAAAATCTTCGCGCTTGCGTATTGATGCGTATGTATGAATGTTTAATTTAAGTTAACAAACTCGTACATCCTTCTGCCTCGCAATTTCAAATCCACCAATCACAGCTTAATTTCTTAATGCTAATGTTAATTTAAATTAAATTTTATCTAAAATAATTAACCTGTCAACGCAACTTTAAAAACCTGACCAAAAGTTATTTAAAAATTCAAATTACTTTATTATTGAGCCGTGCCAGTCCCCCTTAAAGGATAGCATTCTTTTTGTTATGACTTTCCCGAACACAGCCCTGTAAAAACATTTTTAGATTCATATGTTTTATTATTGAAAAGTCGGTTTTGCTGCTTTTGTGTTTAAATAAGATATATATTCCTTAATACCAGGCAAAAACTTTTTTTTGCCTTAAGACCTACAAACAAATCCAACAAGAGACAGATTATTCCCTTTTTGTTTTTATTTGTACTTCTCTTAAAAGAAAGATACTGTTTACTTGATTACTTTTCCTAAGAAATATTGACTTACCGTTCTGGATTTAATTATTATGTAAAATAAATCTTAGATTTTTTATATAACTGCCCTTGAATTTTAAGTTGCTGATTTAATTTTGTTTTGCAAATATAAACCAATAGTTCAATATATTGGAATCAAATGGTCAACAGCTTTATATTCATTTATGGGATAAGGATGACACTGGTGACGATGAAAGCCTAGGAAGGTAAGAGAAAAAATATAACTTATTTTTTACATTACCTTACATATTACAGTATTTTTTAAAAACTTTTTAGATGATCTATTAATAGTCTTAAATGATTTATTTTTCTTCTTTCATTACTATTATGGAAATCAAGGAAATGTTTATACCGGGTGACCACGAGGAGATAGGGTACACGCTGTCATTCCTTTAGTTTTCAAGAAATGGTTTTGAAATTTAGACATGCTTACTAAAGTAATATGTTGCATTTTTCGACAGTTAGTTTTAATTATTATCACTTCCGGTTTAACCGGAAGTAGTTTCAACTTTCTTATTTTAAATACGACCCTGTATATTCTTTTACGCCTTCTTATTCTACGTTAAATTATCTTTTCAACGATATATCGTAATGTGACATTTCCGTTTAGGATGGCTGAGCTACGGACCATTTTTTGAAATATGAATTTATTTTGACGGTGACATAAACAACAGCAAAAAAACATGTTTATTTAGTATTGTTAATTATGTTCCCGCGCGGGCTGACAACCTATTGGATACAGGGGGTAGCAATAAGGGGTGAAAGTGCAAAATTTTCGGAGAAAAAATCGCCATTAAAATTTTCCTTGGCTGAAATACCAAGGGGCTGACAGCTAGGTGGATAAAAAAGTGGTGGCAGATAAAGTAGTAAAGAGGGTAAAAATTTAGGCAAAAAATCGTCACCGATAATATATCAGCCGTTTTGACAACTAAAACTTGTTTGGCAATTTTTGGGTTTAAGAAGGAAACTTCATATGAACCTATGTATAATAAATCATTTATTAATGATATCACTAATACCACTATAGATATTTTAATAAAATTTGGCATACATGTACTTTGAATCAAGAAACTTTTTTTAGTGTACTATATTTTTTTAATTTTCACCAGTGGTGTTCGTACGGAATTTGATCTGCCTTTTTTGGCAGATATTAATGGTACGTCACTGATTTCTCTTAAAATAAAAAATATTTTTGAAATCCCCAATCCTTTATAAGCAAAGTTGATCACTTAATTTTTATTCAATTCGATGCACGGTTTTCGCTTAAAAAAATAAAAATTATTTTTCTGAATGATCATAAATCATAATAATATCGGTAAACAGTATCACCATGTAGAGAAATATCTGAATTTTTCTAGGTGAAAACCGTGCGTCGGACTAAAAAAATTATGAGCAGTTTTGATCCCCTGATTTTTTTAGTCCGACCCACGGTTTTCACCTAGAAAAATTAAATTTAGATATTTCTTTGCATGGTGATATTGTTTACCAATATTCTTATGATCATGCAGAGAAAAGGTTTTTATTTTGCATCGGATTGAAAAAAAATCAAGTAATCAACTTTGCTTATAAATGATTAGGGATTTCAAAAATATTTTTATTTTAAGAGAAATCAGTGACATACCATTAATATCTGCCAAAATAGGTAGGTCAAATTCCGTACGAAAGTCACTGGTGAAAATAAAAAAATGTAGTACACTAAAAAAGTTTCTTGATACCAAGTGCATGTATGCCAAATTTTATTAAAATATCTATAGTGGTATTACTGATATTAATAATAAATAATTTATTTTTAAAAATTTTACCACCCTGTATCTTAAAACTTAGGACGTCTAGGACATAGGTTCATATGAAGTTTTCTTCTATAAATGGACCGAAAAATTGCCCAACAACTTTAAGTTGTCAAAATAGGTGACATATTATCGATGACGATTTTTTGCCTAAATTTTTGACCCTCTTTACCCTTATTCGCCACCCCTTTTTATCCACCTAGCTGTCAGCCCCTTGGAATTTCAGTTAAAAAGGTTAAGGTCTTCACCTGGGAAAATTTTGAAGCATATTTTTGATGACGATTTTTTCCCCAAAAATTTTGCACTTTCACTCCTTGTTGCTACCCCCTGTATCCAATAGGTTGTCAGCCCGCGCGGGAACATAATTAACCATACTAAATGAACATGTTTTACGGAAGAAACTCCATATTACTGATGACGATGATTTTTCGGCTCCAGCTCTCCGTCTATAAAGTTTGGGTTGGTCAGTAATTGTTAGTTTGGATTTTTTTTACCTGCTATTAGTTAGTTTTTAGAACAGGATCATTTAAATAAGTAAAAACAGTTATAGTTAAAAGGTTTAAATATACACCTTAGTAAGTTTTCAAAGGCAGTTACGGTTATAATTTTAAATTATCACGGTAAAGGTAACTACAGATTTATTTTACTCACTTTTACATCAGTGTGTTTAGCATTTGCTTCTCTTTGCTTGTAAATATGACGCTTTTTAGACACTAACAATTTTAGAAGCATATTTTAATTAAAAGGCAAACTTACGCTTGTCTAACACGTTTAAAGTGCAGCCGACACAATTTTCTTAGGTTATTTCTAGTTTGTCTATGTTATATTTTTTTTTATTTTTTACAAAACAAATAGTTTAAGTGAATCTATGTATTATTTTTTCTTTTTTACAAAAAATATGTATGTATATGTATATATATCACACAGGTAACCATAGGTTCAAGTGAAGCCGAGTACCTAGTTTGTTCATGTTATGATTGGGATCCGAAAATCCCCGGACAGGTTGATGATGATTTTCTGGGAAGGTCTGATATATGAGTGAAGTTTTCGTGTTATTTTTTTTAAGTGTATGTAAAATCTAAACATATCAAAATAACCCAATATTTGAATACGTTATTGGGGTAAAAATTTTAGATTTGTAATTTAATTTGTCAATTTCCTTAAGCCTTATGATTCGATTATATGGTCTAGTGACTACAAAAAATCTATAGTTTTTAATAAATCAAATTTATTCTGTGTGACCTTAAAGAATAAGTATTCAGGATGGCTAAACGAAAACAAGGAAAGGCCTTTTTTGTGTACTTATAATCGTATACCTTCTTTTCAAGGGGGAAAATTAAAATTAAAAATAAAAAATAAAAATAAGCATATGCAGCAAATCCTATGCGCAACCCCTTGGTCAGATCGGATTTTACCCCTGGAATCTTTAATCGAAAGGGGGTCGAGTTGCACCTGGTTTGAAAGCTTTTTAAATATTTTTATGCACATACCTACCTTAAGCCATTTTAACTCGGTTGTTTTTGAAATACAGAGTGTCAAAAGAAAAGCAAAATATCTGATTTTTTGGTGCTTAAAAAAGGTTTTTTTTTAATAAAAACGATCGTAGCCAACGTTTATACGCTTAGTCGTGATTCATAACTGGAAAGGGTGCGTTCCACCCATATCTAAGAAGGAAGGGGGGGAGGTGTCAAGTAGCACCTCGTTTTAAGGGTATTTTATTTTTCTTCACGGACGTACATTAGCCCATTTGGTATGGCAGTTTTCGATATAAAAAGTGGCTTTACTAAATTAAGATGTTTAATTTGAGGGCTAGTAAATTAATTACATAGATAACCCAACTTTAGACATATAATGGCTAATCGCATTTATGGCAAGTTTATGCTAGCGTGCACTGTATATTTAAAGGGTTTTGCTTTGGTTGGGGATTAGTAAAGGGATCGTGTAATACACTGTCACCTGTCGTGTATTTGACTGGACTTGCATAATGTTGCATAATATTGTACAATAAACGTTTTTTTGCGGGATTGGAACAATCTTATAGACAGAAGGGTAAAAAATGTTGGTAAAAATAACGCTTTTCCTGCTTAGGCTTATGTTTTCGATAGCGTAAAAAGGATATTGTAAACATATTAAATGTATTTATTCAAAAAGAACATATATTTACTAGAGGCAGCCTTGCCGTTTGGCAGTGCGGGAGAGAAAAAAGAATCATAGTATAACTTTTCTCCGTGACTCCAACGTGACGATTGATCGACGCGGAAAGACCGACCAATCAGCACGCAGAGCGGGGAATATATATTCCTTTTACCGACCAATGACCAGGTTGGAGGGAGAGAAAGGTTATACCGCTAGCGTAAATACATGGTTTACCACGATACAGCTGAACCTTACGCTGGATCAAAGTAAAAAATGTAATTTTAATACGCCGATTTTAATACTCCATTCTTTACTGCGATACAGCGAAACGATCTGCTGTACCAGAGTAACGTTTATATTACCTTAATATTTCTTGGCTGTCATTTGTTGTTATTATTCAGTGAGTATAGGTTAAGATCTTTCATTAAATTTTGTTTCCTTTAAGAATAATATCGAAAGACAATGTTTTAAAGCAGATAAAATCAGTTTGTGGTACTAAAGATTTAATTATTGAATATGACTAGGAAGATAGTAATAAGTATTTTGCTACGATCCGTACCAAAATGTAAGAAGAGGTAGAATGTAGTAAGTGGTGTGATAATTGGATAAAAAAGTTTAGCATTGCTAGAACATCGCAGTGGATTGTAAGATACACTTATTCATCAGCTAAAAGATACATATATCACAAAGTATTTAAATGTCAGCATAGTTGTTTTGATAAGAAAAAGACCGATTCACGCGTACGTGATAAAGGATGCAATGCTACCGTTAATATTTTAATGAAAAAAATTAATTCCGATACCTTAAAAAATAATCCCTATTTGGAGAAAAAGCTCAATATCGTTATTACGGTAAGTTATATAGTTTTAGATTTATCTTATTATATAGCGAGGTCAAAATATTTTAATTGATAGCGGAACATTTTTAATTTTAATTTTTCAGAAAATTTTGTAAATTTTTTTTACTATAATTGGTCAAAAATTGGCAAGAATTTAATTGTTTTTTAGTGGAGTTTCGTCATAATACACGCTCATATTTTAGATAAATAAATAAAATTGGCTGTAATTGCTTAAACCACATCTAAGTACATCTCTTTGTTTATAAATATTTTTTTAATGCGTTTTTTTTTTACTAAAATCCACATTTCGATTCCCTGAAAAATTTTAAACAAAAGAAATTCTATATAGTACGCAGTTTTATTTTTAGTTGTGTTTCTTTCTTTAAGGTATCTATTTATTTATGAAACAATTTAAAAAAAATTTCTATAGCAAAACACAACAGGTCTTAAATACAATTCCTGTTCTTAAAAAATGTTTCAATAGATGTTAATCAAATTTAACATTAAAAAGCTGACCATCCCTCAGCAAAACGTAATATTTGATTTTCAACAAAAACAGCATTTTTTTACCAATAACATTTGCAATTTTTGTTTTCAACAAACCTTAGTTAATTTGTCTGTAATTTACTATACACATTGAAATTTACCTTTAAAAAAACTGACCAGAACTTAGAAAAACGTAATATTCGATTTTAGTAAAAAATTAAAAAGCAAAATACATTTTTTACCATCTACATTTGGATAACTATATATGGCATTGTTTGATTCTAAATGCCCTCCCCTTCCACCCATTAAGTTTGATCGTCGACTTCTGGGACACCCCGTATAACAAACGCATGTCAGCCTGAACGAAAAGAAAAATAGGTTTTTGCACACAAAAAAGTCAATTAAACAGTAAAACTTGTTTAGAATAAATAATTATATAGAAATTCTATTACAAATCACTAAGTAAGTCAGTCCAAAAACTAAAAAATCTCACACAAGCGGTCAAATTCCAAATAAGGCGAAATATTAGCAAAACCGCGTCAAATTGACAAAGTACGAAACTGGTCGGCGACAAAAGTGAAAATAAAATCGATCTGCTAGTCCAGTGGTTCCCTAAGACTGGAGGGTGCTGCCCCTGGGGGCAGCAAAGCAACTATCAAGGGGGCGCAAAAGCTCAGTATTAATTATTACAAATATTTATCTTTAAAATAACAAACAATCAGTTCAAATTAAAAAAAAAGATTTATATATGGAAACGTCGTCTGCAGTTCAAACACCAATTTTTTCCTATTTCCAAATTGGGTTTATTAATGGAGAATAGTGACGACACTGCTAAAAACGAAGAGGTTACAAAAGATATATTTCATCTAGAAAGTCTTGGTGATTACTACATTTTGGATAAAATATCTTCCCATCTATCTTTTAATCGCGGAAATGACTTTAAAATTCTACATACCATTCTCGACAATCTACTTATGGCTTGATGTCGCTAGTGACCTAGGTGCGTACTTTTAAAAATAAAACCAAGAATTTCCTTGTTAAGAAAATGCAGCACCATACATCGCATTAGATTAGATATGTGTTCAAATGTCATGTTTATAAATAAATGCCCCTTTTTAGTAAAAGGAATGTTTCTGTATAGTCGAGGGAAGTGGGGGACGCGACCACTTCTTAATTTCAAAAAGGGGGCGCCATAGAAAAAAGTTTGGGAACCCCTGTGCTAGTCCATTCTGCGCATGATTTAAGACCCTAAGGGAGGTGATGACTGCAGCCACGGCGCACGGACACATTTTTTCGCCCATAAAATCTAACTTTTAAACCGCGCATCCAATACTCTTTACCGGTCCATATAAAGGTCAGTGATTAATTATTAGCAAATAATTCATATTGTTTAAGGCAGGTTTATTAAAACCCTTATATTCAGACAATTTATTAAAAAAAAAAAATCAAGAATTCATATTTATTTTTGCATAGGCGGACTGCATATCGAAATCCACCAAATAAGCTAATGTAGGTATGTCCATAAAGAGAAAAAAAAACATTAAAATGAGGTGCTACTTGGCCCTCCTTTCTTTCATAAATTTAGGGGTAGAACGCATCCTTGTCAAGGCTTTCAAGTTAAAGATCATGCCCTAACGTAAATATGTTTTTATATTAGAGATAGAAGCACAACACACGGGTCCGATCGTTGTTATTTACAAATCCCTTTAAGCACAAAAAAATTGGTATTTCACTTTTCTTTGGACAATCTGTTTTCGAAAACCATTGATTCTAAACAGCTTAATGTAGGTATGTTTAGAGTAGGCTGTTTATTAAGGGCCTTTACATTTTTTCGGTAACCGTAAGTTATACAGAAAAAAAGCTATTTTATAAAAGTTTTTTGTAGTAAAATATCTTTTTTACCATAAAATTTTAATTTTTTGGCGTTTATATATACACTGTAACAACACAAGGTCCTTTTTTTATGAAACACCCCACAATTTATTACATTTTTAGATAATTCTTTAAAGGACAAATTCAACGATATAAAGGACCATAGGACTGTGATGCACCGTTTCGATCTTATTAGCGATTATCTTTAGAATTGATACAATTATTTAACCGACGTTTAGAAGTCATTTGCGAAATTTGGCAACATTGTCGTTGCTTTTTTAACACATACCTCTGTAAGGGCTTAAAGCGTTTTTTTTTTAATTTTTCCATTTATCCTTACACCAAACTGTTTTTTTTGTTTTGCGTTAGTGCAAGAGGTAAAAATTACCATTTAAAATTATATTTTGGAACCCAAATAAAAGCATGATATTTTTTTTAAATTTAATTTCTCTAATAATATCAAAATTGGCATTATTGGCAAATATTCTTGTTTAAATTTAGATAAAACATCTGTTAAGTTTTGTATCTTTTAATGATCTTTCTAATATCGTTTAGTATATTTAAGATTAGTTCACGTTTCTATCTGGCATTCTATTATAAGTGCTTATGTATAAGGTGTGAAAATATTTTGTATAAAAAATGGGTTTTCCAGTTTCTAAAGATATAAAACTGTTAGCCTTTTTTTTATAAAAAATAGGTTTTTTAAGGACCTTACAATTATATTCTTCCTATTCCGCATTTGTCACTGCACTGAACTGAGCCGGTTTTTAGTTAATTTTTGGTTTCAGTTTTTGTCACTTTTAATATTGTTAAATAAACGACGATATAAAGCATTGTCGGTAACTTCCTAATCTAGAAGTTAGATAGGGGAAATGTTTGGAGATCAAGGAGGCCACAGAAGCAAATTTACACCGAACGCTTCTAAAAAGTCTAAACTAACACGTGCGACA
This sequence comes from Listronotus oregonensis, assembly GCA_019359885.1. Lineage (NCBI taxonomy): Eukaryota > Metazoa > Arthropoda > Insecta > Coleoptera > Curculionidae > Listronotus > Listronotus oregonensis. Next base: position 71,720 of record JAHBCN010000439.1, on the reverse strand, counting down.
TGAAGTTTGCAGATATGGTAACAAAACTTCGTGAATATTGCGTTGGGCAGTCATGCTACCTGGAATGAACACTATTCGTGACCTGCTGCCGTAAGCAATGGCACCTTATACCATATCACCCACAGTGCGATGAATATGCAGGTAGATGGAAAATTGGACATTGCGTCTTTCACCACGTCTCCTTCTTACTCTTGCTGGGCCATCATGTGTGCTTAAACAGGGTCTGGACTTATTAATGAATACGATTAACTTTCATCCCATATTTCATTTAAGTCTCTTCCTACTCCATACCAATTGTTGCTTACGATGCTGTGGGATCAGAGGTAGTACAAGATGGGGATGGTATTAAAACAATCCAAAAGACCTTATTTGGCGATAAACTGCCCTCATTGTTATTGCCCTCCCGATAGCATCAAACCACTGGTTCGCAACTGCCCTTGTTGTGAAAAATCGATCTTTAAGTGCTAGTTGCCCGATTAAAAAAGAACTATTATTTGAGAATAGCCTTTCATGTTAGCTAGTCTTGGTTATTATGGCGCTATAGGTATATCGTACTTAATTGGTGTAATAATAAATGACACTTATTTACTGTACAAAAATTTACTCCGGCTTAAATGCATATTTCGGGTCGGGTAATCTAAGTTCGGCATGGGGTTTTAGTTATACTGTATCAATTTATTCCAAGTTGATTTAAAAATGCGGCATTTAATTTTATTACCAGCAAAAATAAACGAACAAAATCAAACTAATCGTTTACCACAACTAAAACTAAAATTTATTTGTTAAACACAAGTAACTTTTTGTAAGTAGTAGTAACATACTATGTTGCGTAATCGATCATGCGACAATTTTTTGAACTTTTAATTCCAATTTTAAAAGCATTGTGGTTCAGTGCTTAGGGTGACCCAATTGTGTTAAGTAATCTTCTCAAAAAAGAGTTTTTTATAAATCTATTTTTTTCAAAAATTTCTAATTAATTTTTATTAACTCATTCATGGTTAACATGCGCTTAGAATTTTTTTATTTTACACTGTTGTTAAAACCTTCAGAGTAGTCCGATTGTTATGCATATTATTTGTCACTATTTTGTTGAAATATCTCGTGTATTGTAGAGTCTTACATTTGAAATGTCACACAGAATAAATGTTTTATACGAATTAAATATTATACAATGTGATTAATGAACTTTGCACTATATGATAATTCTTGTATACATTTTATCTTGGATAAAGTTTATTTAACACACTAGTTTTTGTTTCCCTATTTACCATATTAATCACGTTATATGCCCTGTTAAAAGTAACATTACTCAAAAAAATAGAAAAACAAGCTTAGCAGTATTTTGAATCCTATCAAGAGACACTGCTGTTTTGTTAGTAATTCTATAAAGCCCAATCAAAAAGTACATTGTAGTAAGCATGAAATAGGCTATTTAGTTTTATTGTTTTAATGGGTCTCTTAGGATGCTAATAACAGTAATCTTTGATTTCCCACCAAAATTTTTGATGGGAGAACTTCTGACAGCCCAAAAACCTCAAATTTTTTGAACTTTTTTCAATTTTTTCGATATATCTCGGAAACAAATAGTCCTTTCAATTTTTTTATTTTGTACTTTTTTGAAGAGTATTAATTTTCCTACAATTTTCATTTACTAAAGTCTCGTCTAACTTAACAGCGAGCGAGCCCGTCAAAAGTTGTCTATTCTTGCGAACATTGGAAAAAATTGCCAAATCCTCCTATGAACTCCTTTATATTTAGTATTCACCGGTATCACCACACGGAAGGAGCGTTAATAATGTTTATGTCAGGTGTCAAAATAAAATAATAGGAGGATTTGCGGCTTTTCTATTATTTTGGATCTTTGCTATGGTTTAACAACTATTTGGATTGCAGATTTTTTTATTTAATAATTAATTCCCAAATGGATGCAATAGTGCAATTATATTTAAATTATAGAGGAGCACGGTTAGAATGGTGGGAAAAATAACTGCTATCAACCAGTAGTTAAAAACGGTATGTCACGAAAAATCTTACGAAGTTAACAGAAATTATGCTTTAAGCTACAAAAATCTTTAATTACTTGCAAAGGTTTTTAAAGGAACTTAAAAACAGCATCTATTCTTAAAAAGTGGTGAATACTTTATAACTCGTCCAAAGTATTATAAAAAACATAAAATTGATTAAGGTCGAAAATGGTTGACTTAAAAAAGCCAATAAAGTTTGTATTTATGAAAGAAGTTTCAAATAAATTTGTTTGTCAAGTTTACATTGTTGAATACATTTTTTGAGTGCCTGCAAAAAAAAAGAATCCAAAGATATATAAATATTTGATAAACCCAAGCCTGGGTATGGCCCCACAAATGATAAAAATACTGCTAGGCGTTTTTTACACATCCCACAAATAAGTGCAGAAATCATAACAGTAAATTGTAAATTAATTAAAAACGTTTGTTTAATTTTAAAAATCATAGCATCTGGCTATAAAATTAATACAAATGAATTTAAATTTTCGTTATATCAGACAAGAACATTATATTTATCATTGTATCCATCAGTTCCATTTCAGTCCCTGTTCATCACTTGACCCTTCCGAAATTAGCATTAGCAGGTATTTTAGTGGCGTTTCAACACTTAGGGCCCGGACACCGAGTGTTTTTTCATATTATTTTTACAAATTTAGTGTTACTGCAGAAAAATATGTCGATATGATTTGTTAAGTATTTAAGGTAAATAGAAGTCATATTATAGTAATTTTCGCTTGATTCGCATTTTAACACAAAACTAGTAAAAACAATATAAAACCTAACTTGCACTCTCTTATACAGTTTAAGAAAAAGATATAAGGAACAGCTTTGATAGTTATTAGAACTATTGAACTAAAACAAAATTACTAAAAACTCTATATTAAAAAAACATAATTTAAGAGAACAATTTTGAAATACCAGTACACAAAGATATTTCCCATACACATGAACATTTGAAAAACAAAATTTGTTGATTAATTAATTTTTATAATATTAAACAATATAAAAATTAATATAAAATATATACAAAAAAAAAACAACAAAATTTTAGAAAACTTGGCGCATACCAGTTTTAATTTAATTTTAAGATATATGTTAGGCAACATAGTGTTCTAAAATGTTTTTTAATATTAAATTATTTCTTTCATCTAGTTCGCTGTACTTTTTAGCTCTCTTGAGTGTATGCATTTGTGGCTCTGTTCGTTCATATATCATATTCTAATTGATTCCTCTTGTAAGGCCTTAATTAGTTCATAGACATTGGGATGGCTTTTTTTTAATTTTCCTGTTCAGTCGGTTGTGCCAACCTTCCACGACATTTGTGGTTCGATGTCTTTCTTGGTAGCATACCCAAAGGCGATCAATTTCCAACCACTGGGACACAAAATAATCGTTAAATTGTATGTCTTCCATATTTGACTCCATTATATGTAACCATCCATCGTCTACAAATTCTGGCGGCAAATGAGCTAAAGCTGCACATGATCTTATATGTCTTTTGTAAAGTTCATTATCTCGGTATTTAGTTACTAAACCAAGCTCTTGCACTTTACGCCAAATAGCTTGGTTAAAATGAAAATTGCATATTTTAATAGTAGCACTAGGAAACACTTCGCGAAAAGCACAAATTGTAGCCACTTCGTGATCTATTATAAATTTTGATGGTTGAAAGTCCGAAACTTTTTCCTTTAACAATTTAAAAAGTCTGTGATATGTATCCTTAGTCTTGTTGGGGAGTAAAGCGTAAATAGCCGGTACGACATTGGTTGTTTGACTTGTACTTCCAATACCCACGTGAATTGTGTACAGCTGCATAAATAAAGAACAGCAGCTTTTAAAGGTCCCGTCTCCAAAAACGTGTTAGCGTTTTGTAACAATTTTCCACCATCTTCACAGCCATCATCAATCAAAAGAAAATCTGTATATCTTTCTGGTATGACAATATCTTTGCGGTGCTTGGGAAGACTTGTAATACCCAAGGCCTTATGCCTGGCCCGATATAATGCGGATTTGACAGATGAAAATTCTGGAATACTGGTCACAAAATCCAGTCCAGTATCTTGTACACTCATTAGCTCCTCACGAAAAATTTCTGGTACTGGTGTAGCTTCTTCACGAACCCTCTTTTTGGCTTTATAAAGGCACACTTCGACCTCATTTTTGGCGATATAGGGCTCACATGTGTGTTGTTTGTTTACTTTTAAAACGTTAGTGAATTCACCATTTGTAGTAAGGCTCCCGGAACATTTTGTCTTAAAATACTTCCAGAACACATTACAATTTTTATATGTATGTCTTTCAGTAAATCTGTATCCTTGATGAAGAAGAATACAACATCCCCTTTTTGACTCAACAATATTAATTTCCATTTTTCAAATAAACACAAGTTCTTGATAAAATCACTAACTGGTGGCTATACGGTAAAACTAAAGCACACTACAAAATTTCTTAAAATTTATACAAAAAAATTACCCCTTACCTTTAATTAGTTATTTGAACAGTTTAGTAGAAGGCCGACGTTTCGCCGAATAAATTATGATAATCCATTAGTAATAAATATATTTGGGGTTTATGGTGTTTTTATGACGATTGTTTTGTAGGTAGGAATTCAAGTGTTGAAACGGCACTATGCAAAACTCATTAAAATGCCAAGTGTAGAAATGGCACAAATTCAGGTAGATTTTCCTAAAGTGATAAAACGGGAATTGATGAAATGGGAAGTTACCCGCAGAAAATGTAAATCTAAGGAAACCTCTACCAAATTCAGAATAATTAGCCTAAAATTTTATGCATGATTCATTTTTGATTATTTATTTTGTTTGGCAATCTATTGCTAATTTTAAGAATTGGCTTTTATGTTAAGTAGTTTTATATTAAAATTTCTATACTTTTATTATTATGTTTTATTTTTTAATTTTAAAAAATTAAGTAAGCTTTGCTGTATTTCGGCCACACTGTATACATGAAATTATCATGCCAAAAACCCCAACCAAAATAAAAAAAAACGGATCCAAGCGTTTTTTTGAGAAAAAAACACCCGAATTTTGAATAAATTTATAGGTTATTTTAGGGACCCACTGTATACCCCAGTCGTGGCACCAAAACTTTAAAAACCCCTTAGAAAGTATAAGCGACGGGCTGTGGATAACAATTTATTTTTGTTTTTAAATTGCATTTGGTGTAATCAAAGTTATGATTTTTGTCCCGTCATACCATAAGATCGTAACACTGTGTATCACCCCTCCCTTCTACCTACGCCCCTACCTCCTTCACTCCTCCGTTTGAAAACCAAAGCTAGTGCTTTTTTAAGTCAACCATTTTTAACCCTAATTAATTTTATGATTCTTATAATACTCTGAACGATTTATAAAGAAATATAAAGGAGTTAATAGGAGGATTTGGTGATTTTTTGCAATGTTTGCAAAAATAGACAATTTTTGACGGGCTGTAGCTCGCTTGCTGTTAGAGTTAGACGAGACTTTAGCTAGTTAAGATTGTAGGAAATTTAAATCTCTTTAAAAAAATCGATAGGACTAATAGTTTTCGAGATATATCGAAAAAACTGAAAATAGTCTAAAAAATCCGTGGTTTTTGGGCTGTCAGAAGTTCTCCCATCGAAAATTTTGATGGGATTCCACAGATTACTGTTATTAGCAACCTAATAGACCTATAAAAATAATAAAACTAAATAGCCTATTTCATGCTTACTTGGGCCTTATTTTGAATGGCAATTTGAGGGGGCTAATATCCCTATTTAATTTTTTATCAAAGTACCTACTATTTTCGAGCTTTTTTGCTTTATTTTTTTCCTAATGTTTAAAATATTTCAATAAAATGCAAAATCAATGGGACTTAATATGATATGATCAATATCTTAAATTTTTCCTCTATTTTGCTTGTATCAACTGCCAAGATAATCATAAAATGAGTTATGATTATTCATTATTAAAACGAAATCCACTATGCATCAAGTGTACCTTTTTTAAAGGTTTAGTTTTAATGATTAATTATTAGTCTAGCAAAATGCATGTATTAAATGTTTTTCCTATATTAAATTAATAAGAATTTGCTTTAAATGTAAAACATCACAAAGGCAACAACTTTTTTTCTGAGGTTTTTCGGAAATTAGAAATAATAGGGTCATGTTTTTCGTTATTTTTTAAAAGTTATATCCGTAGGAGGTAACAACCATTATTAAATACCTTATTTTTAATTTTAGAGTACGCAAAAGTTAATCCCTAGATTAAATTGTACTTAATTTTATTTCAGTTAAAAAATTAAATTTTCGTATGGTGCAGGCTTTATTTGTCATACTGTATATTATAAAATTAGAGATTATGAAAAAAATTAAAGGGGTCTCATATTACATAGTACATAGTACCTATTTTATTTTTACGGATAAATTAGTACCACATATAGAATTTACAGCCATTTAGGAGAAAATAAATCAATTTTGCCAGCCAACTCGGATCAGGATGCGGTTTTCGACATCTTACTCGGAAAAGCACCAAGAATCAATTGTACATATGAGAGCAAGCTGGTGGACCCAAAGTGCCTCTCGGTGCATTATAAAGTTCATAATTCTTTCAAAAATATACTAAGTCGATAAAATAAAGTAAAATAACGTAAAAATTACTCTCCGGGGGTTTTCGAGCGCGCTGATTTCGAATTTGACCTTAAAACAGTCCTACGATGCCTGGGGGTGGCTCCGCGGGGGCTAATTTGAGCCAAAATTGTGTGTTGCCCCACGGGGGAAAATTTTGGCCAAATTTACCCCTTAATGATAGGTCGCAAAAATCCGGGTCGTCAAAGCTACTGTCTACGACCGACGGGGGTTGCTCTGCCGGCGATTATTGCGAACCTAGAAGAAGCATAATCCTTAAAAGAATATTTTGTTTTAGAACACGCAAATCGCTAAGACAATATTATTGCACATTTAAAATTATATGACGCAAAAAATCACGATCAAGTTACTTACCGTCGGTTTTTTGGGAATAAAAAGAATGTGTTGTAATCAACACAAATTGTTTTAATGTTTGTTATATTAATATTACAAATAAACCTCTGTCGGTAGTAGGATTGTTCCAATGGTGGATTCCAAATCAGCGCCACCGAAAACCCCCGAGTGGTAGTTTTGACGACCTGAATTTTTGCGACCTATCGTTAACGTATGATTTTGGCCAAAATCCACCCCTACAGAGCCACCCCTGTCGGTCGTAGGGTTGTTCCAACGGTGGATTTTAAATCAGCGCCCCCGAAAACCCCCGACCTATTGTTAAGGGGCAAATTTGGCCAAAATTCACCCCAGCAGCATCGTAGGAGTGTTTCGAGATCAGATTTGAAGTCAGCGCGGTTGAAAACTCCAGGAGAGTAACTCTGGTCCGGATTCGCGCGTCCTTTCATGCAGGGGTTTTTTGGCCAATTTTGGCCAAAATTCACCCTGTGAAGCCACCCCCGGGCATCGTGAGACTGTTTCAAGGTCAAATTTGAAACCAGCGCCCTCCGAAACCCCCGGAGACTAATTTTTACGTTACTTTACATTATTTTAGCAACTAAGTATAGTTTTGAAAGAATGATGCAATTTCGGAGATGCACCCGAGAGGCACTTTGGGTCGACCAGCTTCCTCTCATATGTACAATGGATTCCTGATGCTTTTCCGAGTAAGATGTCGAAAACCGCATCCCGATCCAAATTGGCTGGTAAAATCAAATAATATTGAGGTAATTTTCCTGGTCTAATAATAGGTTTTGGCTTTTTGCTTTTAACTTGCATGAAATTTCTAACAAATTTCTATACCTGCTTAGAATATGCTTCTGCGCAAAATAACTTGTAAAAAAGCGTTTTGTGTGCAGTTTTTCTTCGACGCTGAACAACTTTCCTCTGATTGGGCTCAGCTACGAATCCGTTTGTTTGATAAAGATAAAGTCCAACGAGATGATGAATTGGGAAGGTATATGAACACATAAATTTTTACCGTTCATTTTCATTATATTTTCGTAACTTCATATACTATTCTTTTTACCAGAAATTCTGTTTACTAGACTGCCCATTGATGCATTTTTTCCATTGGCTTCGTTGATTTTAAAATATAGATTAATATCAAATTATGGAAAGTTGTTTGACTTACAATTTAGAAAAATGATTTTTTTTAAAGCTTTTTTATAATATTCGGATTGTTTAAAAAAAGCAAACTGCAAAAATTTTGTTACATAAAATATCAGATTACACAGTGATTTATTATTAAGCTTCTGAAAAGAAAACTAGACGTAGTTTTTATAAATTTAGATACAAAAAGTAATCAGTAAAGTTCGGAGTGTGCTATAATGTAATAATTCGTGCTCTTTTTTATTCATATTATAGGTAAAGTAGCTAATTTGGATAATAGCTTTGCCAGACTATTTAATGTAACGAAAAGTTAAAACGTTTACTTAGGGACATTTTGCTTCATTTTAAGTTTTTAATTCGATTATTTAATTCAATATTATTTTCTCGAGAACCACTGCATCAAATTCAAAAAACTAGGAAGCGTTGAAAAGAGGATTCGATGATCTTTAAAATGGGGTATCAGTCGACCCCCTTTTCCATTTAGGAATTTAGAAGTGAATTTTACCCTCCCTAGGACGTTGAAGTCACAGGGTTAAAAATAAGCGCAAAATGTGTCCTCAAAATAATTTTTTCCAACTAACTATAGATATGAGAAATCGGCCTTGTTTCGTTTTCATTGGCCCACCCTGTCTATTTATTAAATAATAGCAAATACTAAAATAAATATAACTCTTAAATAATACATTAAAGTAAATCATACCAAATATATTGCCTCTTAAAATGAAGAATTTATGAAATCTTTACCATGGCACAATGAATATAAGGTATGATGGATAGCGATCCAACGACGTATGAAAAAGAGTTTGATGCCCAATATTATAATAAAATACCCTAGAAAACCTACAATATTTGCCAATTTAAGACCGTTTTAAATATTGTGACTATTAAAAAAATGTAACAGTTAATATTTATAAATAGAATTTTCTTGTTTAAAATCCAATTCTTATGTTTGAATGGAACTTCTGCGAATATCAATATTCGCAATTCATTATTACGACAATATAATTATTATTAAATGTGATATAGCACATTGCACTGGATGGTTTGGTGGACTCGTTAAATAGAGTTTTTCTGAAGTAACTTCGAAATTACTATGGTACATAAAATTCAGCATTTTTAACATTTTTAATTATCCTAAATAAAATAAGTTATCCATTTTTTAACAATTTAAAAATATTATTTGCTTTTGCGAGGCTGGAAACCTCTAATGACAGTGACCTGTACATAAATAGAAGGTTTCAGAAATTTGTCATTCATCCTATCTTCCGTAAAAAGGTATACCTAGTAAGTCGATTTTTGGAGAATTTGGGTATCTGTGTAATCTGAATCTTCTGCATATTTACTTAGAGAGTGAGGCAAGGTGGGCAACCTACAGACTCTATCAAGCGGTTAGTAACAAAACGCAGGCGTGTCATATGGAGAGTACCAGTCTCCTCCGGAGAATCCCGACCTGTGACAGACTGGGAATGCCCTCAGCCCTAATACCTACAACAACCAATTACAACCGGCCCTACAGTGTAGTCTACCCACAAAGGGAGGACTGAAGTCGGGAAACGACCAACCTGCTCCGGGCTGACATATGTTGGTACACCGACGGCTCCAAAACCAAAGACGGTGTAGGGGCTTGAAAGCTGGAAGGAGGGCAGAGTTTTCCTTTAGCCTGGGTACTCTCGCAACCAAATTTCAAGCGGAGGTATTTGGTATTGAGATGTGTGCTAGAACGCTGGTTAATCGGCACTGCACACGTAAGACAGTTAAAATATTCTCCGACAATCAAGCAGCTCTCAAGGCTCTCGAATCCAGCCGGTGCAATTCGAAAACCGTCTGGGATTGCAAGGTGCGCTGACCAAACTGGGTCAAAGCAACAAGGTTACCCTACTGTGGATACCTGGACATATCGGCCTAGAGGGTAATGAATCCGCAGACCTCCTTGCCAAAAGGGGCCACAGGGCCGGAACCGGTCATCGGTATCGGTATCGGTATCTTATAGAATGGCCAAGCAGTTCATATCAGCTTGGATACAAAGAGAATATCTTCGGTACTGGCATGGACTTCCGGGTCTCAGACACTCGAAGGCCTTTACAAGCCCACCGAACCAACAATGTACCGTCGAACTACTGGAGCAATCAAGGGAACACCTTAAAACTCTAGTGGGACTATACATGGGACACTGCAGATTAAAATACCACATGCACAAGATCGGCCTAGCGGAAGACGCCGAGTGCCGCATGTGCATGGAGGGGGATGAATCAGCAGAACACATATTGTGTTCGTGTCCAGCAATGGCACGACTCAGATTCGCAATCCTCAGCAATGACACCTTGTTGCCGGGGGAGGTGAAAGATCTCTCTCCAAACAGGATCATGAGATTTATTAGAAGTCTGGACCTGGTGGGACAAATATAAAAGGGTGTGAGCCACAATAGACCCATCGGTCGCGGTGGAAGGGTGTTATACCCACTCACTTTAAACCTAAGTACCTAATCTGAATCTGCTAGCTTTTGCCTTTAGGCTAATACTCCAATGCATGAGTATCTCAACAAACAAAATGTTATCAGATTTAAACTATGCAGAGATCCTAAATGCATCAAAAATCGACTTACCAGGTTTTACCTTTTCACGGGAGATCTTTATTAAAAGCAAACGATAAAACTTCTTCCCTCAACCATAGCGTGTGGACTACTTGCGGTAGTTTAGCTACTTAATAACGTACTAACACGTTTTGTGCTTTTATTTAAGAAAGTTCTAAAGCCTCTTTAATTAGATCTATATTAAATCTAAAAAATTAGTTTCAACTTGGTTTTTAATATGGATATTACAAAATGATGTTCTAGTTCTAGTAGAAAGTAAAATAATTTACCTTGATATTCGAAATCTGCCACATCCATTTCCGAGAGACCGATCCTTGCGGTTTACTTGAAATAAATGCCAAAAATAAAAATAGGTTTATGTGGACAAGAAGTTTTACAATGGCACTAAAGTAGATTTATATTCCAGTGTAAGTTCGTCTTTTTAAATATACTCTAGAATTTATTACTTAAGTAAATGTATAGATTTTAATACTGGCTATAATACTGGTAACGTTTAATAATAAAAAAGGTAAACTACAAAAGTTTTACTGATAAATTACTTTACAAGGCTATCAAAAATAGGTTACATAATAACCCAAAAAAATTTTAGGGTCACAAAACTTCCAGAAAGCAAAGTAAAATAATAAAACGACTAACAAATAGATAAGAATACCGTTATAAACATATTGCCTAAACTCTCTTGTCTAGGTCCCACGCGGCAATCATACTTTAAATCATACCTCGTATTTATTGTGCAATGTCCTTTACTTATAAATAATACACAGGTGTGTCAAAATTAGTATGGTTTGCGCATGGCGTCATTGTTATAGCTAACTATTTTTTATAGATCATAAGAAAATTAACGGGATTTTAGTTGTTATTAAATTTAATAATGATTTGCTGTTAGTATTTTTTTATGTTAAATTTTATTAGCCACATAGTTAATAATGCATTAGCATGTAATTATTTTCTTTAATAATGGCATCAGTCGTACTTAAGCGGTAACAGTAATATGAGTCTATTTTTTCTATTTATTTAATAACTTGTTTACTTTTAATGTTTCTTGAGCCACTGCGGTTACACTGAGCAAAATAAAATATGAATAAAGATGATGATAATAAGTGCCTGCGGACCAAATATCAGTTTTAAAAAAAAGATACCCTACTTTAAACAAAGTGTTCTTGTTGAAGATAGAATACATTTTTTTAAACACCAATATTATTATAATTAATTTTAAATTACGGCATATATTTTTAAAACGGATAAAACACTAAATTTTATATTTTTAGGGCAACAGTAGAAATAGCAAATATTGTTGAAAAAGGAAGTGAAAATACCGTAAGTAATAAAGAAATAACAAAAAGGTATTAAAAAACCTAATTATTATTTCTGTAGTAGGTTTTAAAAATATCAAAATAGTAATGAGTATTTTAGTTTACTTTATAACTTTCCTTCAAATCTAACTAAGGCAATTGTAATTAAATTAAAAAAAATCCTTTTATGTAATAGGAATAATAATAATTATCTTTTAGTGGGTTACTTTAGAACAAGCGAAGCATGGCATGGTACATTTAAGATTTACCTGGCTTACTCTTAGTAAAGACTACAACGATTTAAAGGTGGTAAGTTTTTATGCTTTAATAAGAAACTTAAGTTTAGTTTTGGTCTACTAACTTTTTTTATATTATTTTTTAAATTTTCTTTTGAAATTTAAGATTTAAACAAAACTTTTTCTTAAGAAAAAGAATCCGATATATATTTTTTTAATTTTACGAACATGACAATAGCTTACGAATTTGGTTTCTGTAGGGCATAACCGATTATTAATTTTAATCCATATTTTGTTTGTTGTTGTAGTCTTTTAGGATTTAACATAATTTAACGTTATGTCTGTAGGCAAAAATAAGGGCTGTTTATGACGTTAATTTCTAACAGGTTGAAAGGTGTAAGAAGTTGTAGATTGTGAATATTTGAATATGACCATATAGTTTTAGACTCTAAAAAATGTGCAGGGGTGGGGGGTGGAGGGTTAAAAGTGCTAAAAACGTGTTTTTCGCATCTGCAGGCGCATTTATTAATTTTAGAGAAATACGTTCAAAATGTTTTTTTTTATGTATTGAAAAAACCTATAATTTAAGCCCTACTAAAATTGATTTGGTCCATTTGTTTATGAAAAAAGGCAAAACAACGTTAAAAATAACCATTTTTTGAAATGTTGATAATTATTGCAAAAATATTTTTTTATCCATTTTTGCCATTGCAAAAAATTGGTTTTTTAATTCTTAATTAAATAAGAGGTTCTAAAGCATGATCGGATAATTTGTTGCTAAGATAATAGAGTTTTACTGATTTTAGAGCCCTAATCTAGTAGGCTATATCTTTTTTGTTTATAAATATTTTAGGTATTACAAACTGTCTTTTGCTTTTTTGAGACTTATATTTTACTAATTTAGATCAACGAAATAAACAAATAATATTAAGTTCTTCGTTTTGAGCCTTGAAAAAAAGGTACTTTTTTGTTAATAAACAATTGAAGCCCCCTGCATAAGTTAAGAATTTGAAACCAAGAAATATGGAAAACTGGCTTCAAAACAAATATTTTTGAAAAAAAAGAAGTAATTTTATTTATTTAAATTCCAAAATACTTAAAATTTGCAATAAACATTCAAAATAAAAAAAATATTAATTTTCAATTTTTTTCAGGGAAATACCTTAAAAAAATCCTAAAAATTCGGTTATTTGATTATAACTCAAAAAACATTGCATTTAGACGAAAAAGTTATATTACTTAAATTAAAGGTCTCGTAAAAATACATAGTTTATGTTTTATAAACTTTTGTGTTTCTTTAATAGTTTTTAAGATATTGACGCTGTACATTAAAAAAAATCGTTCATATCTAAAATTATGTCTTTTTTTTGATTATTTGCTGTTTGAACCCTAATTTGTACTTTAGATTTATGTTTAGCGAAAAAAATACTCCAGAAAATCCTATACCCACACCCAGCACACACCACTTTTTTTTGTGGGCCTGTGTAATCAATTAAACTGAAACCCTATTAGACGACATATTAATTAATAAATCTGAAGCTAAAATTTCAGTTTTAGTTTCAGATATATCAATTAATTGATCTCTCGCCAATACCATTTTAATTGGAGGATTCATGAACACCAATCTGGCTTTCGGATTTCTAAGATGCCTTCAATATTACCATTAAAAATGAGCTGAGACGCATGGATTTAAATAAAAAAAAATTATGATCATTTTAAAAAACTCAATGCACCATTACTTATTAGTTTTTGCGCTACCCTAGATTAAAAAGAGCTTGATCCGAAAAAATTCGCAAAGATATGGCTATTTTGTTCGTGCTCTGCTGATTTAAACTCTTGATTTAAGTTTTTGACTCGGCATGTTAGCCCTAGAGATTTTATCCCCACCGCTACCTTCCTGGCGCCGACGAAAGCCGAAAAAACCAGTCACTTTAAACACATCTTTTAGCAATAAAAAACAAATATAACAACTTTTTATTGTGCGGTATATTAAGTTTAAGTTAATTGCCGTCCAAATTAATTCTTAATTATTCTAAATATTTTAAATGTAAATAAAAAAAAATGGTAACTCGATTCCTACTAGTCATAAAGACTTCTTGTTTTTCTCAGAAATATTTGTCTTGAAGTCAGCTTTTCATATTTCTTGGTTTAAAATTCTTAACTTATGCAGGGGGCGCTCCGGCTGCAAATGTTTATTAACAAAAAAGTACCTTTTTCAAGGCTAAAAACGAAGGACTAAATGTTAATTTTTTTATTTTGTTAATCTAAATTAGTAAAATATAAGTCTCAAAAAAGCAAAAGACAGTTTGTAATACCTAAAATATTTATCAACAAAGAGATATAGCCCACTAGATTAGGGCTCTAAAATCAGTAAAACTCACTTATCTTAGCAACAAATTATCCGATCATGCTTTAGAACCTCTCATTTAATTAAGAATTAAAAAACCGATGTTTTGCAATGACATAAATGGATAAAAAAATATTTTTGCAATAATTATCAACATTTCAAAAAATGGCTATTTTTAACGGTTTTTCATAATCAAATGGACCAAATGAATTTTAGTAGGGCACAAATTATAGGTGTTTTTAATACCTAAAAAAACATTTTGAACATATTTCTTTACACCCCTCACCCCTGCACACTTTTTTCGAGTCTAAAACTATACAGTCATATTCAGGTAATCACCCCCTACAACTTCTAACACCTTTTAACCTGTTACAAATTAAAGTCATTACCTACAGATTGGGCTATTTACGGTCGACAAAGTTTAAATAACATACAGTTTTTATCTGGCCCTGCTAAACAGCTTAATTTGAATAATATTAAGACAGAAATTATTTAAGAAAATATATTTGACCCTTAGCAAAATTTAATAACACGTTTTATATCACGTACATAGGCATACGTTTAGTAGACAGCACGTTACGTAAAGATAAATGATGATTCTAAACATTGAAGGAATAGCAAAATATTAAATATTGTTAATTTTACAGTTCTAGTTACATACAAAATAAAATTAAACCACTAAATTAATTTTAAAAACGCTATAATGCCTTGCCTTTTTCTTTGTATATTCTTTTGTGTCCCAACTTATGACACGCTGCTTACGTGCTTCGATTCTGCTGACAGTGTTTTGCAATATTAATGGCAAGTCAGGGTGCTGATCTTGAAATAAAGGTGCTATCTATGCCTTAATACGTGATCTATTGCCATATTTTGTCATTAATAATATTTAAATTATTTGCGATTCCAATAAATAACTTTGAAAGTGTTTTGCTTATGTTTGCTTATTAAAAACAACTAGTTTCTTAAAATCCAATTTCCAATGAGTTATTTAAACTAAGTTTAATTTAAATAAATTTAAAAAAGACCAACCTTTAAATATTACAAAAAGTTTAAATTATAGTAAGGCGGCCAACTTTATAAAAAGTCAATGCGGGACATACGACGGGGGGGGGGGAGGGGAGGTATTGAGGTAAAAGGAGTAAAATTAATAAAAATCGAGTAATACTGAATCATCATTTTATTATTTAAAATCGTATTTGCCCGTTAAATGGCATTTTTTAACTAGATTAGTTTTGACAACTATCCATATTAAATTTTACAATAAGCATTGTACGAAGTTAGTAATGAACGCGCGCGAAAGAACAAATTAGTGAACGCCGGCGACGGACTGGCAAAGCTGCCACCCGCGTTTTATCCTTAAATTAATTAACTTACCGACATGCAGGACATGCGGGACGCAAGAGACAAGTTGCGGGACAATTTTATTAAATATTGCAATGTGGGATTACAACCGCCAATACGGGATCGTCCCGCAGAATGCGGGACGTTTGGCCGCCTTAAATTATAGTCCAGTAAATTTTAAGACCTCACTTTTGTAAACAAAAATAGTATTGTCATCATAAATCTTTTCATGTCCACAAATAACCTTAAATATGTATATAATTTTTCTTTACAGATTATTTTAAATTTATGTGTAATTAAGGGCCACAAAATATTTTAATATACATTGGATTTATTTCTAGTGACTTAATATCATACATTTATATACTATTATATAATAATATTCAAAAAATAACGTATGAGAATTTAAAAGAACTATATGACAAATTACTAATTCAATTTTGGTTTGGTTAGACAAAAAATTATTCTTATGCAAGCAAAAGTGTTTTTTAAATGACTAAAAAATTATTTACAAAATTTCACATTAATCTGCCTAACTCTATCCTAAAGATAAAAACACAATATTTTAAAACTGGTTTTTGGTTACTTTTGGAAGTAACAAAACAAAATGGGTTAAAATTATATAATATAATATAATAAGGGGTGATTCTTGGACCATTTTCTTAATAAATATAATATTTATATATATTATACATATATATATATATATATATATATATATATATATATATATATATATATATATATATATATATATATATATATATATATATATATATATATATATATATATATATATATTATATATATATTATATATATATATATATATATATATATATATATATATATATATATATATATATATATTTTATATATATATATATTATATATGTCTGCTTAACGCTATCTTTTAAGATAAAATGAAAATTATTTTTTAAGAAACAAAACATTTTTTATTCCCAACAGTGGCGTCCGTACGGGACTCTGACTAGATATTTTTGAAGGAAAAAGTAGTACGCCACTGCTTTTCTATAAAATAAAAATCATTTTTGGAGTCCCCGGTCAATCTTAAACAAATTTGGTTACCTGACTTTTTTTCGTACCACTCACCGTTTTCCCATAAATAAAATAAATTCACTTATTTGCATCTCATTGGACCAATTACGAGAAAAAACGATTGATGTAACTTTGAACAATAATTCATTTAATAAGATAACTTTCAACTGTTGGAAACAAAAAAATGTTTCTTAGGTCAAAAAATACTTTTCAATGCATAAACGCCGTACACCAATTTTCATAAAAATATTTAAAGTGGTATGAAAATGACAATAAAAAAAATATTTTTTTCTTAAAATTTTAACACCCTCTATCTGAAAAGTTAAGATGTTTAGGACATACATTCATATGAAGTTTTTTTATAAAAATGGGTCCAAGAAAAACCCCCCTAAAAATTAGCATGTTATTAAGAAACACCCTGTATACTAAAGGAAAAAAAAGTTTGGTTTTTCAATCAGTGCAAAGTTATTTGCTTTTGTAGGTGCTGGCTGAGACTCAAATGTTGCAAGTGTCGACTTTAAATACTGCTATTATTACAGTTTTTATTGATTCTGCAAAAAATCTCCCAGTAAGTACATACATGAAAACATTTTACATATTCTCCTTAATTTCATTATGTACTTTTTTCTGCAGCAAGCACGAGCATCTACTAAACCTGATCCATATGCTGCTTTGCGTGTGGGAACTACCACCAAAGAAACTGAACACAAAATGAGAACTATTCACCCAGTATGGGAACAAGGCTTTACATTTTTAGTTGCTAATCCGGAAAATGATAGTCTCTATATAAGTATTATCGATAAAAAAACAAACTCTGAAATTGGGCAGTTAAAGTATAGAATAAAGAATCTCTCGGATAAGGCTAATTTGGAAATAAGCAAACAACCGTTTTCATTGCTTAAATCTGGACCGGAAAGCAAAGTAGTTTTGTCAATGCATTTGAGGGTAAGTAAAAATAAAATATTTTAAATTACCCGCATGACAGCTGTACTATGGATTCTTCAAATGCTACGACAACGTTAAGAATCCAGTTTAATTTAAAAGTAAAGGATTTCTTTAACTGACCTACAATCGTTAAAAAAAAGTCCAAACGAGGTCAATTTTACCCGTGCTTATTATCCATACCAAGGGTTTATTATATATATATATATATATATATATATATATATATATATATATATATATATATATATATATATATATATATATATATATATAAAAAAAAACAACAGTAATATTTAATGTTTACCAAAGAAAAAATTATGTCGTTTTGCTAATGACACTTTAAAGTAGAGTACGTCTGTTATTTAAAATTATACCGTGTCCCTTATTATTGTCAGTCCTAAAATAAAACAGTTTTATCCATATTTCCAAATTTTGAAAAATAGTTATGTTTATCCGCAAAATAATGTTTGCCTTTTTCTTCTGGTCAATGTCTTCCTAATAGAGCTTAAGCATTTTAAAGATTCAGACTTCTTTAATGTTTAATTTTAATAGGTTGTATCCATCGTGCTATCTGACCCTCAGCATTCGCAAATCTGTGGACCATTAAATATACCAGCTTCTTATTTGGCTTCACTCAGTTTTGGCATTTTGCTTGCAATGTATTTGAAACACCTTCCTTATTTAACGCCGTCACGAACTGTTTCATTAAGCCAAGTTTAAGATGGAGTGGCGGTATCAATATCTTTTTCTGATTTACTAGTGGTAATCTAATAATATTTGAAGACCCAGGTTGTAATGAGACTCGATCAGCCCATTTCTTTTTGACATAGTGTTGTCGCGATCCCTGCTATTGAAACGATAAAGAAAACAAGAGAATTTGACATATCCACTTTGCATTCCCAAAGTAATATTAATGATTTTAAGATCCCCACATATTTGCCACTGGTGAACAGAATAATTTATTTTCTCAAAAACGTTTTCTTGAGGACTATTCAGTGTGTAATTAAGTTAGGTGCTAAGACATTAGTGTTGTGCAGTTTATAAAAAGACGCCACTCGTCTACCTTATATATGTCATCCTTTATAGCATTGATTAACCTGGCTATATTGTTGCAATACATTAAATTAATGGCTTTAGCATGAGTAAAGAAAGGTGTGAATTATTTTTTCCTATTTTTATACAGGCTTATTTTGACGAATGGTTTGAGGAGATTCTTTTCTTTCAACGTAGAGGCCAAGAGTTCATGAGCCTCTTTCGATAACCCTTACTTTTTGCCTAAGTCACTCCGAAGAATTGAGGTATTGACTTTTCTGATCCTTGGCCCTCTTTTCCTACCCCTGATCTATCAGAATCTATGTTAGTATAATCAATATTTTCTTAATATCAATGTCTGTAAGCTTTTTTTTTTTTTTGGACGACCGACTTTTGATGATATAGATACTGCTGCAGTAACTTTGTTTGTTTGGAAATACATAATTTTGCAACGGTTACTAGCATTGTAGCCCAGAGTATATATCATACAAAAGAATCTCTTGATTCTGGCATGGCCTACAATGCAGAAGTGGTGTACTTCAAGTCTAATTTGGTGAACATTTTATAACACGTTGTACAAACAGAATGTGGAACCCAATTTTTATCCAAAACTTGGATTTTCAATAACGGCATTATTGATATTTTTTGGGATTCAGGTGGTTAAATAGTACCACAAACGTAACAGAATAAGTTCGGTTTTTTGGGGTCATAATGTACATGTGGCCTAGAAGATTTACTAGATCTATTATACCTTGTAACCTTATACTTCGCAGAAGCCAAGGAATCCACCTCTGAGAAACTGTGCTTGCCTGATAACAACGACTGCGGGCCCACTTTCTCGCCCTGACCAGCCGCCGATACTGGGGATTCGACCACCTGCATCGTAAACAACTTACGCGTGTTTGCCATGACGGCATGAACGGCGTTGCCCACCGTCAATCGTGGAGGTGCCCTGGATTGCAAACACACGAAAAAAAGTAATTTCTGTACTATGACCTCAAAGTCAGGCTTTCAATTCTCATTTTTTGGCTCTCGAACATTTGAGGTTAAGATCACACTGATCACTTTCCTTCAACTTTTTCTCGGTCGAAGATGTCAGAAAAACCCCATAAGAATTTTTTCAGAATTTTTTAATGATATCCCAACTTTTAGTCATACGAAATATCTAATTTTTCGCATGCACTATTTGGAAACCCATTAGCGAATGCCATGCTTTATTTTTGGCCAATATACCAAACCACTTGTATTCATCTTGGAGCTTTTGGAAAGCAAAAAACGATAAAACGAGAAATGAATTACATATATAGCAATTTGAAGGACTTAATAATGTTAATAGACACTGAGCTACGGAGCTATATTCCTTTTCTGCAACCAAGCCGATTTTTATATGCAAATGTTTGATTTGAGACACAGATTACTTACGGTTCCAGAAGGAAAACAAACCCCCGGGGAAGCCAAAGTGGTTAAGAATGATATTTAAATGTTTGTTGGGACAAGACACCAAACAGCAGTTATGAATTAATAAGGTTCACCTATAAAACAAATAATGAAAAAACAAGAATTCCCAAAATGTTAAAAAAAGAAATACAGCTAAGTTAAGAGTCCATGAGAAATGCAAACAGAAATAAAAAGAAGTCGAAAAGAAATGAAAGAAATTAAAAAGAAATAAAAAAAATAAAGACAAATAACAAATAAATAAGAGATAAGTTAAAAATTAATCGGGCAGAAAAGAGACAACAGCTAGATAAAATTTAGAAAGGCATAAAAAAGCCATGAGGAAATAAGACAAGAGTAAAAAGAAACGATGCCGAACCGAGAACACCTAAAAGGAAAATTTAAACAAGGTCAGCAGTATATGAGACAACAAATTTTGCTTCAATTAAAACTTATCAAGGAAAATGTTAAAAGAGAAATGCAAAAAATACATTAATTGTAATTTATAATAAAAACTATGTCGTTAATTTAAAAACAGTGACAAGAAAATTTTGCCGTAGTTACGTTTCAGTGTCAATAAAATGGTAAAAAACAACGATGGTTAAGAAGAATATTTGCATACCTGTTAGACACAGCCCACGGCAAATAATATGGTAATAAGAAGATAAAAAAAATGCAGACAAGTCAATGAACTATAAAAAAATTTAAAAAGAAATACAGATAAGTCAAGTATCCATCTATGAAAGAGCTTCACAAACAATTAATATTAATTTAGAATATATTTAAAGAAGTCAGAAAGAAGCCTGAAATTCTAACTAGTCAAGAAGAAACAAGACAGCGAATAAAGAAAATTCAAAAAACTAAAAAGAAGCTAAGAAGAAATTAAACAAGAGCTAAAAGAAAAAATAATGAACATTTAAAAAAACCCAAAAGGAGAAAAGCCAAGATGTGAAAAGAAACAAAAATTGCTTAAAATAAAACTTGCCATCTTGAAAAGGAAATACAAGAAATACAGCAAACTGCATAGTTGGTTTAAGCTTAGCAAGATCAAGGCCAAAAGCAACAAAAAGTACAAAATTTACAGCAAAATATTCAAAAAATAAATGGATTAGGTGTAGTTTTATTTTTGATTTGATAAAATATTAAAATAGTCATAGATATCACTTACTGAATAAAATCAAGCCAGCTTTTTTTAAAGCAAAAATGTAACCTGATTTAAATCCTGAAGTTCTAAAACGTTCTTTGTTTACTGACCATCCCTAAATTTTAAAATTTGGTTGAAACGGTAATCCATGTGATATAAGTATCTTTAAGCAAAAATATAAGTACTTATTTTTACGTTTTATGTACCTTTAGATACTAAAAGCTCGTCAAGTGGAAGATCAAATGCAAGGAGATCAACCAGCTGTTTTAGAAAGAGCAAGTTCCACAATATCTACTAGTTCTATAGGTAACTCTTTAATTTTGTTTAAGTCATAATAAATAAAATACATTTTTTCTAGGATTTTTTTTGTTATCGCATTTTAAAAGGTAAAAATAAAGATTCATATTTTTTATTGTATATTAGGTTTAATGCCAAAATACATATTGTATTTTAAAAACTCAAAACAAAGGAATGGTACGCTTGCTGCCTTTGTGTTCCAAACTTTCCTTCTTAATAATATCATAGAAGCTAGTTTGTTGTAGCTCTATTTTACCAGGGTATTTTAACGTTTTGGAAAATAGTGATGCTTTGACAAAAATATACTTAAATAAAAATCTGCGCCTACAAAAAAAAACGTTACATGTGTTTATAATTCAATGTTTTCTTTTTAAAATAAACTAAATAGGGATACCAAAAAGGATACCGCATAAATACATTGTACAGGGTTATTGATTACGGGTATAAATGCACCACCCATGTATCTAATTAATTTGACAAGTTACAAAAAAATGTGAGTATAAAAATTGTAGAGCTCTTTATAGATTATTTTGTGGTGTTACACAAAAAACAATCGAGCTTCACGTTTTTGACATATGACGTAAAGTTGTCATTTTTGAAATGGAATCCCCTGTATATTGTTCTTCAGTTTTATAGAACTTTTAATTCTCTATTCAGCAATATATAGTTTTATAATATTTTTGTGTAAAATAATGGAAATAAAAGCGTTTTTTAAATTTTAAAAAAGTTGGCCGTGCACGCAAAACAAACTTAAAATGAAGTCTGTTTTTATTAAGAATTTTGACGTTACCAAGCTTTTAATAAATGCTAATTTAATGATGGGCTTTATGGAAAGTGAAAAACGAGATATATTTAAAATATTTAATAAAAAATGATTATAACAAAAGGCAAGCACAACGAGAATATAGAAGGCTATATGAGTGAC
Organism: Listronotus oregonensis; assembly: GCA_019359885.1. Lineage (NCBI taxonomy): Eukaryota > Metazoa > Arthropoda > Insecta > Coleoptera > Curculionidae > Listronotus > Listronotus oregonensis. The sequence goes on along the minus strand of JAHBCN010000439.1, from coordinate 48,949 downwards.
AAAGAAGATTTCTTTCCCTAAATACATTTTCCAGAATATACACAACGTTTAAACGAAAAAAAAAAGAACTCTACAAATAGGTGATGATTATGAAAATGAAGAACTACAGTCTGGCAACCGTATCTGTGACAGTACGGCGTCGGTAAGGGGAAGGAAGTTGTAAACCAAACATGGCGAACTTCATTCATAAAAAGCACAGCGCCGTGCGGATTTTCCAAAAGTTCAGGAATATTTTGTAATTTGTTTAAATGAAATAATGTGTACAGTATACATTTATGTGTTATTTAAAATAAATTTTAAATGTATGGTTGTCACCAAAAATAAAGGCATTTAAAGACCATCAGTAACAATTTCACAAAATATTTCATGGAAAGTTAAAAATGCAGAAAAACGTCATCTAATCGGTTTTTTTTTATTTGTTTACCTCTAAGATAGGCGGTATTTTTAATTTTTGGTAATAATTCAAAATGAGGAAACGTCGTTCTACGTTCCCTGTAGTATTATCATTGCAATTTTTGATAAATGACAAAGAAATTTATTAAATAATAACTTACTAAGTAAGCATTACTATTACTTTAATGTTAAATCATTATCTACCCATGTCTCGTCCAAATAAATAATATTTCGCCCTTCTTGGCGATATTTTCGTATTTCATGTATATATTTGTACCTCCAATGTAATATATTAGGACGCTTCACTTATTTTTTATTTTGAAATTTACGCTAAAAAAAACCGTTTGATATTAGTAACGTCCTAAGTGTTTCCCTAGAATCTAAAAAATTTCAATCTTCTCGCAATTTTTGCAACAATTTTCTACTTGTCGGGACAACTTTCAATTTAAGATAAAACCTATTTATCATATGTCTTATCACTTGAAAATCAAAATTTTTATTCTTCTCGACAAGAGAAAGACGCTGTCGTTTTTTTTAGGACTGGATAACATTTAATTGGGGTTATTTTCCAACCGTTCCTTATCTTCTTTATTAATTTTTCGTACAGTTGATACGGCAATTCCGGTGTAAAGAGATACCCAATCAAGCTTACGTTTAAGTGGCAATTTTAAAGAATTGCTTGCGGCTTCTTCATCGCAAACCCTATTAACGAAATAAAACAAAAATAAAATGGACAAAAGTATATTTAAAAGTAGCTTTTATTTAATTTATAAAAAGCTGTTTGCTTTATTCGGTGTGTAACAGTGTTAGTTCTGAAATAAAAGCGTATTACTCAGTCTTTATTTAGTGACAAGCGGGTTGCCTAATCATCGAGACTTGCCCGCTTTCTTTGTTACTTGCTAACAGCTTAATGAAAACAATACTTTTTTAATTTTTTGACGTAAAAAATGGTATAAAGACGAATAAAGACCCTCTTCGTAAAAAATGTTGCAAACAGATGACTTGCCAACTTTAGTTGCCGCTACATACTATAAAGCTTTCTTTTTCGTATATTTAATATTTAAACCCAATAGAAAAAACATGATTACTGTTTTATAAGATTATTACTTACCTATAAACATTTGCTATTACTTCTTTTGTTTCTCCATGTAGTGTCTTTCCGCAAGTAAATTTGTTCATTTTAAAACAATAGTAATACTATTGAAATACTATTTAAAAATCAAATAAGAACTAAAAAATGTATGTACAAGGTAGAAAAACAAAACACAACACAAGAAGCAAAATTACACACCAAATTTAACACTTAGAAATAAGGATGAAACCTTCGACCCCCGACACTGAATGTTTAAATATTCGACATTCCAAGAGAGGAGCCAGAAATAGCGCAAACACTTCCAATCACAAGTAAATTTACCCCATAGAAACAAAACATGGGACAAGCTCCACCAACCAGGTTCATTTACTTCGCAACTGGACAAGCCTTTTGTTTGATGTTGCCAGTTTAGACAAAATCGATAAGGTCTCTAGAAAATAATTACCTAATAACATAATATTCCTTAGTAAAACAAAATAGATATTAAATAAAAATTAAAGTATATAACAACCACATTTAATTCTCAGCTTTTTTTCAATATTTTATTTTGTTATTGTAAAAAAAAATATTTTAACATTAAAATTACTACTTGAGTATATAGTAGTAAGTACTATTGCTTTCTTGTAGTTAAACTTGGCACACACACATTTATTCGTTCGAAATAGTTTAAATTCCTTTCGCTGCTACAGTTAAGTTTGTCAGACTATAGAAATTGTTTTGCATTTACAAGGTAAGTATAAAAAACAATGAGTATTGTAAATTATTTGTTTAAACAAAGTGTAAGAAGCACGACATTTGGTAATTTTGGTCAAAGTTGCTCAATTTACTGCCCAACAAAATGCCGAAAATTTTTCCTAAATTTAAATATAAAATATTTTTTATGCTAATAGTCAATAACCTAAATAACCTTTTAGATGGCGGTAAAGTAAATTTGTTTCAAATATCATCAAAATACGCTTTATTGTCAAAGAAAATGAAGTTCTATTGATAAAGCTGTAAAAAATGTTCCTGTAAATTGATATTCACTATTCCATCCACAATTAGCTATGTCCAACTTACAAGTTAATTACAAAAATTTACAAATAACCCATTTGTTTTCTTATTGCAAAAAATCCACGAATTGCCATTAATGATGTTGCTCAAAATCTTGACAAATCATACTACAAGATTCAAAATACTTAACATAAATACGGTTACCACCCGTGTAAAATATTACTCGTACAAAAATTAACTGAAGAAAACAAAGAATCTCGTTTACGTTTTTGTCGAGAGATAATGGAATGTCTCGAAGAAGACGCACAATTATTTAATAAAATTTTTTGGACAGATGAGTCAGCATTTTCAACAGACAAAATTTTTAATTGAAGAAACGTTCATTTTTGGGCCACTGAAAATCCTCGAGCAATTCGAGAAATTAAACATTCTGGAATGGTAAACAATAGAGTCATAGGATCAATATTTTTTGATCGAAACCTAAATGGCGAACTATACTTGGCAACAATAAGGGAGGTAATCAAGAATTGGGGACAAAATCATGGGGAAATAATTTGGCAGCAGGACGATGCTCCACCACACAACATTGCGGCAGTAACTGCCTTTCTAAATAAAACTTTTAGTTTGTAGATTGGCAGATATGGCACAATAAGGTGGCCGCCAAGCAGCCCAGATTTAACCTTATTAGATACTTTTTTATGGGGCTATTTAAATAGCAATTAAAAAAATGAAATAAATTTAACTGTTAATGCAATAAGAGAAAAACTTATTGAGGAAGTCGAGTTTTAAATAATGATGGCCAAGGCATTATTTTAGCTTCCTTAGAACGACAGAAAAGAATATACAGAAAATGTATCGAACAAAATGGTGCACACGTTAAGCAGTTACTTCAGTAATTATTGCTTATAATATTAATATTGGTGTTGTCAAATTAATATTACTCTTTTTATTAGATGTGGTTGTAATTTTGTAACTTTGTTTTAGTGAATATTAATAATAATAATAACAATACTTAGTTGTTTACGTGTATTATCTTAAAGTATTCTGGAAAATGTATTTAGGAAAGAAATTCTTCTTTGTCCCTCATATAGCCTTTTATATTCCCGTTGTGCTTGCCTTTTGTTATAATCATTTTTAATAAATATTTCAAATATATCGCGTTTTTTACTTTCCGTAGATCCCATTATTAAATTAGTATTTATTAAAAGCTTGGTAACGTCAAAATTCATAATATAAACAGACTTTATTTTAAGTTTGTTTTGCGTGCACGGCCAACTTTTTTAAAATTTCAAAAACGCTATTATTTCCGTTATTTTACACAAAAACATTATAAAACTATATATTGCTGAGAGAATTAAACGTGATGCTCGATTGTTTTTTGTGTAACACCACAAATAATCTATAAGAACTCTACAATTTTTATATTTACATTTTTTTGTAACTCGTCAATTTAATGATATAGATGGGTGGTCCATTCATAATCAAAAACCCTGTACTTCTTAATTAAATTTATTATTTAATTTTATATTTAGGTTCAAGGCAATCCGTGTCAAATACAGGTGATGATAATCCATCTTTAAATAAGCAAAGTTCATTACAAGAACCTGCTGAAGAACTTATTGAGAGTTCAACACGCTCATCTGTAGGTTCAACTCCAGGTGAACAGTTGATACACCGAACTTCAAGTGTTACCTCGTAAGTGACACTAGTTTATTTTTAATCTAAACATGTGTTTTAAAATTTAAGTTAACTATCTCAGATATGTTCTATATTGTTGTGGCGAATTTATGTTTTAAAAAATTTTCGTTGAGTATACTTACCAGAAAAGTGGGTCTGGTGCCTTTTAGGTACCATTGATTTTAATTTTTTTTAAATTTCCACATAAGGCTTATCTTCTCTAGAGTAGGTTCCAATTAAAATTTTTTTGGATGAACTAGGTTTTAATTTTTTATTTCAATTTAAAATTTTAAAATTACCATTGGTTTTCTCCATTAGATCGAGAGTATCAAATCAAAGATGAAAAGGAAAAAAAACTAATTTTATTTAATCTTAAGTCATATAGATTCTATAGCCACACAAGTTGGTAAAAATATCAATTTTTAAATGTCAGTTTTTGTGTATAAGAAATACCATACCACATTTTTTATATAATTTAAAAAGGTCAATAACTATATATATGGCTTCGTAAGCTACAGTACAAAAAGTTTAAGGTAAAACTAAAGTAACACACGGAATATTGTATATCATCTATTGTCAGGAGCATTCAGAAATCCTGATATTTTCAAAAATTCTGTTTAATCACGTAGTTTAAATAATAATAATGTTTGCTAAAATTTAGTTTCTTTTTGTTTGCAGGTCCGCTGGTGAAGCTGGTTTAGGTAGAATCCAGTTAACTTTGCGCTATAGTGTGCAAAGACAACGTCTTATCGTAGTTGTTCATAAAGTGGCGTAAGTTTTTTGTTTTTAAATTGTTATTCTGCTTATGTTTTTTTTTAATTAGGTAGAATTGTAATATTTTTTTAGAAATATTCCACTTAAGGATCCATCAGCCATACCGGACCCATATGTCAAGCTTTATTTGCTTCCAGAGAGGGCAAAGGAAAGCAAAAGAAAAACTCAGGTAAATGTAATTTATTAGGAATGGGATACATGGATAACCTGGTTTTATCTGTATTTTTCGTGCAACAATATAGACATGGTTATTAATTTTTAACTCTTTTTAAAATAATACAATTATAATTCTTTTTTTAAACTATTTAATTTATTAAAAATGAGGAAGTATTTTCTTTTTATATCACCATTGTTTTATTATAATATTATAAATACATTTTAAACTAGCAAATAACACATTTGTCTTTTTAGGTTATTAAAGATAATTGTAACCCAGTTTATGATGAGACATTCGAATATGTTACAAACCAGGCAGAACTAAGCAACAAACAGTTGCAAGTTACAGTTTGTACCCAAAAACAATTATTTTATTCCAGCAGTAATGTGTTGGGACAAGTAAGTTTTTTATTGTATTACTAAATATCTGATATTTAATGCATCATATTTCATTTACACAGTTTTTAATAGAAAAAAACGAGTTTCCCTTTACCTTATTCAGGTATTAAAAATAACTTTAAAATAAAAACGTTTTGTCTTCTTGACACCAGATAAAAAATTGTTGTTGTTTTTTAACTATTTTAATTTAAAATTCAAAAAATAATTTTTTTTATATTATTTTTGTGTTAATTTTTTTAAAATTAATTAGCACAAATAGGGTCACTTTTAGAGTTATTTGACCAAGCTTTATCTGTTGTTGGTTGGATGTACAAGGCGGCAAGCATATATATATTATATATATATATATATATATATATATATATATATATATATATATATATATATATATATATATATATATATATATATATATATATATATATATATATATATATATATATAATATATATATATATATATATATATATATATATATATATATATATATATATATATATATTAATTAATAAAAAGTATTAAATTTCATAGGATAGCGAAGCAAACAGATTTTTATGTTTCGTGGTCTTGCAACAGATGACCTGCTAATAGAACACGTGAAGTTTTAAGCAAAATGAGCAAAAAACTGTCAATAGGTAGCTGGGTCTCTGAGTACAAGAAAACAAGTCTGTTTTTCGTTCCATGATCTTTAAACTCAAAGCCAGCATAAAAACCTTTTTGATAAACATATAGTATATGTATTTATTGCAATTCTAGTATTATTTAAAATTTTATAACATATAGGCTTTAAATTTACCTGGAGTTTATTTAAAAAATAGTGCAAATACAAGGAGGAGAATAACTTTATAAAATAAACAAAATAAATTAAATTTTAATAATATTTAAACATTTTTTTCAGGTCGTGATCGATTTAGAAAGTCTTAATTTGTCTCAAGCCTACAATGCATGGTTTGATCTGCAACCCGAAGGAAGGGAGTAATTAATAAAATTTTTCGTAACCAATATTTATAAATATTCTCTGCTGTCTCTCTGGATATATGTTTAAATGCCTATGTACCTCATGGGTAAAACTACTTTTAAACTAAGTCTAATATTTGTTTTTTAAACAGTGTGTTTTGTGCCAATTCTATGTATGACTTTGGTCTTAGGCCTATATTATTTTGTTAATTGCTTTCCGTCCTTGTACCAGTTTTAGGAAATATGTAAAATAGAAAATTTATTTACATTCTAACCCGTAAAATTTTACAATAATTATACAAAAGTATATCGATCGTCACACTAAATTGAATAGCAACATATTACTTACACAATAAAGAAAAATACTATTGTCAAGTGATGTACTATTTATATATTTTAAAACCTTATAATACTTTTTAAATTATGTTATCTCATGTTTTATTATCTATATTTGCGATAAAAATGTAACGCTTTTAAACACACTTAACAGTTTGTACCACAATTTTATATATTATTAACGATAAAATTTGTGAGTTTGCTTAACTATAGTGCCTTTTGTAGTAAAAAAAATATTTTTATATATTTTTAATTACAATTTTAGCTCAAAATAAAATAACTTAAATAATTTGTAAATTTTAGCGCATACTATTAAAGTTAAAGTTAAAATAATTAATTATATTTTGTTTAAATTATGAAATATATTGTCTTTGTTATATTAAAACCATATTTATTAATACTACCCAAATTATTTAACTAGAATTTTTTATTTGTTTGTAATGCTCTACCAGTCCACTCTTTTATTGATGTTATTAATTTCACTAGAAATTGCAAAAACAAACAATCATACTAAACTATTTCCCCTTAAAATTTTAAACTTTAACTTTTTATATTATAAAAGAAAAATAATTAAAAAAAAGAAAACACCAAGTATACAATCTTATGATATTAGAAACTGATTTAATTTTTTTCAAAATTTTTCAAATAATATGTTTCGTTCCGGTCTGCAAACTGTATTTTCTAGAATATTTAGTTTGGGCATTGTAAGCATTCAATGAAGCATAAAAGATAATATACTTTCTACTTTTAAAAATCAATAAAATTTAAAAATTTATATTAGGTTACCATCTGAAAAACCTAAAAACAAAAAAATTATTCTTTTAAATAAATTAAATATATTTTGCCCTTTTATTTGGGACACATTCAACTCGTCGCTGATGGCACCCTAGTGCTCGGCAAAATTAAAATAATTTAAAAAGTGAATTTTTAGTTACATTTGGCAACCAAGTAAATGATATAGGTCCAAAATTTTATCATCCAGGTGTTCCTACTTTTTTTCTTTTCTTGCCTAAAAATCTACTTACTGCACTTAAAAATGCGTTTCAAGCTCCAAGACCTCGCGTGCTGAGTTCTACTTTAAAATGCACATCTTTTAGCAATTTACCAATTTGTAGACCAACAAAAATACCGTTTTTATTACCTTATTGAGAAAAGGCCTGGACAAAGTTTTTCATAAGCCCAAGTTTAATTTTCTAGAGGACGTAAAAGAACATTTTGTTCGGTCTACAAAAAACACATATTTAGTATTTTTTTCTACAATTAAGACAAAAAAATATAATAGCTATTTAACCAACAAGGGTATTAATAAGGGTGATTAGGGATCAGCGCCTCTGGGCTCACGCTCACGCCCTAAGGGTTGAGATCATTAATCGCCAATAATTTCCCGAGTAAAATACAATATTTTTTCGGCAATTATTTTGTTATTAAATTATAAAAAATATATATATTTTTTAATTTTTCGACATGTCTTTTGATTTTAGATAACCAACTTGGCAGATTTTTTAATGGTTGTTATTCGAATCAAAAGAAATACTGGAAATTATTTTTAAGTTTCTGAAATGGCCGCTAGGGGGCGTAACTGCAATCTTGAATCCAGAAAAGACCCTAACAAAAAAATACCTGATTTTTAAAGTCGAGGATAATTTGAACCTTTTTTGTTTGACAATTTTTGCTGTATCTCTAAAAATAAAGTGGTGGGGGGTATTTAAAAGTTTCCGTAAAAAACACTCTGTATCTTCAAAACGACTAAGCCGATTGTAACAAGCTTAGGCTAGTTGACTAGAGCTTTTCTTGGGCTATAAATGTTATCATATTTGAAGTTTTGTTAGTTCCACATGTCGCCGCTAGAGGGCTTTTTTAGATATTCCGACAGAAATGGTTAATTTTCTCAAAAAAACTAAATGCATTGGTATCTTATTTTAAATTAAAAAGTAGCTAAATGATGCCTAAACAAGCTCGCAAAAAAAGGAATCTCGATATCTTGTTCCTTACCTAAAATTTGGGCCAAAGAAAATTTTATACGTCAATATCTCAAAAACTATAAAACCTACAAGAAATTTTATATGGGACATTAATTATGTATTTTTATGGAACCTTTAATTTAGGATATATAATCTTTTCGTTTAAGTGCAATACTTTACGAGTTATAATAAAAAAATCGAATTCCAGGGGTATACCTTAAAAAAATCCAGAAAATTGGATTTATTGATTATAATTCGTAAAGCATTGCATTGAGGCGAAAATATTATGTAACCTAAATTAAATGTCTTATAAAAATACATAATTTATGTCATATAAAGATTCTTGTAGCTTTTATAGTTTTTGAGATATTGACGTCTAAAACTTTCTTTGGCCTAAATTTTAGGTAAGGAACAACATATCGAGATATGGTTTTCGCAAGCTCGTTTAAGCATCATTTTGCTACTTTTTTGTGAAAAAAAAATATATATACCAATGCATTTAATTTTTTTGAGAAAATTAACCATTTCTGTCGGAATTTCGAAAAAAGCCCTTTGGCAGCGACATGTGAAACTAACAAAACTTTAAATAATATAACATTTATAGCCCAAGAATAGCTCTTTTTAACTAGCCCAAGTTTGATAAAATCGGCTTCGCCGTTTCGAAGATACAGGGTTTTTTTTACAGAAACCTTTACATACCCACCACCACTTTATTTTTAGAGATACAGCAAAAATTGCTAAACAAAAAAGGTTAAAATTATATTTGATTTTAAAAATCAGGTATTTTTTGTTAGGTTAATGTAGCAAAATTCACAGAAACTTCTCTTTTTTAGATTCAAGGTTGCAGTTACGCCCCCTAGCGGGCACTTCAGAAACTTGAAAATAATTTCCAGGTATTTCTCTTGACCACTTTTACTAAAAATATTTTTCCCCAACCCTGTGCGATAAACATTTTTTGAGATACAGCCGGCCTCCTTTCTTAGTTGTACACCCTGTACTATAAGTGTATAATAATGAAGAATCAGCATTTAAAAGGGCTAATAAAAAATGTATTTGTATACTTTAATAATAATAAATATATATATTTTTTTTAATAGCCTCATCTGTGACTTAACAAAAAATTGCCTTAAAATATAACAAAACTTGTCAAAAGGTTTAAAACTTCGGCGAATAAATTGACTTGTTTGTCATAATGTCAATAAAGAGACGTGCATTTTGCGTAATACAAAACATATATCTAAATAATAATAAGCTGAATTGTCTTACAACAATGGCGTCAACCGGTAATATACAGGGTGTCCCAAAAGTAATGGGACACGGAGCAACAACAGGTCCTTAGGTCAAAATAATGCAATTTACGTAAACTTGCCTTATCCTAATGTTGATAATTACTAAGATACGGGGTACCAAACTTTAAATTTTGGTTTTGTTTTTTCATAATAATCATTTAACTAAATGACATGACGATACACAAATAGGGACCAAGAAAATTAATTTTGTCCATGCTTTTGATGTTGCTAGTAGAGGGCGCCAGCTACGGCTTACCCCACGTGTTTTAGATGGCATAATTTTTTTAAAAGTTAGTATAGTGACCTGTTTATTAAAAAATAAGTTTCTATAATTTCCCCTGCATTAAAAATGTAAGCTTTATCTAAGTCTCTAGAAGCAACTGTTTTCGATATAAACGAACTTTTAAGGACGCTGCAGTTTTTTTTTTATGGAAAATGGGTTTTAGCCAATTGTTTTAAAACTTTACATAGTGATAGTTCTCAACACGCTGATCAAAAGTCTCGATGGGCATAAAACTCCTCTAGCCCCCCAATATCTTCCCCAAAGGTCACTGGTGATTTGGGGACCTTTGAGGGTGATTTTAGGGGATTTAGAGGGGTTTTCGGGTTTTGTGCCCGTCGAACCTTTTGATCAGCGTGTTAAAAAATATTACTTTGCAAAGTTAAAAATAATTGACCAAAATCCATTTTCCATAGAAAAAATGCGATGTCCTTTAAAGTGCGTTTATCTCGAAAACAGTTGCTTCTAGATACTTAAATGAGGTATACATTTTTGATGCAGAGAAAATTATAGTAACTTATTTTTTAATACATAGGTCAATATACCAAGTTAAGAAAGTTATGCTATCTAAAACAAGTGGGGTAGGCCGTAGCTGGCGCCCTCTACAAGCAACATCAAAAGCATGGATAAATTTGAAATTTTCGCCTCAAAGATCCCCAATTTTGTACCGCTATGTAATTTAGTTAAGAAATTATTACGAAAAAAATAAAACAAAATTAAAAGTTTAACACTCTGTATCTTGGTTAATATTAACTTTGGGATAAAGCAAGTTTACGTATATTGCAATTTTTTAACCTACAGACTAGTTAACATTAACTTGGGGATAAGGCAAGATTACGTAAATTGCATTATGTTGAACTACGGAATCTTCTGTCTCTCTGTGTCCCTTTGCTTTTCGGACACCCTGTATACCTGCATCACTGGTTACAGTTTTGGCATTTAGTGTTTACTTTTAGATAACACTAAACTTAAAAAAAAAGAAGTAGAAAAATCAAATAATATGGAATTAAATAAATATACCACTATATTCACAAAGTAATTTAAGAATAAACTATAATACAGTGTACATAAATATTTAAAGACTCTTGTTCACTGAAACCGGAAAACTGCGAAAAGTTGCTAAGTCATAAACGTCCGTGTTCGCGCGTGAACGCACGAATAATCCCAACACACGCTTGTGAATGCGACCCTCTTCTATGTCAGTTTTTGCTCGTAAACGTCCGAAGTGCAAATGAATCCCATTCTGCTGAAATTTTAGTTGGAAAATAGTGCAAAGCCCGACACGAAAATATTTTTACTTATTCGAAAATCGTAAAAGTGGTGGTCATCGTCGATTTGTAGATGACTCCAAAAATAAAAAATTAATCAACTATTTTTCCATTACCATGAATTTAATTGCCCCAATTGTCCCGTATCTTCCGATTTAGTAAAGGTACGAATTGAAAGTAATAAACCTAATAAAATAATTTCATTAGCAAAATCACCAGACAGATCAGTCCCGATTGCCAATATCAATACCCGTGTAATCTGTATAAAATTTGCAAAAATACTGTGGCAATGAACGATGGTTATTCGCACGTTTTTGTACGAATGATATTCGCACGAAGTGAGAGGCCTTAGATGTTCTGACTTAAACTGTAATAATTGTATAATTACATAAAAAAACAAATTCCTTTTACAAAATTCGATAAGTTTATTAAATTTATTTTTTTCCCTATTTAATTTTAATTAAAGCTTTGATTGTGCAACATTAAAATAATAATAAATGTAGTTTTTAAAAATTATCTAGTGAATTAATTCTAGTTAGTGATATGTTTCTTGTTCGACCTTTTCTTAAGTTGGCTTCAAACTCGAGATCCTTGTAAAACAATATAGTATATAACCATAGTGTGAAGTGTACACCTAAAATGACACAAATAATTGCACAACGTTTTTATTAACTCTATTATTAATATATGTAGTACCTAAATATACAGAACAGGGTGTCCGGAAGATGGAGACTTCAGTTATTTTGTAACTTGCAACACAAGTAAAACTAATGTAACTAGGCATTTTTTACTTAAAATCAAGTGGCGTAGTTAGATTTTTGTAAAATTTAATATTTTTTCAGATATGAACCAAAAATATATATTTAAGAAACACCCTGTATGTGTTGGAATCTTATATTCAACAATAATTATTTAAGTTTAAATAAACAGTCTTTGTGCGATGTCTAGAAATAAACAGATTTATTTGTTACCTTTTTATCGGGTGCGATTTGGAAAACTCAACAAGAATGATTACCTTTGCAGTTGCAGGTATTTTGTGATTGTTGCATAGCAATATAATTTAGTCTGAAAGCTTGTCACGTATATGACATACATATTTTTAATTCTCTTTAATTTATAATATTATTTCGGTTAAATAAAACACATTGTTCTTTTAAGTTGTACCTTTTATTATCTCTCCAAGAGTATGTTGTAAAATTATTAAATTATGTCAGGTTAAAGCTTTTAAAATATGTATAATTAATGGATACGCAGAACAATATTTCTAACAGGCAAATAAGTAACTAGTTTCCTCACATTAACTTTGTAAGGTTATTAGTCTAGAAGGAATCGGCGCATGAGTACCGAAATTTATTTGACCTTAATTTTTTTATACGATTTTCTTTAAATTGCCTGACTGATGATATAAATGCATGTTGCCAGGGCGCCACCTGGTGCCATATTGTTTAAACCGAAATTGTTTAAACAATTGCAAGGGATTGTTATTTTTCAACCGGACATTTTTTTCATATTCTTTATTGAAATACAAATAAAAAAGGTTTTATGACTTTTTACGATAAAGTTAATATTTTTGGAGATATGAATTTTTAAAAGTTCGAAAAATCTCAAATTTTGGTACTTTTAACCCATGAAAAATATATATTAAAAAAAAGTAAACAAAAAATATATTTTTATATTCTTTATTCAATAGTTAATAATATCCTTAATTAAGATTTGATTTTTTTAATTGTTTATACAGGTTTTTTGATTGTTTATTAAGCGCTACCACAATGCGTCCCTTATCTTTATCGCCGTCTCTCTGACTTATACGATGCATCGGCCAGTCTGTGACCTAAATCATTATTTATCCTTTATCTTAAAAACTATTAACATTATCAGAATTGTTAAAGAGAGCAATGTTATTAATGATTTAGTTATCTTCAATTTGTTTTTATAATTTTTTTCTGAAATCAATTTTACAAAAGTTATTGGAGCTTTATTTTACTTGTGAGCGCGCGTAATAAACAATAAAAAAACCTGTATAAACAATAAAAAAATTTCAAATCTCATTTAAGGATATTATTAACTATTGTATACAGAATAAAAAAATATATTTTTTATGTTAATTTTTTTTTTAATATATATTTTTCATGGGTCAAAATTACCAAAATTTGAGATTTTTCGAACTTTTAAAAATTCATATCTCCAAAAATATTAACTTTATCGTAAAAAATCATAAAACCTTTTTTATTTGTATTTTAAAAAAGAATATGAAAAAAAATTGTCCGGCTAAAAATAACAATCTCTTGCAATTGTTTAAACAATTTCGGTTTAAACAATATGGCACATGCATTTATATCATCAGTAGGGCAATTTAAAGAGGATCGTATAAAAAAATTGAGGTCAAATAGCTTTCGGTACTCATGCGCGGATTCCTCCTAGACTATATATTTTCAGTTTAATATAAAAATAAATACTATTAAAAAGTAGGATTTAGCCATAGCCTCAAAATATTCATTTTTTGAATTTAAGTTAGATGCTTGTAATTTAAATTAGGTAATATTAGTTATTAGTTATAACCACAGAACTTCCTCTAGAGGTAGCGAACATTGTAGTAGTTAAAAAAAATAGAGTAAATTTTTAAAACCAGTTTTTTCTTTTTTGTAATAATACTTATAAAGATTATATAAATACGGCATACTACGCAAAATTAAATTTTTAATGTTATAGGTTCGATTTGATGAAAATGAAAAATGACGAACCACTAAATTCTTCGTAAATATGCCTATCGTTTTTAATTTTGTTGTAAGTTACAAGATAACTTAAATACAAGGGAGGTCCAGAAATGGACAAAAAAAGATTTTTCCCCATATTATGTCAAAAAAGAAGGGAGCCATAAAAAATATTTTAGTATCATCTTTCCTTTTACTTAAAAGCAGTGACACTTGGCGAAAACCAAAAGTCTTAACATTTAATAATAATCGAAATACCCTGCAAATACAATAAAATCCAGACACCCTGTACATTAAAATATAATATTTATAGTCATGAGGCAGTCTAGTAAACTTTTTATTTAAATTTTTTAAATACTTGTACGTGTTAAAATATTTAGGATTGGTGTCTGCGTGAACCAAGTTTAACAAACATAACTCAGTGATTAAATATATGTTACGCTCAATAGTCGAATTCGGTAGGAAGGTTTAAAGTGAGTGGGTATAACACCCTTCCACCGCGTCCGATCGGTCTATTGTGGCTCACACTTTCTATATTTCTCCGACCAGGTTCAGACTCCTATAAATCTGATGATCCTGTTGGGAGAGAGATCTTTCACGTCCCCCGGCAACAAGGTGTCATTGCCGAGGATTGCGAATCTTAGTCGTGCCATTGCTGGGCACGAACACAGTATTTGTTCTGCCGATTCATCCCCCTCCATGCACAGGCGGCATTCGGCGTCTTCCGCTAGGCCGATCTTGTGCATGTGGTATTTTAATCTGCAGTGTCCCGTGTACAGTCCCACTAGAGTTTTAAGGTGTACCCTTGATTGCTCCAGTAGTTTGACAGTACATGGTTGGTTCGGTGGGCTTATGAAGGCCTTCGAGTGTCTGAGACCTGGAAGTCCATGCCAGTACCGAAGATTTTCTCTTTGTGTCCAAGCTGATATGAACTGCTTGGCCGTTTCATAAAATATACCGGTTCCGGCCCTGTGAATTTTGTCTCCGCCCCCCTTTTGGCAAGGAGGTCTGCGGAATCATTACCCTCTAGGCCGGTGTGTCCAGGTATCCACAGTAGTGTAACCTTATTGTTTTGACCCAGTTTGGTCAGCGCATCCATGCAATTCCAGACGGTTTTTGAATTGCACCGGCTGGATTCAAGAGCCTTAAGAGCTGCTTGACTATCGGAGAATATTTTAATTGTCTTACGTGTGCAGTGCCGATCAACCAGCGGTCTAGCACACATCTCAATAGCAAATACCTTCGCTTGAAATATGGTTGCGAGAGTGCCCAGTCTAAAGGAAAACTCTGCCCTCGGCCTCTGTCCATATATTCCAGCTCCAACACCGTCCTTGGTTTTGGAGCCATCGGTGTACCAACAGATGTCAGTCCGGAGCAGGTCGGTCGTTTTTCGACTCCCTTTATGGGTAGACTACACTGTAGGGCCGGTTGTAATTGGTTGCTGTAGGCATTATGTCTGAGGGCATTCCAGTCTGTCACAGGTCAGGACATTCCTGAGGAGACTGGTGCTCTCCATATGACACGCCTGCGGTTTGTTACTGACCGCTTGATAGAGTCTGTATGTTGCCCACCTTGCCTCTCTCTCCAAGTAGATATGCAGAGGAGGCAGTCCTAGGAGGGCTTCCATGGCCGCCGTTGGTGTCGAGCGCAGCGCGTCCGTTATCATTAGGCAGGCCTGTCTCTGTAGGCTAGTTAGCTTTGCTTGGGTCAGCCGCTGCTGCCCCTTGCGCCACCATGCCACAGAGCCATACGTGATCATTGGTCTTATGACTATCACGTATAGCCAGTACATCTGTTCTGGTTGCATACCCCAGGATTTGCCACAGATCCTGCGGCATGTCCAGAAAGATAGGCTTGCCTTACGGGTGACCTTTTCTAGATGCGGATTC
Organism: Listronotus oregonensis; assembly: GCA_019359885.1. Lineage (NCBI taxonomy): Eukaryota > Metazoa > Arthropoda > Insecta > Coleoptera > Curculionidae > Listronotus > Listronotus oregonensis. The sequence continues at coordinate 32,773 of JAHBCN010000439.1, read as the reverse complement.
CAGCTGAGAGTGCTATCTAGGATCAACACCAGATATTTTGCTTCTTTCGCAAATGGTATTGTTTCACCTTGCAGAGTTGGTGGTCTCAAGTTAACCAGGTTTCTCTTTCGGGTGAAGGGGCAATAACCATTTTTTGAGGGTCGAATTCGGGCAATGCACGAAAAAAATACGTAAAACCATTTTTGAGCAACGTATATTTCCCAAACCCGAAATTTTAATTTTATGCGGGTATTGAGCATTACAAAATAAGCAAAACTAGTTCTGCTCATTTTAATATGTACAATACTGGTTCTGTGCATTTCTGAATGACCAGCATAAGTTCTGCTTTTTTAACTAAATTAACGCGCAAAGTCCGAACAAAATAAAGTTGGGTATGTTATTTAAATACTGACAAATACAACAACAAACAACACTTTATTCAATTCAAGTTTAAAAAATTATTTATTTCAACAAGAGCTTGAATGATGACATTATTTTTTTCGACCAGAACATGCTCTGTACATAGGTGAATACCGTAATTATAGTAATTGTAATATACAAAACTTCACAAGCACAAACGAAATAAATTTAAAACAAAAAACAACAACATATGTTACGTTGCAAAATTCAACCTAACAATATTATTTGTATATATGCATTATTTTATGTATAAATACCTTTGTATGTAAATACCTTAAAATAAGGGGAGCAGTTGTAGCCCATCATTTTGTTTTTCTTTTGCTTAAAACTGTCTGTTGTCTGGAGCGCAAGGGATAGTTTAAATTGTTTCCATTTTTGTTTACATTTTTGAAGGTTTTATTGATTTTATTTTCTCTCAGAGGTTAATGACCTGTTATTGATTGCCTTTTGTGTTTACCTAGATTAACGTGAATTTCTTTTATTGAGCTAAATTTTTATGCTTTTGTTTATTATTTTTGGAGGTTAATGTTTTGACGTTTGAAATAGATCAGAAATTAGCAACGAACAACTGTTTATTTTTGCCAGTCTATGGCAACGAACCAGCTAATGGGTCGTGTGTGAGTTGGTAGAATTGTATCAAGAAGGGGGTTGGTACCGCCAAGGTTAACCTGGACAGAAAACGCTGCTGGTGTGAAATAGCTTGGGGAAGCTCTCTCTCTCTCCTGCTGACCACTAAGGGGACAGCACACGTGAAGGCAATGTTCTAAAAGTTAATTTTCAACCCTTGTTTTGGGGATTGTTGAACAAATGCCTAAGTAAATTCCCCGTTTGTTTGTGCTAATTGTAGTACGTTGTTTCGGAGTGAAATGTCACGTTATCCGTATATTTTTGGGAAAATTTATGTCTTCTTAAAGAAGGATTATACCACGTGGAAACTTTCTTGGAACCCTTTTTCTTCGTTAATGTCTTATAAGGGGCGATAGTGGCTCGTTATGTTTGTGGAAAAAGGGTTCTTCTTTCTTTCTGCTCTTTTCTTTTCTATTCCGGCTTTTACCTCTGTTATTTCTTCGACTTGATTTTGTGTTCCGGCCAATGCTGCTTATGCCTAGTTCCAGTTCGAGTTAATGGATTTAATCGCATGCTTTATGTTGGGATTCAAGTGACAAACCCAAGTTGCCGACATTAGTTGCTGATGACTGACAGCTAGACTACCGTTTCTAAGACACAACCACTTGCTTCCATAATAACAGGAAAATCACAGCTAAGTCTTAAGTTTAAGAAAATTTTTGTAGATTAATGATATTACATTGACTTAAGAGAATGTCATGTCGATAGTCTAGCCTTAGATTTGAACTGAAATTTTGATTGGAAACACCTGCTAATCATTTGAATAGCTTGATGTTACTTAATACCTTCTCTGTCTGAGTTAATAGTCATTAACACATTATTTTCTCGGTACCTTCACTAAAATCTAAGACTGGAATTTGGACATAAGTATACAGATGTGCACTTTTAAAGCTTTAAAGGTTATCAAAAGAACATTTAGTATTATGGTATACCTTAGGGGTATATAGTCACTTACTTTTAACACTATTCTATTGGGGAACAGTTTGATAGGGACAGTTGGTACTTGTGAGTTGTAATCATATACACGAGTACGAGTGTTGTATATCAATCTGTGGTAGGAGGTATAAGATTTATTGCTAATCATTTGGTAATTATCTTATACGGTTTAATTATAAATATTGAATTTGATCATTGAAGATTAATTAGATAGATTTACTGACATTGTTTTTTGTTTAACCCATGACCGGATATATTTTTGTTTAAGCCTTAGAGCTCTCAGATATTTTGCTGTAACTTCCATAACGTCATTCTGCTTCATTTTATTTTTTTAAATTTGTAAGAGCCTGTTAAAAAAGTTTTAAATGTAACTTATGGCCTTACGTATATGTGGGTAACATACTAGAAGGTTTTCTGTAAAAGTTATAAGCTTACGGACTTTGTTATATATAGGATTTTACTGTTGACAGTTTATTAATTGTCCTGCTTTTGGGTTTAGTAACATTAAATTTGTATATAAGATAAATTTAGTTTAACATTGTCATATATTTTTCAGTAATTTAAAATGTCTTATTAAATTTTGGTTTAATAGGCGCATCCACCAATTTGGTAGGAATTTGTTACAATTATTTTATTATTTTTTTGTAATAAATCATTAACTAGTATATTTATATTTTGACTGTTATTGACAATACCCCCCTTCAAGAATGCACTCGCCTTTGTGTAGAGCCTCATGCGACTGTAAGTATTTATTGTAACCATATTCTTTAGCCAATGTATAAGTTACTTATTTTTTTTATTTCTGAGCTAGCCGAGTACTTATTTAAACGTTTATTAGATATTTTTTTTTGTCCAAGTGGGGCGTTACAATTTGCCTGTAATAAATTGGCGTATAAAATTTCCGGTAATAAATTGGCTTATAAAATTTCTCGTAATAAATTGGCGCCCAACGTGGGGCCACAAATTCTTGAAGGGACAAGTTTGTCAATTCTTGTCAGAAGGGGTCATGTTGACTGTATTTTGGCTTGAAGCCGTCAAGAATCAAGAAACTTGGAATGTGTTGTAACGAGGTTACGTAACTGTTAGTTTGGATATTTAACTTATTGTAACTAAATTTGACTTACGAACTTGGTATTGTTTTTACTGATTTTAATAGTGTACTTTCAATTTTGGTATTTATTTTACTCGTAACAAAATTTTTGCATACCACTTTAAAATTTTGTCGTACATTGTAACCGCAGCATACTTATATCTTTGTAATACCATACTTTTCTGATTTTGACATACAATATTAATGATTTGATATTGCCATACAATTTAAATTTACTTATTACTTTATTGAATTGATAAGAACATTGGGTCAATTTTTTGGATTTGAATTTTGCTGAAAATTTTAAGGGGCTCTTGTAAGAAAATAAAAATGTCATTTAAACTTGATGTTGATAGATTGAGTAAGGAGGAACTTGTGTGGGAGCTTAAAGCTCGTGGCATTGCAGAGTCTGATAATGTGGACTCATTAAGGAAAAGTCTTCGAGCTGCCTTGAGTGTCGAAAAAGATTCTTCGTTTGGTCAGCAACTTTCTCCTGAGGGAAACCCAATTCAAGAACTTGATATTTGTGAGCAAAAGCTAACAGATATTCTTTCTATTTTGACCACATTTTCTGGCTCACAGAATCAAAGCAGGAAGGTTGAAACAAAGATAGATCACACTTATAGGAGATTGGAATGTATTAAGTCTGATGATGCAGCCTTAATGGAGAAGCGGGGACTATTGTTGAAAAGTCTAATGGACTTGATCGGAGAATATAATCTCAAGCATCAAACATCACTGGCTACTCAACAACCAGCAAGTGTAATTACTGATCCGCGATTTCAGGATGGTTTGCATAACACCTCTAATCCAATAGTCGCTTCAAATGTAGCTACTTCCTCTCCTACTGGTCAACACCCACCTGCTGTAGGTGCACAAAATTTGAATATGTCGGGATCAGCTAGTATAAGCGTGCCTGTTTATAAGTGGCAGTTAAAATTTTCTGGTAAACCATGTGAATCTTTTAATGCATTTTTAGAAGATGTGGAAGAACACTGTCAGAGTAGGAATGTGGACAAAGTACAACTTTTTGCTTCTGCGAGGGACCTATTTTCAGGTGATGCGTTGCGGATGTTTAACTGGCTAAAAAGGTATACTTCTGACTGGGATGGTTTGGTCCGGTTGATGAAAGAAGAGTATGTTTTTTCAGCCGATAGGTTATGGCAACAAATACTTTCTAGGACGCAGGGAGCTAATGAGTTCATAGGGTTGTATGTCGCAGTTATGACAAGTTTATTTGACAGGATGCGTACTCCAGTTCCAGAATCTTTGCGTATGCAGGTGTTGCGTAGGAATATTTTACCGTCTTTTCAAGAACGTTTAGCATTACAGGAAGTCAGGAATGCTTTTGAACTGATTGAGCTGTGTCGTAAAATAGAAGAAACCTGTGAGTCTGTTAGTAATGTTAAACCACCTAGCTTTTCCACTCTGAGTCTGGAACCAGACTTAGCATATGCAGGACCTTCGAGACGATTTAAACAATCGGTTGCTGAAGTCCAAGTTCAGGAACCAGTCTGTTGGAGATGTCGTAACTCAGGACATTTAGTTAAGGATTGCCCGCAGAGGAAACATGATTTTCGTTGTTTTGGCTGTGGTAAGGAAGGTTTCACAAAAAATACCTGTCCAACCTGCAATAGAAATTCTAACAAGGCACGTACGGGATATTCTTTACAATCACCGGGTAATGGTAATAAAAATAACAACCAGAGAAGAGATAGAGATCGTGGGAGCACGGGAAACGATCGGCAGAGGCGATAGGCGACCGAACTACCGCTTCTAAAGATGACGTTTCGGTCAATAACTTTCAAAATAAATTTGTACTTGACTACATCTTGGCACAAGTTGGTGAAGGTGAATGTCCGTATGTAAAAGTGGATATCCTTGGTTTATCTTTTTATGGTTTGCTAGATAGCGGTGCAAATAAAGTTTTTATGAATGCTGAGAGCTGGGAAATGTTAAAAGGTCTCGGGGTGACACTCAGTAGTTCACAGGATTTGATTTGTCGTGTTGCTAATGATAGTGAGTGCCGATGTCTAGGTATAGCTACTGTTCCTATCCGATTGCGTGATGTAGTTAAAGTCATTGATATTTATATTTTTCCCCAATTACGACATAAGTTAGTCCTTGGTATTGATTTTTGGATACATATGGGTATTGTACCGGATTGCGAAAAGGCGAATGGTACTTTTCTAAGGTTGAGTTGAACGAACCAGTGCTAAATTCTATCCAATCTGAGTCGGATTTGGGACCTGAAGACTTAGAGAAACTTAATACCATTGTTGATAGTTACTTTTCTAGTATTGATCCTTCTAAATTAGGCTGTACATCTCTAGTACAACATAAGATTGTTGTGGAACAAAAACAGCCTATAAAACAGCGTTATTACCCTGTGTCGCCGTTTAAACAAGAAATTATCAACAAAGAACTTGATAAGATGTTAGAACTTGGTGTCGTTGAAAAGTCTACTAGTGGATGGTCTTCTCCTGTCTTATTGGTGCCAAAACCAGATAAGTCTTGGAGATTTTGTGTAGATTTTAGAAAACTTAATGGGGTGACGGATAAAGATGCGTGGCCATTGCCGTATATTTCAGATATTTTAAGGAAATTGGGAGGTGCTAAATACTTGAGTTCACTGGATATTCAGAGTTCATATTGGCAAGTAGAGGTTGAACCATCTTCTAGACCTTATACTGCTTTTACAGTACCATCAAGAGGTTTGTTTCAATTTACCAGAATGCCATTTGGTTTGCACAATGCGCCGGCAACATTTCAGCGTCTGGTAGATACATTGTTTGGTCCAGAATTAGAACCTTTTATCTTAAAATATCTTTATGACATTATTATAGCTAAACCAACTTTAGAAAGCATTTTGAAGTTTAGACTTTTTAATCGTCTTAAGGAGGCTAATTTAACCTTGAATCGTGACAAGTGTCATTTTTGTCGACCGGAGTTAAAGTTTTTGGGTTTTGTTGTAAATAGATCTGGTATTGCTGTGGATCCAGGCAAAGTAGAGGTAATTGTCAACTTGAAACCACCGAGGAATGTACGAGAGGTTAGAAGAGTGATTGGAATGATCACGTGGTATCGGCGTTATGTCGATAGATTTACAGAAATTATGGCTCCTCTTACTGCGCTTCTTCGAAAGGGTAAAAAGTTTCTTTGGGATGAAGCCTGCGAGGCTTCTTTTCAGAAAATCAAAGATGCCCTTATTTCAGCTCCTATTCTTGCTTGTCCGAATTTTAACTATCCATTTTATGTTCAGACTGATGCTTCTTCGTATGGACTTGGCTGCTGCCTTGTTTAAAAATACAACCATCGTGAATATGTTATATGTTATCTTTCTCGCTCACTTTCTCGTGCAGAACGAAACTATTCTGCTACAGAACGTGAATGTCTGGGTGTACTATGGGTGGTAGAGAAGCTACGGTGTTACTTAGAACTTTCAAAGTTTTATGTGGTCACTGATTGTCATTCTTTAAAATCGTTGGAAAACTTAAAAGATCCACAGGGACGACTTGGTCGTTGGGCTTTGAGATTACAACAATTTGACTATGAAGTAATACATAGGCCTGGTCGGGAAAACGTGTTGCCTGACGGATTGTCAAGAGCTCTTCCTATGGAAGGAGAATCTCTTGAGCTTGACTATGTAGAGGTCACTGACATCAAAGACCCTTGGTATCTCAAAATGCGTAGTAATATTGAGAAACTCCCTCTTAAATATCCTAGATGGCGAGTTGAAGGTGGAAGGATTTATAAATATGTGGAATCGAATTTTCCAGAGTTACGTGGAATCTCTGATATTTGGAAGTTAGTTATTCCAAAAGAGTCGAGATCTGATATCCTACGGAAATTTCATGATGACCCAACTGCTGGTCATTTGGGTATTTATAAGACATTCCACCGAATAGCAAGATTATTTTACTGGCCTGGTATGAAGAGTGATATTTCTAGGTATATAAGGAAATGTCGTACTTGTCTTAGGACGAAACCTGAGCAGAAGAAACCTGCAGGTCTCATGGGTAAACAGTTGGAAATTACTAAGTGTTGGCAAGTAATTAGTACTGATATCTGTGGACCACTTCCAAGAACATCTCATGGACATCAATATAATAATATATTGGTTGTAACCGATAACTTTAGCAAATTTAGTTTGTTTTTCCTTTTACGTCGAGCTACAGGAGCGGTAGTAACTAAGATCATTAAAGAGCAAATATTTATGGTTTTTGGCGTACCCTTACATTTACGTTGTGATAACGGAGTTCAGTTCCGAAGTCGTGAGTTCATGAAACTTTGTAATACATATGGGGCCAAAATCATTTTCAATCCAAATTATTCTCCGCACTGTAATCCGACCGAAAGGGTAAATCGTGTGTTAAAAAGTATGTTATCGGCATATGTTGAGGAGAATCACCGTAAGTGGGATGAGTTTTTACCAGAATTGGGATGCGCTTACAGAAGTGCTCGCCATGAAGTTACTGGTTCAAGTCCTTATTTTGTGAATTTTGGTCAGGAAATGGTTACCCATGGTGATGAATATGGTATTAGATTGTCAGAGGATAACGAAGCTGCCCAACTGGGTGATAGGGTAAACAACCTGCGAAAACTGAGAGATTTCGTAAAGGAACGTTTACGGAAGGCGAATGATAGGTCGCGAGAGCAGTATAATCTGCGGAGACGTCACGTTTCGTACAGCGTCGGTGATTTGGTATGGAAAAGACACTATGTCCTTTCCGATGCTGCAAATTATTTTGCTGCGAAATTGGCAGGAAAATTTAGTGGACCATTTAGGGTTCGTAAGAAAGTAGGTTATTGTACCTACGAATTAGAAGATGAGAATGGTGTGTCAATTGGAAATTGGCATGCGAAGGATTTGAAGCCAAATCCAAGTGGGGACAATTAACGGTGTATGTTAATTGTTCGAAATTGTTAGAGTAATTTTGTTCTCTTCAAAAGAAATTTCATTTCTTTTGAAAGGGAGAAAGGGTGGAGTTGTTACGTTGCAAAATTCAACGTAACAATATTATTTGTATATATGCATTATTTTATGTATAAATACCTTTGTATGTAAATACCTTAAAATAAGGGGAGCAGTTGTAGCCCATCATTATGTTTTTCTTTTGCTAAAAGCTGTCTGTTGTCTGGAGCGCAAGGGATAGTTTAAATTGTTTCCATTTTTGTTTACATTTTTGAAGGTTTTATTGATTTTATTTTCTCTCAGAGGTTAATGACCTGTTATTGATTGCCTTTTGTGTTTACCTAGATTAACGTGAATTTCTTTTATTGAGCTAAATTTTTATGCTTTTGTTTATTATTTTTGGAGGTTAATGTTTTGACGTTTGAAATAGATCAGAAGTTAGCAACGAACAACTGTTTATTTTTGCCAGTCTATGGCAACGAACCAGCTAATGGGTCGTGTGTGAGTTGGTAGAATTGTATCAAGAAGGGGGTTGGTACCGCCAAGGTTAACCTGGACAGAAAACGCTGCTGGTGTGAAATAGCTTGGGGAAGCTCTCTCTCTCTCTCTCCTGCTGACCACCAAGGAGACTCCACACGTGAAGGCAATGTTCTAAAAGTTAATTTTCAACCCTTGTTTTGGGGATTGTTGAACAAATGCCTAAGTAAATTCCCCGTTTGTTTGTGCTAATTGTAGTACGTTGTTTCGGAGTGAAATGTCACGTTATCCTTATATTTTTGGGAAAATTTATGTCTTCTTAAAGAAGGATTATACCACGTGGAAACTTGTATGGAACCCTTTTTCTTCGTTAATGTCTTATAAGGGGCGATAGTGGCTCGTTAAGTTTGTGGAAAAAGGGTTCTTCTTTCTTTCTGCTCTTTTCTTTTCTATTCCGGCTTTTACCTCTGTTATTTCTTCGACTTGATTTTGTGTTCCGGCCAATGCTGCTTATGCCTAGTTCCAGTTCGAGTTAATGGATTTAATCCCATGCTTTATGTTGGGATTCAAGGAAAAACACAAGTTCCGACATTGGGTTGCTGATGACTGACAGCTAGACTCTCGTTTCTAAGACACAACCACTTGCTTCCATAATAACAGGAAAATCATAGCTAACTCTTAAGTTTAAGAAAAATTTTTGTAGAATATGAAAACATTGACTTAAGAGAATGTCATGTCGATAGTCTAGCCTTAGATTTGAACTGAAATTTTTATTGGAAACACCTGCTAATCATTTGAATAGCTTGATGTTACTTAATACCTTCTCTGTCTGAGTTAACAGTCATTAACACATTATTTTCTCGGTACCTTCACTAAAATCTAAGACTGGAATTTGGACATAAGTATACACATGTGCACTTTTAAAGCTTTAAAGGTTATCAAAAGAACATTTAGTATTATGGTATACCTTAGGGGTATATAGTCACTTACTTTTAACACTATTCTATTGGGGAACAGTTTGATAGGGACAGTTGGTACTTGTGAGTTGTAATCATATACACGAGTACGAGTGTTGTAGATCAATCTGTGTAGGAGTATAAGATTTATTGCTAATCATTTGGTAATAATCTTATACGGTTTAATTATAAATATTGAATTTGATCATTGAAGATTAATTAGATAGATTTACTGACATTGTTTTTTGTTTAACCTTGACCGGATATATTTTTGTTTAAGCCTTAGAGCTCTCAGATATTTTGCTGTAACTTCCATAACGTCATTCTCCTGCATTTTATTTTTTAAATTTGTAAGAGCCTGTTAAAAAGTTTTAAATGCAACTTATACTTACGTATATGTGGGTAACATACTAGAAGGTTTTCTGTAAAAGTTATAAGCTTACGGACTTTGTTATATATAGGATTTTACTGTTGACAGTTTATTAATTGTCCTGCTTTTGGGTTTAGTAACATTAAATTTGTATATAAGACAAATTTAGTTTAACATTGTCATATATTTTTCAGTAAGTTAAAATGTCTTATTAAATTTTGGTTTAATAGGCGCATCCACCAATTTGGTAGGAATTTGTTACAATTATTTTATTATTTTTGTAATAAATCATTAACTAGTATATTTATATTTTGACTTTTATTGACAATACCCCCTTCAAGAATGCACTCGCCTTTGTGTAGAGCCTCATGCGACTGTAAGTATTTATTGTAACCATATTCTTTAGCCAATGTATGAGTTACTAATTTTTTTTATTTCTGAGCTAGCCGAGTACTTATTTTAACGTTTATTAGATAATTTTTTTTTGCCCAAGTGGGGCGTTACAATTTGCCTGTAATAAATTGGCGTATAAAATTTCCGGTAATAAATTGGCTTATAAAATTTCTCGTAATACATAACCCTACTATTTTTGGGCTTGGGTGGCTGTAAAACAAACAGAACTAGTGCTGGCCATTCAGAAATGTACAGAACTAGTTTTGCACATTTCAAATTGCGCAAAACTAGTTCTGCTTATTTTGTAATGCTTAATAACCGTATAAAATTAAAAATTTGTCGGCACTATTGCTAACTTTTTTATTATAAAAGATGCAAGTTGGGTTAAATTAGCAAAGTTGTGTACATTTTTACGCTAATTCCAATGACGATAATAAAAAAAGAAATGAACATCAGATTTACGAGGTATTTACAAAAATATAGTTTTTTTAAATGCAACACCCTGTATTTGTTACGTCCATTCGATAGAGAATGTAGTTTTTTATACAATAGGTTATTTACATTTTTTTCCTAAAATAAGAAATAGCGGAGTTATTTCAATTTAAATGTATTTTTCCCAACTGGACGGAGGCAGCCATGGAATTCTTAAAATCGCATTATTTGTACAAATTATCGTAGTATGCTATAACAGAAATAAAAGAAAAACAAAAGATAACATGTCTATCCGCCATGATGCTTTAGTGACAACTAGTAAATCATAAGGCAACAGCTTTTTTATGCTACTGTTGTTTAAAATGTGGTCATTTGGAGACGTTTGATATGATAGAATGCTACATAATTTGCCAAAAAAATTGTCATCGGGCTTTAGAGTGGAACTATTTCCAGAAAGAAATGTGCCAAACAGAAGATATTTTTTAGTTCTAAGTTTTAATTAGCCGAAGTGTTTTTCTTAAGCGTAGGGATGAGAAAACCTTTATAATTAATCAACAAACAGAAATTAAGGTTTCGTCATATTTAAAGTTTATTGGAAAAATTCCACAAGAGACTGTGGGTGGTGAGATCTTGATCTATACTAAGGAATCATTCATAAAATTTGGAAAAAAAAACATAATTATGTACCCTACAAATAGAGACTTACACAAACCTTGGTGCCAGGTGATTACGAAAGGCGTATAAACATTTGCCAATGGTTTGTAAATGCTGTTATAGAAAATCCAAACTTTTTACAATTAATTATTTGGAGCGATAAGACTAATTTTAGTAATAGAGGCATGTTGAACCGAAAGAACCAACATTATTGGAGCAGTAAAAATCTCCCACGCCACCATCCTTCCAATCCACAAAGACGTTTGGTGCTGCCTCATTGGATCAAAGATTGTTTAACCTGTGTTTTATAAAGGATCTTTAACAGGCGAACGATATCTGGGTTTATTAGGAAATGTGTTAAAGGATTTTTTGTATGATGTCAATATAGCCATTATTAGCATAATGTATTTTATTAAGGTTACTTAGTTATGTGTTTTTATAAAAAAAACGAAACTACTATGTTTATTATTTACCCAAGTAATTGGAAGATTTGACAAATAATATCCCATTTTGGCGGACTTTATTTAAATTTGGTTTCAGTCATAGCGTACTACGATAATTTGTACAAAGAATGCGATTTTAAGAATTCCATGGCTGCCTGCGTCCAGTTAGGAAAAATACATTTAAATTAAAATAACTCCGCCATTTCTCATTAAAAAAAAATATAAATAACTAATTGTATAGAAAATTACATTCTCTATCGAATGAGCGTAAGAAATACAGGGTGTTGCATTTAAAAAAAGTATATTTTTGTTAATAACTAGTAAATCTGATGTTCATTTGTGTCTTAATTATCGTCATTGTAATCAGCGTAAAAATGTACACAACTTTGCTACTTTTACCTAACTTGTATCTTTTATAAAAAAAAATAATCCATCGTATCTTGTATCTTTTTAAAAAACAAGCAATAGTGCCGACCTAATTTTGAACACGGTGTATAAGAAAATGACTTTGTTAACAGTGTTTTGGCTTAAATTTACATTACCTAATGTTGTCTGCCTTTATAAAAGCCTAATTCGTCCATATAGTTGGAAAAGTGTGAATAATTGTTGTTTGTGTTTTACTTTTAGGAAAAGAAAAACTAGAATAGTCGTTTTAAGTTTCTGAGATCTCTACCTTATCAAAAATATATTATTTATACTTTAGTAATTTTTAACTATCCCATTTTAAGACAAGCATAAAACCTTCCAACCTTTTTGTACTTGGTTATACAAGTTCAGTATGTAGTATTGTGAGACAAATATTAAAACAAGTAAAAATAGGTTTTCTTTTATGTTAGACAAGTTGATACAAATTTGTATTATAAACTGCTTTCATCTACTTATAACAAAGTAAATATAACTTATAACCTTCTACAGAATACCATAAAGCATAAAAACCAATATGAATTACTTAAGTGGTTTATGACCTGCTATTAAAATTAATAGACAAGAGAAATGCTACCCATGTTCTTAGTGTTACAAAAAACAAAATTATTATCTTAAAAAAGTCATATAAAAAACAATTAGCGTTTCTTACCAAATAGAATTAAAAAAATGCATATGACGTAAATTCCAAATGGAACAGAACCTATAGCAAAAAGTATCATGATTATGCCTGATGCTACAATAGTTCCAATAATCATCTCCAGTGCTACTATGGTAATATATGGCAATAAGAAATGTCTTCTTTCCTGGAAAAAATGTTTTTTTGTAAAAAAATAAATCAGCCTTAACTTGTAACAAACTATGAATTGGGTTATTTAAAATTTATCCCAAAAATTAAGAGAAATACTTATAATTCCCCTAATAGTATGAGACCTAAAAAACTGATCAAAATTAAAATATAGATTTTGTGTGTCTTTGCAAACTAGGCGACTATAATAACCAAATGGCCGAGCAATTTATTTTGGGTACAAAAATTGAAATTTAAAACATTATTTTTTAATTAGTGAAAAGTAAAGTAGTTGTTGTCCTGCAGCTTGTACCTGTGCAGATTTTTTGTGCTGAAGTAAATTAGTTTTGAGGCACTCAACTTTTATTATTGTTTCTTGTAACACAATATTAGCAGTTAAGTATATTCAGATAATTTTTTAAGTATTTAATTGTTTCTTTTTAAATATGGAAAAGGTTTTTAACCTATACTGTAATTAATCACATCACATGGTCTTAAGCACACAATATTTACTCTAATTCTAAATAGATATGAACATGTGTAAATATCGGAAATTCACAGAACATGGTATATAATCGGCATCGGCAGTGCGGGGTCAAGATGCATAAGCTTTTTGTTTTCAAGTTTAACTTAGGGTAATTCTAACAAAGGTGTTCAAAAGGCATAAATCCCCCTCGGTAGATGTCGCAGGCTTTGTGGAAAAAGCTGGGGACTTAACCCAAAAATGAACCTGTGGTTGTATAAAATGGTAATAAGACCCATGATAACCTATGACTTAATTGCCTGGAGGGCAAGGGTCACGCAGACCGTAGCAACTAGACAATTTTAAAGTGTGCAAAGGCTAGCATGCGTATGCATAACGAGAGTTATGAGAACAACCCCAACCGCAGCCCTGGAAGTGCTGCTAAACCTGCCGCCACCCCACATTTACATACAGGGAGAAGTAAAGGCGGTACTCTATAGACTCAAACGAGGTCAAAGTCCAATTATAGGATATTAAAGGACCTCAAGATGGGAAATACAGGAGGACCAAGAGGTCAGCTCATTGTTTGAGATGGCCTCGGACAGGTCAACTCCTCGTTTCATCTTCAACAGACACTTTCGGATTGTCATACCAGATAGGGAGAACTGGAAAGAAGGCCCGCCAATCAAAGCCGATCATATCTGGTATACAGATAGCTCCAAGACCAACAAGGGAGTAGGAGCTGGCATCTATGGAGACAAGCCTAGAGAAAGGATAACCTTAGGTCTTGGTCAGCATGCCACGGTTTTCCAAGCGGAAATCGCAGCAATAATGCATTGTGCCGTGCTGATTAAAGAAAAAGGGAGTAAAAGAAAACACATCGTCATTTACTCAGACAGCCAAGCGGCCCTGAAGGCCATCAGTTCTCCAAATGTTAATTCCAAACTAGTGGGGGACTGTATACAGGCCCTGGAAAAAAAACTTGGCAAACAAACTTACGGTAGCCTGGGTTCCAGGCCACGAGAGCCACCCAGGTAGCGAAGAGGCCGGCATCTATTAAGAGCCGGGTAGACCGAGAGTTTAAAAGCTGGTGGGTACAAACACCAGGACAATGACAGGCAAAGCAGTTCATTAAGACCTACTCGGCCATGTTTACCTCGGACCTACTGAGCCACAGTCGTAAGGTCGTAAGGATAACGGTAGGTCAACTAACAGGACTTTGCAAACTCAACAAGCACCTGGAAAGAATAGGCCTGGTGGTCCAGCCTGTGTAGGTTCTGCCAGGAGTCTAAAGAAACAGCCGTACCTAAGTGGTGCCACTGCGAAGCACTATGTAGGCTTAGGTTTACTAGGCTTGGTAAAGAAAAGCCAAAACCGGCAAGATATATGGAGTGGCCAGTGTCAAGACTCTGAAGTCTAGTTAAGAAGACGGGCCTGGACAAGGTACTCTAAAGAACGATAGGAGAAACCACAATAAATCTGGTAAGGTTGCAGTAGTGGAGGTTATTTTTGCCATCTCCGCTCAAATAATCTAATCTAATCTAGGGTAATTCTAGGTATACTGTCAAATTTTTTTAAATTAATACCTTTAAAGTTGCTAAAAATTTTACCAAATTAGCGGGGGTTATCTACAATACAATTTCCATAACATCTGTTTTATGGTTACTCGGAGAGCTGACAGTCACGTTGACTAGCCCGCGAGTTACAAAGCTACAATTTTGTGTATTAATTTTATATAAGTTAAATAGGGAAGTCAATGTCTGGCAGTCTTAACGTGTTGCAAGACCATCTTACCAGACCTGAAACTTATTTTTTTTTGGTATATTTTTATTTTTTTTAAGGAAAACCTGTAAGGGGTAAAATTTTGAAATAATGCCATCTTAACTGCTAGTACCTGTACTATTTCGTGATTACAATTTAAGTTGCAAGAGTCAAGTCAAGTCAACTTTCGAAAGTATGAGTTTTTAAATTTATTTTTACAATTTTTAAATTTTATTGTAAATTTGTGTTTTAAATATAAAACTTTTCAGAAATACTTTGCGCAGTGTATCGGTTCAGTTAAGTGCCTTTGAAAACGATATTTGGAAATAGGTGAACACCATTTAAGTAAATACAGGTAATAGACTGCATACGAGGGAAAGGCTAATGTCTTGATCACACACCGTAAATGTCCTTACTACATAAAAAGTAAAATATAATATAATATATAATATAATATAAAAAAATATAATACTTGGGTAAAATTTTAGTTTGTAAGTAATTTTTTAACTATATTTTATTATAATTCAAGTCCAAAATTTCTGTCAATGACGCATCGCTCGCCTTTAGAGTGCCCCGGGTTGTGTGGGGTCAGGGGAATCAATTCCAGTGGCGTGTGCATTTTAGAAAATAAATGATAAAATTTCGTCAAAACATGAAAATATTTTTTACAAGCAAAAGTTATTTTCTCACATTTTCATCAACCCTTTAAATTAGTAACAAGCCTATATTATTTTGTTATTATTCGGATTAATAAAAAATGTAATTTTTTTGCTTAATTTTGCACACCTCCTATTTTGAGGTCATAGAAAACAAATTTGAGTTTTTTTGGCGATGTCTCAATGTTTTTCCAAAAAAATACATTTTTTACTTTAATTTTACCTTCTCCGATTTTATTTTGCTACATGAAAAAAATAATAAAATTTCAGTCTTAACATAAATTAAAAAAGATGTAAAAACAGAACGATAGACAATCCAAGTTACACTGATCTTGCAATTTCAATATTAAATACGATATTTACACGTATTCCCTTATAAAAAATATCCACTATATAAGTAACACGAAAGGCCTGAGATCATCAGCTTGTGGAATCCAATAACTATGTCGGGTCTTTCGTGTTCTTTATTTAGGATTTCCATATCGAGGATATTTCTGAGCAAAAATGGAGGGCCAAGCGAAGCAAGGTTCGCATACCTTATAAAAATGTCATGAAGAAAACTATTACAACTTGGCAACAGGTCAACATTTTTAGAATTTCGAGTTGAATTCGGACGTAAACGTTTTACCTACTTTTAAATATGTTTTCGTGCAAATGACAGAATTTAAAGGAATATGTCGTAAAATGAAATTAAACAATTCAATTATTATTATCTTTTTAAATACTATAAGAGGCGGCCAAAAAAACAGCGTCTGATTCATGTTTAATAATCGGAAAGTAGAGAGTGTGCAAAAAATAGCGAAAAAATCGCATTTTCCAGTATCCGAATAATTACTAATATTGTTTATTTGCCTTTTAAAACTCTGAATACCGTACGCGAAAAAACTTTTGTTAAAGTTGCACATATCTCTGCAGCATCCAAAGTGGTTAGTTCTGGGTTTCGTTCCCAAATCCCATGGTAAACATTTTTAACCATTATTCGTTCTTTTAACGTTAACTGAGTTTTTTTTTGTAGGCGGATAACTAGTTAAAAGTTGGTTAATATTCATAGTTTACAGAATTAAAAGCACTTAACAACACTAAATCTTTATATACAATTATATACACTAAATAAGATAAACTATAATAAAATTGGCACAAAACAATATCTATAAACTACTATTATTAGAAATTTATAATATTTAGAAAATACCCTATATAGCAATTAAAATTTAAACTTACAAAATCTGTCCATAATCAATAATATATAAATAAAATCATCGAACAGCACGGAAACCTTGTCGATACGCTTATTTTCAGGTCTCTTCAAGTTGTAAACTAAGGAATGTGTGTTGCCACTTTTATTGTTTTTCTCGATAACAATGATTTCAATATATATTGGCGTGCTATTTTAAGTGCGATCGCTGGCTGGTAACTTATTCTTGCGAATTATGACAACGTGGCGATGAAACTTTTGGCCGGTTCACTGTTATTTGAGCGGAAAAGTATATCATAGGCTTAAAAATCATTTACTAGAGTTATATTTTTATTCAGCCGCTTCATCGGTTGGGTGGCCGGTATTAAATGAGTCACTGACAGAAATTTTGGACTTTAGGTATAAGTAAATAAATATTTTTCGGTAACATTTTATGAAATTATAATAATTACTCAAAGAATATCGCTATAAATGACTTTTAATATTACTTTATACTTTAAAATTTTTATTTTGAATGTTAAGAAACTCAATTATTGTAAAAAATAAGAATAAAAATAAAAATAAATATAAACTTTGTTTTATAAAAATTTTGCTTAACAAAAAAAATAATACCCTATATTACAATAATTTATTTTCTAATCTTACCTTAAAAACGCCGTATACAAAAATAAAGTTAATTATAATGGATGTAACAAAATAGGCTAAGCATGAGGCAAAGAAAATTGGATAAATACTTGGATCGTAGTCGGTAATGTTATATATAGTACTTGAAATCAGTGCTATCAGTACAGTCCTCCACACCTAAAAAAACATATAAACATCATTAAACATATGTTACTAAGTTAAGTTATATCTGTTTAAACCCTTAGCAGGTTTAGGCACAAAATTTAGTTACATATTTTCCGTTGTAGTAAATTAAATACTAAGTATGACTACATAGTAGGATTTTATGTTAAGCAGTTTTAACTTAGTACGAATGACGATATTTAGCAACTTTGAGGTGTTAAAAACCAAACTAGATATGTGTATTGTCTGGTAAATTTAACCGTAACAGCGAAAAGAATTTCAACTATTTCGAACGAAAGTGTGTGTTGTGTGTGTGTGTGTGTGTGTGTGTGTGCCAAGTTTAACTACAAGAAAGCAATAGTACTGGTCAAGTGGTAATTTAAATTTTAAAATTATTTTTTTTACAATAACAAAATATATAATATTGGAAAAAGCTAAAAATTTAATGTGGTTGTTAAATAGCCTAATTTTTATTTTATAACTATCTTGTTTTACTAGTAAATATTATAACAGTTAATTATTTTCCAAAGATCTTATCGACTTTGGCTAAACTGGCAACATCAAACAAAAGGCATATCCACTTGCATCCTAAACGAACCTGATTGGTGGAGTTTGTCACATGTTACTTGTGGGGTAAATTGAGGCGTAATTGCAAGTGTTGGCCATATTTTTGCTTCCTTTCTTGGAATATCGAACATTGAAATGTTCAGTGTCGGAGGACGGAGTTTTTATGTTTACTTTTAGTGTTTTGTTAAATTTGTAAGTTTGGTGTGATCTTAAATACGTTTTTGTTTTCCTACTTTGTACATAGATTTTGTGGAAATTGTAGAATTTCTGGTCTATTATCCTTTAAAGTAAGTTTAAGTTATACAGGGTCTTCCAGAAAAAAATATACTAAAAGATATACAGGGTGTCTGCTAATTAATGGTACATGAAAAAATGACTCCTTACTTAAAATTTAATCATATCTGCCTTTGCGAAAAGTGGTTATTAACTGAGATACAGGGTGTTAAAATTAAAACTACGTTTTTGTTTTTTTTAATAATTTTGTACAAAATAACTATTTTTTACAAAATTTTGCAATTACAGGGTTTTTTTAAAAACGAAGATTTTTTTGGTGTAATAATTTAGTGCACCCTTTCCATGTAATTATAAAAGATTTGCAATTATATATATTTTTAAGATAAGCCATAAGAAAACAAATAAACGTAATAGAGATGCAATTGCTATGAAACCGCCGTGTTGTTATGTTTTTGTTGATTAATGCAAGATGGCTTTGTCAGATAATGTTTAATTTTTGAGTTTATCGTAAGTTAACTAATAAAACCGAGACACATTTTTTTTCAAACGCAGAAATGCGATATACTTAGGTATATTGTGTGTATACGCGCAGGAAATTTTTTATGGACGAGGAGCCCAGAGACGATATTCGAAACTCTATTCGAATTGGGGACAACCTGGCCTAAAGATCTTTAAACATTTTTAGGACCGATTCAAAAAAACAGGTACTTTTTGTCCTAAACGAAATTTCACAGAGCGCCTGAAGACTATAGTTCCCGAACAAAAAGAGGAAATTCTGGTCCGCATAGCTGAAAATCCGGAAATAAGTACATGTTGCTGCGGCAACTGGAGTAGGCAAGTTATCTGTTTGTAACAATTTTCATGAAGAGGCTCATTATCCGTTTTCGTACCTTTTTTTATGTAAAAAAATATGAAAAAAGTATTGTTTTCATTAAACTGTAAGAAAGTAACAAAGAAAGCGGGCAATTCTCGATGATTAGGCAACCCGCTTGTCACTAAATAAAAACTGAGCAATACGCTTTTATTTTAGATCTTGACACTGTTATACATAGAATAAAGCATATAACTTTCCACGAATTAAACAAAAACTTCTTTTTTTTTATCCATTTTATTTTTGTTTTCTTTTGTTAATAGGGTTTGCGATAAAGAAGCTGCAAGCAATTTTATTAAATTTCCACTTAAACGTAAGCGTATACCTTAGTAAGTATTTTTTGTAAAGTTCTTTGATATTTATCAAATATAACTAAATAAATGAAATTTTCTTAATATTTTGACGCATCGCAATAATAATACTACAGGTAACGTAAAATGACGTTTTCAAAACTGTTTTTATTTTCTTATTGCAAAATATTAGCAAAAATTAAAAATACCGTCTATCTTACAGGTAGACTATTTAAAAAATCAATTTGTTTATAAAGTTTTCTGCTTTTTTGACTTTCCCAGAAATATTTTGTGAAATTGTTACTGATGACCCTAAAATGTCTTAATTTTTGGTGACGACCATACATTTAAAATATATTTAAAATAAAACATATATGTATATTGTATACAGTATTTTATTTAAACTAATTATAAAATATTCCTGAACTTTTAGAAAATGAGCACGCCGCTGTGCTTTTTATGAATGGAGTAAGCCATGTTTGATTTACAACTACCTTCCCCTTACCGACGCCGCGCTGTTACAGATATACTTGCCAAATAGTAGTAGAACAAATAGAAAAATACAAATAGGGTGCAACAAAAGCCTAGAGTAATAAAAAATGTATTCTAGTTTGTATGTCATTTTGCTGTTCTCAAGTCAATGCATTAGTTTTAAACGTACCACTGAAAACTTTAATTAATCGAGCGTTAACTCATAAAAAGAATAGCAAACCTCATGGGCCACATTTATCTGTAAAGTCGCTTAAATACAAGGGAGTTTAAAGGTGTATGGAAGCCCAATGCTATGGCCCATTCGATCAAAAAATGTCCAGCCCAGTATGAAAATAACTGTCAGAGTTGGCCCCGCGCAATAACAAAATTCCACGAAAGAATTTAATGTTATGCCTACTTACACACTGATAAATCAGTGTGTACTTAGGCAACACATTATAATTTTATGAGAGCCATAGTACCGTTTTTGTGGCAAGACCGCGCGCGGCGCTTATGAAACTATATCCGCGCTGTACCATGCATCAACCGTCGTCGTCTTATCATTCGACATTTTCGTTGTGGTTTGTGCCTTTTGCGCCGTATTAGTTTCGATTGTTTTGCTTTGTGTGATTTTTTTTTGTGGTTGCAGAAGTTTTTTGGATTGATAAAAACCTTTTTATTTTAGTGATTAGTGTTTATTAAATTGTAACTATAATTTTGTTTTTATTGTTTGTTACTTATAATATCGTAACAAAATGACTAGAGGTCGTATGGTTTTGTCTTGCAAATTCAAGGGTAACATACCCGGCATTTTTTACTTTAGGTAAGTGTTTCTTATATTTAAATTAGGTGCTTCTTATGAGACGTAACGTTAGGTAACCGAATAAATAATATTATATCATTTATGAATGATAGAAAATGAAAATTTAATAGGAAATAGTAGTGAGAAAAGTAAGGCAATCTTAACTATCTTTTAGATGATTTCCACAATGTTTGTGTATTTCTGTGGATTATTAGAAAAAAAAAGGTTTACATTTAGGTACTTTTATTTCATTTCATAACTTAGAACTTTCTTTTAAAGGATCAAAATTATTAATTACTGGGCAGACCAGGCAAATTTTAATATATACAGGTCCCTCTAATTGAATAAAAAAAGTACAATTTTATGTTAAATTTCCTTTTTGCTTTTTCTGTATTTGTTTAAAAAGAAATTAGATTTTTGGTTTCTTAAACTTGCAATATCAAGTTTTTTAGCTCGACATACATTTTTGTGGTTGCAGAAGTTTTTTGGATTGATAGACACATAATATTAAACGGATACTGTTACAATGAATACCTAGGTACCAAAGGTTACTAAACATTTTTTACCACTGTTTTTCTGTCTCATAAATGTTTGTTATTAGTGAAAAGTATATGCCTAAAAAGCAGTTATAAAAAATTTCACTTTTTAATGTACAACCAGAATCTTAGGATTAGATTAAACTCATTTACACTATCTTGCCCTTCTTTTATCAGAAAATTGGTGATAAGTACATGAAACTATCATACAATGTTTGAAATTTATTTTAAAAAATCGTGTTTTTATTTATTTACAAAGATTTTTGGTAAAAATACAAAACTCCCAAAAATATCAATCATTTAAATAGAAGGCTGTAAAGTGGCGCCATCTATTCTTTCCATATTATATCAGATTGTATAAAATCCAATATTACCCAATAATTTTAAATATTCTATGGTAGTATCGTTTAATAACCAACAATTTTTCGCAAAAAATAAAAAAAACAGTGAATGCTTGAATTTGACATTTGATGATGTTAACTTAATAGATAGTAACAACGAATTATGGTCCGGCTCTGACCTACTATTCATTGCGCAAACTCCGCTGGGCCAATCCCCTTATTCCCGCTGCCCTGCACGCCTGGACAATTTTTTTCTACAGTATTGGGCTCTCATACACCTTTAAACTTCCTTGCTTAAATAGCAGTTTGTTAATTCGGCGATAATGTGTAAGTTTCTTATCGTTAAAAATGAGATATATATTAGGTAAGCACAAAAGCTCACGTAAGGTAAAACATTTGATCTAGTATTAAAATACTATGCAGGTAGGATAGGATAGTTGTTTTAAAGCAAAATTAAATTAAATATTTTGGATACCATAGCCCACATTTTAAAGCTATCAAAAACTCTAAAATCTTGGCCTTTCTTGTCATCACTTGAAAACGGCTGGAGATACATCACTAACTGAAACGTTGTGTGCTAATTAACAAATAAAGACAATGGAAGTTGCAAAGACTTTAGTGTTGATAAAAGCAAAATATTGTCCAAAACCATTCAAGGAAACATTTTAAAGCTAGTTGTAACATTCGTTTATTCTGCCCTAACCATGAGTAATTGCTTTATTGGTCGCAAGACAAAAGTTTTAGCTGGCTAAATTAAAAATTTAGAACAAGCTTAGCCTGGTTGTTAGAAATTCAAATTAAAAGTGCAACAATACCAGTAAACCAGGAGAAAACTACTTTACGTAGGTTGCCAAAAAAGTCATGCCATACCTACTTATAAATACAATGCGCCGCTAAATTAACGCATAATTTAAAAGATACCCCAAAACTAATTTTAAATTAAAAAGTTTAAAATTATCTCAAAGAGCACTGATTATTTTGATTTATTCTAAATATGTTTTTTTACAATTCAGTGAATTGCCAAAGCGTATAAGTAAAAATACGGGGATAATGAAAAAAGTGGCCAAAATTTTATTATTGGTTTAAAAAAATATAAAATTACAATAGTGAATATCTTATGTTGCCACTGCTTGCCCTATTTAGACACGGCTTTTTATCTCCCCGGCATGCTTAAAATTAGATTTCAGCAGCCTTCGAAGTTTTGCGGTTAGAAGAGGACCAGTTGTAGCACGATAGGTACTAAATTCGGCTTCTCCCAACCTTTTTCGCACGGTATCTTGGCTAATAGGGTAATTATACCAAAGAGAAAACGAAGCTGAAAAAAGCCCCAAACCTAGCAATTTTTTCTAAATGCATAGATTTGCATGGGGATTAAGATAAACTTACCCTCCTCTTTAAAATCTATATTATGCCGATGTGCGCTATTTATTTTTTAGGGGTGAAAACTACCCTTTATTGTTAAAACCCATAAAACTAGACATTAAAACTTAAGTTGAGTGAAATTTGACTCAAATAAGTTGTAAAAGTAGTATTTTGTTTTTTTTAAACATAATTTGAAATATTTCAGCCCTTAAAAATTAACCCCCAATATGATTTTGAAAAATTAACCCTAAAAATTTATAATATATATATATATATATATATATATATATATATATATATATATATATATATATATATATATTATATAATATATATATATATATATATATATATATATATATATATATATATATATATATATATATATATATATATATATATATATATTATCACTGTGTTTTGCATAAGAATTTGGGATTGAGCTTAATTTTACCTCTTCTTTAAAATCTGCATTTTCTAAAGGTCACTTTTAATTTTTAGGGGTGAAAACTATTGTATTAAAGCTTAAGTCACATAAAATTTGGCTCATATAAATTAAAAAATAAGTATTTAATTTTTAGAAACACTATTTATTATATTTTAACCCTTAGAGATCAACCCTTATTATGATTTAAAAAAAATATTTCTAAAATTACATTTCCTTTTTTAATTAATTTTGATTTTTTCTTAAAAAATTAAAATATTAAAGTAAAATTACTTCTCATTGCTTTAGTTAAAAAATTGTTTTTAAGAACCTATTTGAAAAAAAGTTTATTTAAAAAACCATTGGTTCTTTTAAGAGCTATAACCTATACCTATATATTAAAACTGTTTAAAACCCTTACTTTCTTAAAGAGGTGAGTTTAAAGGGCTGA
The DNA here is from genome assembly GCA_019359885.1 of Listronotus oregonensis. NCBI lineage: Eukaryota > Metazoa > Arthropoda > Insecta > Coleoptera > Curculionidae > Listronotus > Listronotus oregonensis. Next base: position 8,661 of record JAHBCN010000439.1, on the reverse strand, counting down.
AACAAGGTAGTGCTTGTCTATGCACACGCGTTTAAAACATTTATATCTAACTTAATTTTCGTCATACAGTAAATTAAAAAAACAAAATATTTTTAATTCAAAAAGCTACAATGTGATACCCTGGTAATTTTTAGGTATCTTCCTTAGTGTTTGAGTTATTTTAACAAAAAGGTCATTTTAGAATATACAGACAGGTCCAGTGTAGTAGAAACATAGGCAGGGAACTGATAAATTTACTACTGTCCGCTTCGATCGATAAACATCGCATGATTGACCGAACGAGAGCTCAGTATGTAATATGCTTTCGGACGGGTGTGTTGTATGGTTTAAGGCGCGCTTGAAAATTACGAAAAATAAATTTATGCGGTCCAATCTGTTGAGTTAATACTTAATACCGTTATTTATAAATAGGGAATTAAATACCAACAGCTTTATTTATCAGTTCATTAATTGCCAAAGCAAAATAAAAAGTAAGTTCTCTAAACCCAAAACTCATTTCTTAAATTAAAATAGTACGCAATGAAAAAATAAATAATTATAAACATAAAAAATATTCTAAAATAAAATTATAATAAATATTCAAACAAACCTCCTCCTTGCGCAAGGCAATATCCCAAACGATTGTAAAAATCCCGTCTAACTTTTGTTAGCATATTAGGGCTGATAGTTTGAAAAGCTTTTTCGATTTGTATTCGAAGTTCTTCTAGATTATTAGCCCTATCATGACCATAAACCTTATTTTTTAAATAACCCCACAAAAAGAAATTATTAAAATCAAGATCTGGTGATCTCGCGGGCCACAAAATGGTTCCAAGTCCACTAATCAAACGGTTAGGAAACGTAATAGCTTCAAATATCCTTGAACAATACGTCCATTGTGAGCGGGACAACCATCTTGCTGAAACCAGATATTACCAAATTTTACTCTTAATAATTGGCGAATTGCCGGTACAATTTGTTGTTGTAACAGATCCAAATAAATTGCTGCAGTTAAATTTTCTTTAATAAAAAATGGTCCAATAAGGTGTTCTTCCACCATACCAGCCCAAACATTCAATTTTTGAGGATACTGGGTTTAAACCACAAAATACCTGTTTAGGTTTTCACGAGATCAATATCGAACTTCAGTTGGATTATGTCGATTTAATAATGGAAAGGTCGATTCATCGGTGAAAACAATCGATCTAAGAAAGTTTTAATCTGTATTTGCCCTTTCGATTATCAATTCGCAAAACTCCATAGGTCGACATTGGTCTTCGGAAAAAATTTCATGTGTTTTTCGGGAGTTGTAGGATCGGAAACCATTTTTTTTAAGGACTCTTAACTGTTTTTGGGGAGACACACACCCGTGGGTCTCAAAATTTTAAAAATTGTTTTCAGACATGGTATAGGTCTGTTTTCAAATGCTTCGGGGAAAGATTCATGAATTTGTCGATATGATTTTCCTTGAAAATACCATTTTGTAATTTGAACCTTTTCACGAAGTTCGTAAACCTCCATTATTATTTATTTTTAGTGAAAAAACGAGTTTTCAAGAGAACTTACCACGTATTTGCAATGACTGCGGCTGCAAGAAAGCAAATAATATTTAAATTGAAAATTAAATCTTCAAAAACATTCCACATTTATTGCATCGTTTTTGAGAGTTTTGTTTCGCTAGCTCGAGTTAGGCGAATGTAAGTCAATTCACCTAAGGGTTTCCTATGTTTTTACTACAGTGGACCTGTCTGTATGTATGATACACAGGTAAAGAGAATTAGAGTGATAATTAGGGGGTTGTTTTCGAAGATTTTTGCACTTGAAAAATTTTGGTCTAACCCTCTGTTTATTATAGCTCACTTAACTTTTATGATACATATCTTTTTTTTGAATAAAGGTCTTTGCAAATGCTTCAAAAAATAATATTAGTTTTCCTCAAGAAATACGTAGATTTTGCGTTATTTGCCTTTGAAACTCTGAATTTTTGTGTTTGATGAATAACAGCTAACACACACGCTGGAATACAAACAAACCACAACTTGTATTCCAGCAATTACAACAAAAACCTTTTATTCGTTTTTTTTTAAAGCTACATTTTTGTTATTTACAGTTTTATTGATAAAATGCATACTTATCGAATTATTTGCAAAAAATCGATTAAAAACGTTGATTTTAATGACGAAAAACTCCGACTTTCTATCGCGAATAACTCGAGAAGTATGCATTAAAAAAAATACATAGAACATTTTTTGCTTAGAAATCATTTTTCTATCGATTCCTGTGGTCAAAATATATAAACAAATTTCCATTTCCGAGATGTTTTGGCAACCGCCCCTAAGGGAATGGCGCCCTTCGGCATGATAAAGATTTTGATCCTTGGCTATTCCTTACCTTCTGTCAAAATTTCAAGTCATTATATCGTCAGCTGAGATGCAAAACCTTGTAAGTCCGAAAATTTGCCATACACTGTTTTTTGATAAAATAAATTTAAGAAATGGTCACTCCATCTCTGGGCAAATGTTTGAACCAAAAACTTGCATAGTTTTAAAACAGAGCGTAAAAATGAAAAGCGTGTATATCGCCTAGACTACAAAAAACGTCTCGACATTCCTGTAGAAATATATGACGGTAAAAGTGCGTGAGATGTGATCCTCAATAAAAGGTAATAGTCCACAGTACAGGCCCCCCCTGGCAAGTTGATTACCACATATTTTATAATTCGTGAGGAACTTCGTTTCGACGAGTCAACCACACTTTTCCTCTGCGACTTTTCTCGATTCCTCCTCCGCTTTTTCGCTCAAAAAAGCCCTATATTTTGGCGATTTCCCAAGGTTCTAAAAACTCACGACCACAACTTTTTTTTAAGCTAAAGTTACTGGAAATTTTGTTAAAAATGTGAATTTAAACTTGTCCGACAAAAATTTGTCCGACTTTTTCATGTCTACCGCTCGAAACATGCCCAAATGACAGGGTATTGAAAACCGATCACCACATAGGTAATTTTTGGTAAAATTAATTGTAAATGATTTTTAAAATAATATCCTAAGGTTGTCCGAAAAATTTCAAGCCGCATTTTTTTAGTCCTACAGCTGGAAAATGGAATTTTGACGGGGTATAAAAAATCGTTTACCACATGTCGGACAAAAATAACACACGAAAGAAGAGGATTTTTTATAGAAAAAAAAATATTGTCCGACAAAAATATATCCCCAAATCGTTAGTCCGACAAAAAAAAAGATAAAAAAATTTCGTAAAACCTTTGTACATATATGTATAATTGCCCATAAAGTATTTTATTTTATGAAATAAAATTTCATGTAAATATATATATATATATATATATATATATATATATATATATATATATATATATATATATATATATATATATATATATATATATATATATATATATATATATATATATATATATATATATATATATATATATATATATATATAAAAATATATACAGTATGTCCACGGAAAAGGTGTGGAAGAGAAAAGACTTTTTAATTTTTGATTTTATCAAAAAAAGCTACTCTTGATAAAAATTTTTGCTACTTCTTAGAGTAAGTTTGGATAGAAACATTTAACATATCCTATACGGTGTTCAGAAAATTGAAAAAACTTAAAATGATACAAGAGTAAAGTGCATTTATTTGAGAAGATATGGAAATAAGTTACTAGGAAAAGTTGTTCAAAATTAAAAGGTAGTCTCTAATACCAATTTTCGAAAAAATCGGCCCACTTTTATTTATTTGTGATTAAATTTATTTTAATATCAATTTAAATTTTTAATATTAATTTTATCAATTTTTTTGCTGTTAAGTAAGCATTTAATGCTGACGTTACTGCGAGTAGTGAATTATAAACGCGAAGTGTTAATAAAGCTTGTCAATATCAACGCCTACTAGTACAATAATGAGTTGTTAATTTGGAATTAGTTAATTAATATTAAAATAATTTTTATTACAAATTAATAAAAGTAGGCCGATTTTTTTGAAAATTGATATAAGGAACTATCTTTTACTTTTGAACAACTTTTCCTAGTAACTTCTTTCCATATCTTTTCAAATAAATGCACTTGACTCTTGAACCATTTAAAGTTTTTTTAATTTTCTGAATACCGCGTATAAAATTTGTTAAATGTTTTTATCCCAATCTTACTCTAAAAAGTAGCAAATTTTTTTTCAAGAGCAACTTTTTTTAATAAAATTAAAAATAAATAAGTTTTTTACTATTTAACACCTTTTCCGTGGACGTACTGGCGTTGAATAGGAAAAATTTCTTTATTTTTAATTTTATCGAAAAAAGTTACTTGTGATAAAAATTTTTGCTACTTCTTAGAGTAAGATTAGGATAGAAACATTTAAGATATTTTATACGCGGTGTTCAAAAAATTTAAAAAACTTTAAATGGTACAAGAGTAAAGTGCATTTATTTGTAAAGATATGGAAATAAGTTACTAGAAAAAGTTGTTTAAACGTAAAAGGTAGTCTCTAATACCAATTTTCGAAAAAATCGGCCCACTTTTATTTTTTTGTGATTAAAATTTCATTATCAATTAACTAATTCCAAATTTTTGTACTAGTAGGCGTTGATAGTGACAAGCTTTATTGACACTTCATTCAATTCATTAGCCGCAGTATCGTCAGCTCTAAATGCTTACTTAACAGCAAAAAATTTGATAATAAATTGATATTAAAAATTTAAATTGATATTAAAATATTTTTAGTCACAAAAAAATAAAAGTGGGCCGATTGTTTTGAAAATTGGTATTAGAGACTACCTTTTAATTTTGAACAACTTTCCCTAGTAACCTTTTTTAATATCTTCTCAAATAAATGCACTACCTGTACCATTTTAAGTTTTTTCAGTTTTCTGAACACCACGTGCTATAAAATATGTTAATGTTTCTATCCAATCTTCTTTGCATAGCAAAATTTTTATAAAAGAGTAGGTTTTTTCAATAAAATATGAAATAAAAAAGTTTTTTCCTTCAACACCTTTTCCGTGGACATACTGTGTATATATATATATATATATATATATATATATATATATATATATATATATATATATATATATTTACATATATATATATATATATATATATATATATATATATATATATATATATATATATATATATATATATATATATATATATATATATATATATATATATATATATATATATATATATATATATATATATATAAAATAACATACATATTTATATATAGTATTCGCTGCTTTAAGTACTGATTTATAGTTATCTCTACATAAAACTAATTCGGCCTTCTCAGCTAACGATAAATGTCTTGGAGAAGGCATTTAAAACCAAATAAACTTAATAAGCGAAGTATAATTATTCAAGGAAGAAAAATTATTGTCACCAAACTGTCATAATGTTTACTTTTAACCCGCATTTGTTTTTTTTTTCATGGGTATCCGCGATAATTTTAGTAGGTTATTTAATGATGTTTTTAATTTGTTCACTTTTTTAATAAATATATAAAATAAATATGTTGAAGTTTAAAAGAGCGTTTTTTAATATGCATCTTATTATAACTAATGTTTTACCTTTTTAAAAAGAATTTTTGTAAAATTTTAAATTTGTGTTTAATAACGTTGCAACACACATGAAATTTGTGATTCCTTAAAAAATTAAAAATATTTGTTAATGTTACCAATATGCTTGAATTTGAAAGAAATTATTAGAAATTATTTTGATTTAGAATAAATTATGAGAGTGTTTAAGGGAAATATTAAAGAAAAATAGAAAAATTTTGGTATTGAGGCATAACTTTTAATTCTGAACTTTTCTTTATAACCTTTTGCTGAGTTTTTTGAAATAAGGGTACTTTACTCCTGTACAATTTTTATATTTTTTTACCTACCCTGTATGCTGTTTGACTTGCAACCGTTTTAAGTGCACCTAATATGATTATAGAATTTCATTAGGGGCCATCCATAAATAACGTCACACGAATTTCATGATTTTTTACCCCCACCTCGCTCCTGTCACAACACGTCACATTTGTGAGACCCTCTCCCCCCTAGTGCGACGTCACCTGTTTTAAAATTTTACGTCTAAAAATAATCAAAACAGTTCTACACCGGACTAAAAGTTCATTGGAGCTGGTGCTGGTTATCTTTTGCCCTTCATACTCACGGGCTGCGCGAAATGGCAGAACAGCAGGCGTGAGCTTACCAACGAATAAAACCTACTTAAACCTTATAAGTATATAGAAAGAGTAAAAGAAATAGAGATTTTTACACGTGATGTCACAAAGCTGATAACCCTCCTATACTCCTTGTCACACAATGTCACAATCCTCTACACCCTTCCCCCTTAAAATGTGACGTAATTTAACGGATGGCCCCTTACAAAGTATTTAATGATTTTTTAACAATATGCGGACACTAAATTGTCGGACAGGTGTATCACTATTTTCTACAATAAATTTAAAAGAAAAAAAAATGAAAAGTAGGTTTGTGGTCAACGATTTTTTATACCCCGTCAAAATTCCAATTTCCAGCTGACGGACTGAAAAAATGCGGCTTGAAATTTGTCGGACAACCATAGGATATTATTTTAAAAATCATTTACAATTAATTTTATCAAAAATTACCTATGTGGTGATCGGTTTTCAATACCCTGTCATTTGGGCATGCTTCGAGCGGTAGACATGAAAAAGTCGGACAAATTTTTGTCGGACAAGTTTAAATTCACATTTTCAACAAAATTTCCAGTAACTTTAGCTAAAAAAAAAGTTGTGGCAGTAAGTTTTTAAAACCTTGGGAAATCGCCATAATATAGGGCTTTTTCGAGCGGAAAAGCGGAATCATAAAAAGTCGCAGAGGAAAAGTGTGGTAGACTCGTCGAAACGAAGTTTCTCACGAATTATAAAGTATGTGGTAATCAACTTGCAGGGGGGGCCTATACTGTGGACTATAAGTGTTAGAGGTATTTTTAATAACTGACCATAACGACGAGAAGAGAAATAAAATCGAAGACAAAAGGAAACAATAAATACGAAAAACGAAAATTTCGAACCAATGAACGAAAATGAAAATGTCATGTTCCTGTATGAGGAAGAAATTGACGAAAACCAAGATTTCACGCCAGTGAACAAGGTAACTCCTTCTAAACAAAGTAAAGAAGAAGAATGTTTTGAAAAAAAAACTAGGCGTCAGGTTCAACAAGAAAAAAACAAATAATTAACAGAATGCATGGAAAACATAAAGGACTAAAAAAACACCCTGCTAGTGAAAAGTGAATAATCATGGTTAGTCGCAGTGAAAGAAGTATTAAACCCATTTGCAATTCCAACTTTTGCAAGAAATCAACTAAACGGCATTGCCAACATATTTTGAAATAAATCCAGAAACGAGATTTTTAAACATTTTTGGCAAATGTCCTGGGACATCAAAAAAAATTATCATCACTTATCAATATTAAATACCCCTAAGAAAAAAAAACAGAATGATTCTAATAGAACGGGTTTTACTTATGATTACTTTCTGTTTAAAAACAAAAAGATAATTAGTTGTACAAAAAGATTTTTTGTGAAAGCTTCTAAACAGTTAATGATAAAGTGGTTACGGGATCTACTAAAACTTGAGTCTCACTATTGCCGATCCTCAACCACAAAATTATATCTTGAGCCATTATTTTATACCAAGATGGATATTTATAGGCAATACAAATTAGCAGCAAAAGCTGCAAATAAAGGCATTTTAAGCACTGCTGTATTTTTTGAAGAATTGTCTGCTCTAAAAATTTCGCTTTATAAACCAAAAAAAGACCAATGCGATGTATGCATCAATTACAATTTGGGTCACTTGGAAGAAGAAGTCTATGCCACGCATCAAAAAAAGAAATCTGAAGCCAGAGCAGAAAAAGAAAGAGATAAAGGGGCTGCAGCTCAAGAATCATTACCGTTAACAGTGGATGTGCAGGCAGTACTTCTGTCTCCTCAGCTGCAAAACAAAAATAATACTCTTGCAAACGCTCTTCTCTGGTTTGCCAGAAAATGTAATATTGTAGTCTATCAGAAATTCTTCAAGGCATACACAAATGGAAGTGGACGGAGCCCACTCCATGGTTGAAAGAAAGCTTAAGGGTAAACCAATTTATTTGCCCACAGATTATGTATATGTATGCGAGGAAGCTTATTATCTCTCAATTCGGCCAGGCATGAGAAGAGGTGATCCAACAATTTCGGACATTGTTGCCTTAAAATACGAGTTGGACATAAGGTACAAATTGAGGTACACTAAAGATTGGAAAATACTGCCAAGGAGAATTTTAAATTTTACTGACCCCCAAAATTTACCTTCCTTGTACAAAATCGGCCTAATACTAAATGGATGACTTTTTTAATGATCATTTTTATTTAATTTAGGTTTAAAAGTCAAAAAATGTGTTATCAAAAATCGAGGATTAAAGATTCGTTTTTTATTTACTTATGTCGTTATTATTAAGGTCAAAAACACCTGACTCCCAAAGTTTCAAAGTTAAAACTGTGTAAGTCCTATTTTTATGACAAAAAATAAAAATTTAAAAAAATTAGGTTTAGTTTAAAAAAAAAATCAATTATGTATTATCAGAACTTTTAATTTATAGCATTGCGATTTACGTTTAAAAACAATGCTTTGGTCCTCCTATAA
>JAHBCN010000438.1:0-186384 GCA_019359885.1 Listronotus oregonensis | reverse complement strand
TTTTTTTTTTTTATTTTTGATTATCACCACATCCGAATTTGACAGTTAATTATATCATGGTTTACTATAAAGTGATAAAGTAGTTTTAGAACTTAAATTGAGAATTAAAATAGGAATATTTTTTGCATTTAAAAAAGTAAATAATAATTTTTGTACAAAAATTTAGTTAAATATGTTTATTGTGAGGCTAGCATGGAGCTGAGTTCATAATTGATATTGTACCCTATAAGATTAAAAAGTTTATTATTAACTGTTAAACCCTGATTAATAAATGTGTATTTTACATCACCAAAAAAATATTTTTTAATTGGTTTTAATTTTTTTATTTGGGGGTTTATAAATCAGAATTTAATTTTAGTGTTAGTAACACCCTTAGTGTTAGTGTTAATTTAAAGGCCTTATAGAAATGGTTGTTATAAACTGTTTTTAACTTATTTTATTTCTGCAATTAATACTTCAAATCAAATGTCAAAAAACTACCTAACTTGTTCTTTTTATGGCGCCTAAATTCAATTGAGCCAATCGTGTGGTATTATTGAGCTCTCTTTTTTAGTGCTTTATATTGATAAAAAAAAAAAAAAGGAAGTTACTGGCCATAACCCCCTCTATCTTTTCCTCTCAAAGGGCAGCAAAATTGGTATGAAATGGCAAAGAATTAGAAGATTTAGTATGAATAAAAATCAGGACGGAGAATAAATCATGAAAAATTTAATAAAAAATTAAGTTCAAGGCGATGATACCAAACATTTTTAATGGTTTACTGTCAAAGAAATGCTGCAAAATGTTAATGAAATTTAAAAAAATCTTTTTTTATTCCGGAGCAACAAACGCAATAGCAGCAGCTGATATTTGTTAGCTGATATTTTTATAGGTCACATGCGCAATTACTATTTTTCTAAAATTTTGGGTAATAGGTATTAAATTTTAAGAAATTTTATTTCTTAAGGCTATAATAAGGGTTAGTTTCTATTTATATTCTTGGAGCTAGGGACTGAAAGTAAGCCCCCTAGCACTGGCAACTTTAATTACCGGCAAATAAATAGTTTACTCAACCATGAGTAGCCAGCCATCGCGCACTGGCGACTAAATAGTTTTCTTCTTAGCTTAGTCAGTGGATTTCGTAGAAGCTACTTGCGCTGTTCCGCTCATTCTAAGACGTCGCAAAAACAAGCAAAGGTACAAAAAGTTTTGGGTACATCCAATAATTAGTTCCAGACTTTCTGACGAGCAATTTTATAAGCTGTTTGATAAATTGAAAGAATATCCAAATAATGTCTTTACTTACTTTAGAATGAGCATAGAAACTTTTGATTAACTGCTGGTTACCCTTGGACCTCAAATAACTTACTAAAAATACGTCAACGACGGGCCCCCACCACCTCAAGAAAAATTGGCGGTGACTCTAATGCAAAGAAAATAATAATACTAGCTGCTAACAGTTTCAATTTTTTATTGCAAAAATGAAAGCGCTCTAGGAAAACCGATCTTGCTTTGGGTCTTGGTCTTGGTCTTGCACAAGACCGAGACCGGAAAAACCCCTTCCTTGCAAGACCAAGACCAAGACCGAGGTATGCAAGACCAAAACCAAGGGCCAAGACCGAGGGGGGGCAAGACTACGCAAACCAAGATCGACCTGGCTCTTACTTTTGTCACTTTTTTTTAAATTATAAGATTCAATTTTAATATTCAATATCAGAAGGTATTCATACAGACGTGACAAAGAATGTGTCGAAACCTGCCTAAATAGGCGATTTTTTATGGTAAGGTTTTTAATAAAATAATAATTAAATGATCACTTCGTTTTTTAAAAAAATTATCAACAAAACTATAGATTTCAGTAACAAAGTTTAAAAATAATAACCGTTTGACAGAGAAAACTTGAGTACAAAAGGTTTTTAGAAGCTAAAAATTACTTACCTATTCCTAATGTTTTTTTTTAATTTAGGTATCCAGTGATGCCCCTTACTGGATCAAATATTTCCAAACCAGGAAAACATTATTTTTGCCACACTTAAAGCATGATTGCTCCTTTAAATTAAGATATAAATGTGAAAGGGATGGTTTAATACAGGGGTCTCCAACTTTCCAGCCTTTGTACTGAACTCCAGTAATTCCGAGGGCCAAAACCAAATCATTGTTGCCGGTGGTAAGAATGAAATAGTCCACTGATGAAAAAAAGTCCGAAAAAGTACACAACGTTTAAAAACTGCAAATCGGACTAAAGTCCGCAAAACGGCAACACTGCATATTATTAATTTTCCTGTCATTATCTGTAATTTCTAGATTAGTCGTAGATACGAGCCAGAGGAGTAACGTGACACGCATCTGGTGGACACAAGGGGAAAAATAGTACCTTCTATCGCTAACAGATGGCGCTAATAGCACGTACAGAATAATCTCTTGGTTCGAGAAAGTTCTGGTGTCTTCCCTCACTTCTAGATGGCAGAATTGGAAATTTTAAGAAGGCTAGTGGCGCAACCACAAGTCAGTTCCCATGACACTGTTGTTAAATAAAAATTGCATACCTCCTTAAAACGTGTTTGTGCGTGTTTAAGTTTTAGACATCTTTATAACAGTATTTTGATTTGAATTGGCTTTTGTGTGAATAAGTAGTATGGAAAAGAAGCGAAAAATTGATAGTGAATGCAAAAATTCAAAGATCAGTGGAACATTCAGTATTTCGTAATTGAGTCCAGTAACAAGGCGCTATGTTTGATTTGCAATGAAAGCATAGCCGTTTTCAAAGAATATAACATTAAACGTCATTATGAAACAAAACATTTTCAAAATTACTCAAAATATACAGGAAGTTTGCGGACAGAAAATTCGAAGCTATGCAGCGCGGATTGAAATCGCAGCAATCTTCATTTACAAAACTCAAAACTGAACAAGAGGCTGCAACTCGTGCCAGCTGTGTGGCTCTTGAAATTTCAAAACGTGGAAAACCATTCACCGATGGAGAAATGATCAAAGAATGCATAATTGCAGTAGCCGAAAAATGTGCCCTGAAAAGGTAAATTTATTAAAAACTGTCAGTATGTCAGCAAACACTGTGGCTCGAAGGGTAGAAAACATCGCTGAAAATATATCCTCTCAACTGTTCGACAAAAATGGACATTTTGGAGTGGTTTTCTTGGCCTTGGATGAGTCAACGGATGTGTCAGATACTGCTCAGGTGTTGATTTATATTCGAGGAGTAGATAAAAGCTATGAAGTGCACGAAGAACTTCTTGATATGTATAGTATTCATGGCAGAACTACTGGTACAGATATTTTTAAAGGAGTTGAAATGGCCATTAATCACAAGAACCTTCGATGGAAAAACTTGAAATGTATTACAACTGATGGAGGCAAAAACATGAGTGGGAAAGATAAAGGAGTGGTTGCTCTTGTATCAAAGGCTGTAGAAAATGACGTTGGTTCAAAACCATTAGTCTTACTTTGTATCATTCATCAACAGTCTTTGTGCGAAAATGTTTGGATATGTCTGACGTTCTGAAACCAGTCATATCAACTGTTAATTTTATCAGATCTTTTGGGCTGAATCACCAAATCCGACAATTTATTGGAGAGATTGGAGAAACTGACTTACCTTATCATACTGCCGTACGCTGGCTTAGTTGGGAAAGTCCTTCAGCGCTTTTTGAACTTCGAGTAGTGATCGAAATTTTTTGAATGAAAAGCATCGCCCTCTTACTGAATTACAAAACAACGCATGGCTGTGGAAGTTAGCATTCTATGTTGATTTGACAAAACATGTGAACGAACTGAATTTGGGATTGCAAGGAGAAAACCAGCATCTTCCTGATTTATACACTAATATCAAATCATTCCTGAAGAAATTGAGACTGTTTCAATCACAACTACGAAGAAATGTTTTTCACATTTTAAAACATGTAAATATTCAGCCACACTGCTGAGACTAGTTTCCTATCGATTTTGCAATCGAAACTTGAGTGCTTGAAGATAAATTTTGATACTCGTTTGATGCCATTGCGAATCAAATTAAGATTTTTCAGAATCCTTTTGATACTGACATTGAAACCCTAGCCCCGGAACTCAAATGGAAATGATTGATCTACAATGCAGTGATATAATTAGGAACAAATATCAAAACTCATCTTTGTTGGAATTTTATAAGAGTGTTCCACTGACACAATTTGATAATTTCATAAATTGTTTGTGGTTCTGTTTTCTTTTTGGTACTACTTATTTGTGTGAGAAAACCTTCTCCAAAATGAAGTACACAAAAAATGTTTACAGATCGAAATTAACTAATGAGCATCTTAAATCTCTTTTAATAATTGGTACAAGTAAAATTAGTCCACAACTACAAACTATTGTCAGTGGAAAATCTCAATTATATAAATCTCATTAGTATTTCATATGTCATTATGTTTGTTATAAGTTATGTGATTATTTAAAATGTATAAAATGTTAGTTGGATTCATTTCAATAATTTGTTAGTTATTATATACTGAAGTTAAATTTTCTGCATATTATACATGTCTTTACTCATTACAATTCTGTGTTTCTCTATCCAATTTATCACAAAAACAATAACAATAAGCCTACAAGAGTGTTATGAGTTTGCGGAGTTAGCCCATGACCATATCAATGTAGATGTCATATTAATAATTATTCAACATAAAATTAGAATACTTCAGTAAACAAATTTAATTTGCTATAAAATTATTTGTTCTCTAAAAGGAGTTTTCAAGTATGCCTCTCCGCGGGCGGACAAAATCTGTCCGCGGACCGGATGTGGCCCTCGGGCCGTAGTTTGGAGACCCCTAGTTTAATAAAAAATATATTTGTCATTTTATATAGGAATACTTTTTATATAAATGGATTTTAAATTTCACTTCCGGTTTAGACGGAAAAGTCAAAACAATGCCAAAAGTATAATGGTGACGTCATTTTTGTCAAAACCGAAAATGATATATAAAAAACCAACTACGTCGACATTGTACCTATATAACAGTTCAAGATTTTCGAGCATAATATACAGGGAAGCGATGTTTTTAAATGAATTTTTTGCTATAATTTTTCGATTTTAGGTTAAGAGCTAAAAATAAGGAAGTTTTCTTGAGTGGTAGTGGATTTTTTGAAAAATTCTGAAATAGAAAATAATTTTACATTTTACGCCCTTTTTTCTATAATTTTTGTATATTCAGTTTTTTACCATTATAAACGGTTTCGGATATATCGATCTTTGTCGCACTATCGATCCACCTTGTATATGCAGAATGTTTATAAAGTATTTGTATAAACTTTGTACGGCAAATGTTTGACTAATTTGAACATAGAAAGTTTATTTGAACTGAAAAGCTTTCTAAATACCTTTTTTTTTTAATTAGAAACCAATGTTTACATATCAGAATTATTTTCATGGAAATTTCACATCTGGTTGAAATTAAAAGTTTTTTTTCTGCCCTCAGAGTACTCAGTATTGTAATTTTATATGCTTCTTCAAAGAAAATTTAAATATTTCCTATCACTAAAATGAAGCGCTATAAATAAATAAACTCCTATATTTAAAATATCCTTTTTAATCAAATAATTTAAATGTACATGTAAGGTTAAAATTGGTATATTTTAAAATTTTAAAGCAAAAAATATAGTCTCCATCTTTATTTATTTGTAAGTATTAAAAAACTATATATTTTATTTAAAATTGCTTAGATTAAATTATCACTAACAAAAAAAGCAAGACCAGCAAGACTCTTGCAGCAAGACCAAGACCAAGACCGGGTGGTGCAAGACCAAGACCACGACCAAGACCTTCTTTGGGCTTGCAATACCAAGACCAGAGTTGCAAGACCAAGACCAAGACTAGCCCGGTCTTGGTCTTGGTCTTGCTTTGCTCATCACTGTATACTCACCCTCGAAATAGGTTCGGACGCAATTATTTAGTTTGCGCAACTAAAAAGTTGCCTTTGCGCGGGGCCGCATTTAATACCGTGTGTTTTATTCGAATTTCTTCAAAGCAACTAAATAGTTGCTTCGAAAAAATTGCTAGTGCGCGGGTGCCCTAATACTAAAATTAAAATTTCATTGTGATTTATAAACTCAGGCTTAGACAATAAAAAAGTATGTATAAATAGGTCCTTAAATTATAAAGGAATTTTATATTTAACACAACTGTAATACAGTAAATAAACAATTAGTGATATTAAAAATAATTGTTAAATTTGTTATATTAACCAGAAACATTTACCTAATCAGTGGTAATGAATCATTAAAATTTCCGGACAAAAAAGTACATTATGCTTATTGCGCCGATAATAACAACTAAACACATTACTTTTGGATATATCTCTTACTGTACCTAATTAAGGAATTCTACCTACACAAAAATGCTTAAACCGATAAATAATTACATGATTTTCCCATTCTAAAGTTTTATAAATTTGTTAGACACCGTTAAATTGTTACCTACACACATCTTATGTCGTTATGTTAAGTATTGAAAAAATTGGTAATAAAATAAATATAAATTTCTTTTGGTAAATTATTATTCCAAACATACGGTGGGCGTCGTATAGCGTAATTATTGTAAATTTTTGGTACTAACCAATATGGCTATTTTTATGGCTTACTTCATGTCGAACACTTAGAGATGAAACTCATTCAATTTATAATATTTATTTAGATATCTCATCAATATTCTTTTAGCAAGTATTGACTATTGTTACGAGCTTCTTCATGATGTTTCTTAAACAAATATACATGTTTAATGATTTGTTATGGTAGAAATATGCTCTTTGATTTTAAATGATCAAATTGCGTTAATCAGTATAAGATACCGTTAAGCCTTAGTTGGTACAAAATAATATAAATATATAATATATATATATATATATATATATATATATATATATATATATATATATATATATATATATATATTATATATTTTATTATTCTTTATAAACAATCGTGCCTATTTGAATTTATTAAAGTAACTAGCAACGACATACGTACTTGCGAGTTATTTTTGTATTCTGGACCGCCGTAGTGCCACGTAGGTGCAATCTTATATTATATTACTTGCTTTACGAATATTGCCAAAACCCGTTATAATCGGTAACGCTATGCTGTAACGGAAATCACATGGTAGGCGCTCAACCAATTGGATTTGATCGGTATGCCGCTACAGCTGTAACAAACTGTAACGGCCTAGTGTAAATCTTTCTATAAATAAAAATGTTTGGTTGGTAAATTATATGCGGTAATGCTAATATCCCCAATAATGCAATGCGGCTTTTTGACTTGTTTAGGCAATAGTAATAACCTTTACCCTCCTGACACTTTTTTATGCGGAAGTGCATTTTTGTTTTGTATATTCCAAAGAGTATGTAGGTAAAAGGGTGGGATAAAAAAGTTTTCGGCCTCACCTAGAGATGGCACCAGCAAATCCAATTTGTATTCTTGTATTCTATGGAAATATGTCTCATTAGCTTGCATAAAAAATTTTAGGTCAAATGCTATGTTAAAATACATTGAAAGCCGACTTAACAGGAAACCTGACCAAAAGTTGTTCATAAATTAAAATTACTTTAGCATCGAACCAAGTCAGTCGGTTTCCTCCACCATAAGGTTAAAATTCTTCTTGGTATGACTATTTAAACGTAGCCCTGTAGTTGATCATACATTTTCATTGATATAGCTATGTTCGAGCGATGTCAGCGCTGAGCGTCGGTCGATAACTAAATCCAGCTTTGAGTTCAAAAAAACACTATTTCTTTATAACACAAAGTTTTATAAAAACACGCACATGGATTATTCAAGCACACTCTGTACAACCACATGAAAAATAAAATAGTATTATATTTAACATTTTTTATATGTAACGACATGGTGCGCATTTAAACAGAAATAGAAAAATTAATTTAAGTAATTTATTACTCTGTTTACTTTTTTTAAACACTTGCACAATCCTCATAATTTAAGATCTAGTCTAGTAATTTCGCCTTGCTTTTATTTTAAGTTTTTTTTTCTGAGTTTTTATTAGATATTAAATATGTCAATTCACGTGTTTCTTATTTTTAACGAAACAATTCGAAGAGTATATTTTTAATTTAAACACACAGTGCGAACACAGTAGATTACTTTAAATTGATATTTAAAGGTGCCAACATAGTAAAGTGTTACTTGATGATATTTATTTTTCTACCAATATGTTTTTTGTTTTTTTTTTAATGTATGTAAAAAACAAATGTGTTTTTATCTTTGGTTTTTATCGTCAAGACCAAAAAGATTGGATCTCCCTGGAGGTAGCCTAACCGCTTGGCTGCGCGTGAGCGAGAAAAAAAATAAGTTTACAACTTTCCCCTCTCGCTCTGCGTGTTAATTGGTTGGCAGAAAGTATATACACCGCTGACCAACTAGCACGCAGAGCGGGGAATAGGGCACTAATTTATCTTCCTCACACGCTGTTCGCGTGGCCTAGTAACGAGGCTGCCTCTAAGTAGGTATATACCCAAAGGTCAAGACCATATGGAAAATATAATCACCAAACAGCCAGTTCAGACCCCTGTTTGGAGTAGCCATACTTCTTTAGCGTTCTTTAAAAAATAGTATTCTTTTTTTTTATCTTAGACAAAGGACACTACAAAGGCTTAAAGCATATTTATGTTCTAACGTACCGTAAGTGTTTTAAGTAAAGGAAAAGGTTTTTTATAACATGGGACCTAAAAATTTGGAGATTGAAAGAAAAAGGGGGAATCTTTGTTGGGAGCAGATTCCACATTTTAGACACACTGGGAATACATAAATGAAAAAAGTAGGTGTTTCCAGACGGACCGTAAAAGAATGCATGACGGTAATCTTGGTGAAAGCTAGAAGATGGGAAAGTTTGTTGAAAAGCGCATCATGCCAGACCTGGTGAAAATCCTTAGATATGTCAAAGCAACGATATAGGATTCTCCAAAAAATTCAAGGGACTCAAGTCATATTCTCTTTCTTAGGCTTAAACTATAAAAATATTATTTTATTATACAGTTGTGCTAGCTTAAGTTTAAGCTAGAGAAACCAACAAAGGTTTTGGCAACCCAATTTAATTTATATTATTCATAAATGTAAAAGGTTTGTTAGATGACACATAAAATCTTATAAAAAAAAATTAATTTTTAACTGTTGTTATACTTTTGACAGCTACCTACTATACTTTTAGCAATGCCATTTTTGACAGCGGTGATATATTTAATGGATGTAAGAGTATCATATTTTTGACATTTATTATACCCTAAAGTAAGATAATATATTAAATATCTGCAAGCATGCTTTCAGCGGTCGCTGCCACGAGTGTTTTGCACACTAAAATATTTTTATCCCAACTTTTGCAATAATAAAAATAAGGATAAAAATACTTTAGTGTGCAAGACACACTCGTGGAAGCGCGACCGCTTGACACATTTCCCATCATGCATGGCAGGATTGGAAATACCTTCTTATATATTATCTTACCCTAGAGCATAATTTTTTTAAAAACTATTCACCATTTATCATAGCTTCCACTAACACCAAAGATTAAATAAAACTCTTAACATAGCATTATAATGTGCTGTTTAACAAAATATTGTAGTAAGATAAATGCAGACCTTTGTGAATAAATTTTAATAATCACAATCGATGCCTTAGAAGCTTGCCATTTCTTAGGATATGTCATTAAAAGAAAAATTAATCTTTTAAGTAGAAATGTTTAAGAAGGAAAAATCTCTTTCTGTTTTTAATATGTATTTGTTACTTTTTAGTAATTAAATGACATTGTATCATATATTAGGCCAAAACCTCTATGATGAAGAGGTCCTTGCTATTATTATTATAAAATTTAAACTAGTGATTTATTTTTGGATTTATTTATCCTCTTTAAACCTGTTTTGTTATTATCGTATATTTATTCTTTAAAAAATATCTATTTTTTAATTTTTTGTATTTATGCCCTATTGAAAAAGTCCACTTTAAACTGATTGTTGTTCCTCATTCACCCACATCAGTTTGTTATTATTTTTAGGTTCCTAAAAGACACTTCTTATTATAAACTTAAAGCGCGCTTTAATTTAACATTCACATAAGCTTTTAAAGCTCTTTAATAATAATTTAGTGATATATAAATGAAGGGTTTTAACATTAAGGAATGTCTTGCGATTAACCAAAAACTTTTCTATAGGCAAAACAACCACAGAATAAAGTTTTTTAAGAATTTTATCCAGCACATTGTATATAGATAAATTAGATGGGCACTAAATTTTATATCAATACATGGATCTTAACAGAAGTTTGGCAATTTAAGGCGACAGTTAAAAAATATACATCTAAACAGCAATATTTACAATGTTATCCATTTTTTAAACTTTTTTGTTTTACTATAAAAAAAAGTATTAAAGAATTTTATTAATATAATTATAATCCAAAATGCACGTTAAGACTTACGCAAAAAAGAATTAATCTTTATTTTTACTGTTTCTTAAATGATGATTAACAGCTTTTAATTTATTAAATTCTATAACTTAATGATTATTTAAAAAGAAAAGTGCTCGGATAGGATAATAAACATTAACTAACATACATCAATCAATCCATACATAAAATAAAATAAATTTATTCAATTATTTAAAAATACATTCTAAATTTTGTAGTATTTTTAGTAGCATGTTAATAAGATTAACTGAAAAATATTTAGGTCTAAATTTTTTAAAATATAAATAACCTTGATTTTATCTAGACCTATTATTTATCATATTTCTTTAAGAAATACCGCCCCTTATTTTGACAACCTTTAGCTTAGCAAAGTAATTCTTAAATATCGCCAGAATAATACTAACTGCTTTTAATTTTTGTTTTTGGTTTTTATCTGCTTTTTGATATTGTGCAATAAAAAAGTATTATTTTTTAATATTCATTATAAACAATGATTTATAATAAATTCGCTTTAGATGTATTTCTATTAACATTGTTACCAACTAACCAAAAGTAAACAGGCTTACCAGAAGTAACAAAAAGCACGATAATGGTTCTCTTAATAAAAATTCTATCTTACACAGAGTTCTGGCTAGAATACTTCCTTGTGGGTTAAGCTAATATTCAACATATTTATAAGCATGCATCGAAAGAAGCCTGTTTATTTTTTGATTTAATTTATTTTGGAGCTTTTTTGACACTTCTAAATCACACAGTTATGGGAATTACAATTTGGTTAATTAAAAAGCAAACATTTTATTTTATTTGCAAATTTAAATTAGTATAAGTGTCGTTTAGCACCAAATATTTGTTTCCTTCTATGGGTTACTTTTAGTACTCGATTTGTATAAAAGTTTTTTTTTTAAGATTAGCAAATTTAAGCAATGCGATGACCACTGAAGTGACCGTCAGCAATCACCGCCAAAATCTTTGATTTTGCATACTAAATACGATTGTTCCAAAACCCTTATTTTTTTTTTTAACAAAAGCCAAGATCAAGCTTGGTTCTTAGGACGACAGACAGACCTACACGTATGCTGATAACTTTCCGCCATATTTTTTGGCATCAAATTTCGTTTGATTTAAATGGCATACTAAGCATAAATTGTTCCAAAATGGCTATTTTCTTTATATTCTAGTCAATATAACGCACTAGTCCTGTAAACCTATCAATAAATGATCAGCGTATAGACAAAATTCACTATTTAAACGGGGATAGTGGGGCATATCGATTTTTCGATGTTTCAATATTTGAATATGACATCAACATCGATCAAAAAACTACCCAAAATATTTTACCTAAGCTAGCAAAAGACACCCAAATTTTGGATTTTTTCTAAGCTCATAATTTAGGCGCTGGTTCTTGTTTATTTTTAATCAATAGTTCTGCTAGCTTAAGGTTAAACTAAAAAAACAACACAAGGATATTGTTTACTTATTCTATACCTTAGGGCTTATATTTAAATCGCTAATTGTTTAAATGGGGGACTTCACCTATTTTTAATCTTAAAAAATTGAAAAATTTACTTACTCTAATGTTTTTTGTTCTATTTTACGGCAGATTTAAAAAAAGTAATTTAAAAAATACAAAAAATCAATTTTTAGATGATTTTAGGTATAAAAATAGGTAATGCCACACATCTAAACAAATATCTTTAGGATATTATTATCCAGAACAAGAAAAGTCAAAAATAAGATATAAAATAAAAGAATCGTATACTACTAGATTATGCAAAATGAACTTATTAAATGGCGCAAAAAATGTTATGAAATTATAAGAAATAAATAATTTGCTGAATTTATACGATTGATCCTTTTTTTCGATGAGATGACTGTCTGAATACTGTTGCTTTCTAAAAGTGCTGTAAAATACAAAATTAATATGTTTTAATACTTGGTCATATTGACAAAAGTAGAGAAATGGGTTGAATATTTGGCCCGACCTATGTTTTACCCAAGCCTTTGTGAACTATTCTATAGATTTAAAAAAAATATGACTCTATGAATTAAAATATATTATAAAAATCGGCTAAAAACGGTGAAGTTACAACGGACACCTAAAGAACCCTAAGAATATAATTTTGCGATGCTTACACTATATACAGGGTGATTCATGAGATAATGTCAATACTTTAGTAGGGTGTTAGTTAGAGTGTTAAAGTTTTTATTTAATTTTTTTATTTTTTAAATAAGATTATAAAACCCAGCTTATGTTTTGCTGAACATAATTTAAAAACAATAATTTTATTGAAAATTAAAATACATATTGTTTAATTATACATTTTGTTTAATTTTTTAAATTTTGCTTATGCGTCAATTTTTTTTAAATCGAAGTATTCGAAAACGGTTGCTCATATTCACTTTTAACAGGTATACCTTTTTGATGTAATAATGACTGAACAATAAGTTAATTTACCTAAAAATGTAATACTGGGATGTACCAAAAACTTATGATTGTTTAAAATATTAAAAAAACGTGTAGGTGGCACCCCCTACAAGTAAGAGACGTACTAAGATTATGTTCGAATCTATCATACCGAAAAACCCCGATACCAATATTTACTCCAATATTTACATTATAATAGATTTTATTTAAAAAATAAAACATTTAAATAAAAACTTTAACACCCTGTATTTCGGAAACGCAGGCCTTGCGGACCCATATTTGTATAGACTTTTATGAATCACCCTGTATATTGTTACGATTTAGTATTATGTTTTCCGCCAGAAACAATTTTTACCTGTATGAAAAATATTGTTTTTTTTTTAAGAAGTTTATACGATAAAAAGACAATAAACCGAAAAAGAAACCAACAAAAATAGAAAACTATATTTTTAGTAATTTCGGGCTTTTATTAGGTATAATAAAGATCCTAAAAATTCTCGATATTTTTTACAAATAAATTACGCAAGGATGAAATTTGAAGTGTTTCAGTTTAAAAAATTCTTTAATGTTAAATTGAATAATTGAATAATAGTTAAAACACTCATTATTATATCCAAATTTCATATTTATGTCACCAGTTAATTTTCTGAAACCACCCGGTATACCAGTGGCCGCTTTTCCAATCCGAAGAAACGCGGAAATCTCAAGGGTTTTCCTTTCCATTGCGTTTCATTCGAGGCAGCGTTAAAATAAATAAAATCAATACAGCACTAAAAATTAGTAAGTGGACAATGGCGCGCAATGGCAAAAATTCGGGATATGCGCAAAAATAGAGCGATCCAGAGAAAAAGCCCATTTAAACTGATGTTTAGTGGCGTAAGAAAAATCCTCTGTATTGTTACCAATAATTGCAAAATCAATACACATTTAATGCATTTTAATTGATCATGAATGATAGACACATCCCTTGTAAGAAATAATTTCAGAAATAGGTATTCAAAAGAATTGTTCTTAAAAATAAATGTTAATTTTGTTGTTTAATGTTTTTTTATTTTTGTAAAAATTATTTTGGACTCATATTTTTACATTAATAATTTATTACTTATAGTTATAGGTACTTCTATTCTTTATAAACATTTTGAAAATGATTTGTTTATTTTTGTGTTTAATTTTATTATATATGAAAATTCAAAGGTTTATTGTGTGTTTTAACATAGTAGTTTTTGTTAAAATGTAGGTACCCAACATAAAACAATGATAAAATTATTTCGTTCAAACTACCTAATATTAAAATTCGCAAAAAAAATAAATTTATATTTTTATAAGACTTCTAAAATAACCACATTCAGGTATTCTGCTTTCGGTTAATAACATCGAAAGATATTTTAAGCTCAAAACAACATTGGGGTAGGTCCCTATAAATAAACACGAACATGCTTTTAAGTACTCACATTTATTTGCTGAAAATTGGCGAACGTATAACTAGCGTTAATTTTGTAGCGGCGCCTCTCTAAACAAAATAAAATCCAAACATAGACACAATCGCGTAAACAACGCACACTACGTCCGAGAATAGAGTGCAAGGGGCCGATTGCAATTATTGAAACAATCGGTATCGCTATTCGCAGTCCTTAGCCGCACACTTGCGCGTGAACCTGCCGCGTTTGCCGCCTACTAGGATTTGAGCGTACTTGCTCTCGGTGGCACTTACTCTAACCTACAACCATCATGGCTGCTCTCGATCGGGCAAGATTCGGCAAAGAGAATGAGAGAAAAGCGAGTGGACAACAGCGGCGCACCGCATGCACAAGGCATGAAGTTGCATTCCCCCGATTCTCGATCGCTTCGCACCTATGAATGTCTTTCAGCGAGCGCTTGTTTATGAGCTTTTCAGCGAAGAAGAGCTTTATGAGTTTTTACACTAACCCAGTTTTTGCACCTTATAATGCAATATTGTGCTTTATTTTGTAGCTGTTGTGGAGACACTGCTCTACACTAATAATTTAACAACTGTAATCAATTACTATACGGTGGAAAAATAAGTATATTGTGGGTGAAGTCAAAATAAAAACTCTAAATTTTTTTGGGTAATTAAGATTTAATCTGAGTTATTAAAATCACCCACCCCAAGTTTGCGGCCGATCTCTGTTCCAATGTTATAGAAAAATACAAATTCGATATTAAAATTGCCAACCCGCATTCTGATACCTGAATGCATACAATAATATCATTGCTTTTTACGTTGAATTTTAGTTTTTAATTTGTTGGTTAAAATATTAATACATAGGGCTGGACAGATTTGGATTTTTTCGGAGCTTATAATTTAGGCGCTTTTTCATTACCCTAACTTAATTATTTTGCTCCCTGTTTTTTTTTAATCTATAAGTCTGCTAGCTTAACTTAAGGTGAAACAAGAAAAAATACATTAAGGCTGGTTTACTTATTTTATAACTAAGACCTTATATTTAAATCTTAGTAACCAGAAAAGTCAAAAATTACATATAAAATAAAAGGCAAATCGTATACCACCAGATTATGTACAGGGTAGGGACACCCAATTTTATGGGGTATCTCCGTAATTGTAAGTGCTATCAAAAAAATAATATAGGCGTCATGCGCTCTTTTTGCGTTAAACCTAAAATGGTAAAATCAAAATTAGAAAATTTTCGCTTGATTAAGAAATACGGGGGAAAATAAAAAAATTGACAATTTCAGAATAACCCTATATTTTCTTAATTAAAAGAGATAAAAAAATGTTTATTATTACAAAAGTTTTTATATAATGATTGTTGAATTTTCTGTCATTTTCAGAATAAGTATACGAGGTCAGGTAAAAAAGTTATCGGACTTAACCTCATTTTTTAAAACGGAATTTTACATGCTTAACCAAAAGGATCACATATAAAAATATTTTCAGCAATATAGTCAACTACGGACAACATTGATTTTTAAGGGATTTCACCTAAACTTTAATACTTTAAACCGCAGAATGTTATAAAACAAAATTATTATTCAAAAACAAAACTATGTTGGCATTGTAGCTGAAAAGACATTACACAATATATTTTATTATACAAACCTTGAAAGAAATATTTGGCACAAGAAAGTAATTAAAAAAAAAACTATATAAACTTTAAAACAAAATAAAAGATTCAGATTAAGACAAAAAATTGCGGAAATCATCTTCTTCATCAATTCTCGAAAGCCCCTCCGTTGTTTTTAATGCACTTTTAATATCTCCTTCGAACAGATTTTAAGGCATTTATGATGTGTTATGGTTTTATTTTTGCAAAGACCTCATGAATTCTTTGATTGCTATATTATGATTAAAAATAAGCCTTTTATAAATATTTTTTTAATTTCTAAAATCTGGATCTATCAGATCCGAAGATCGTGGTGGCCACCTGATAGCTCCATGTGTTTTTAAAGTAAGTAGTTAAATACTCTCTTATTCAAAGAGCGTTATTAGTGGGGGCACCATCTTGCTGAAAGCAAATCTCAATTACTTTTTTTAAAGGAACCTTATCAAGGATATCGAGAAAGTTTGATTGAGGTGTGTCCAGATATCTATCTGCATTTATTTTAAAATAAATAACAACTTACTACTAATAAAACAATGACAAATTGGGCAATATTAATAACATAGGAAAAATATTTATTGGACCTCAAAATTCTTTGCGGCTTAGACTTTAAGATCCCAGTTTCAGTTTTTATTTTTCTGACGAAGGTAGATTATTGGTCCTTAAATTTTTAAGTGATTTTAAAAATAAAATTAAGGTTTGTGCTTATGGCGACAAGACAAAGGAGAAAACTTCATCAAGACGAAATTTTCTATCAACCTCTCACAACCCATCATCCAGTGTATTAATTTTTTTTTTAATAATTTAATATGCATTTTTTTAGATTAAAATAAACAAGGTGTTCCATTAAAAAAATGAGGTTAGGTCTAATAACTTTTTTACTCATAATAAAGAAACTTTTGTATAAATTTTTTTTTGAATCCTCTTTAACCAAGAATATATAGAGTCGTTCTGAAATTGTCATTTTTTTAATTTTTCCCCGGATCTTGAGCGGGTAAAAATATTCCAATTTTAATTTTACCATTTTATGTTAAACCCAAAAAGAGCACATAATGCCTAAATTACTTTTTTAATAAAACTAACAATTACTAAGATACCCTATAAAAATGTCGAAAATGGGACCCTCTGTACAACTTAGGTTTTTATTAATATTTAGAGTGAAATTAATAAATAGTTTAAAAATGTTTTGAAATAATAGCAAATAAATTATTTACCGGACATGTGCCTACTCATAGTCAAATTAGGGTTTATTTATGACATGCATAATGTTGCAATACACGATTTGCATTTTGCTTAATATATTTATTTTAATTTTTGATTTTATTGCTTTTATATTAAAATAAAATGTATATATGGGGTGTCTAAAATAGCAGCATATAAAAAAATATTTGCGATTTGCAAAAATCTTGTCGTAGTTTTACTAGCTAAAATTTAATTTAAAAAAAAATGGGAAAAAAATTAATAAAGTAATAAAATTGTCCAAAAAAGATTTGGGTTCTGCTTACTTAGTATAAATTTGATTAAAACCTCCCAATTACCACTTGTCTTAAAAGACCAGCAGCGGCAAATTGTTCTTTATGCACCAGCCACACAACTACTGACTACGTTTAAGTCCATGAGGTCAATCAAATATAGGTTTCATCTGATCCAAAACCTTTATTCACAAATTTCAATTCAAAGTCGTTTATGCCACAAAAAAATTAAAAGTAATCCGCTTTTGACCTAATAATTTTGACGTAAAAAATATGATTTTATAGAGTACAATTTTTTTTTTTTTATATAAACCATTTCGTAATTTAACCTTAGTACCTTAAGCCAAAAATGAAGAAATAAAAAAAAATTCGATAAACACCACCCTAGAATTTTTAAGAAAGAGAAATTGAATATAAGAAACAACTATTAACAATTAAGAATAAAGAAGTTGCATAAACCCGGCCTAACTTGCAAATAAGGGCAGCTCTAAACTCAATCGATTATAGTAAAACGAAAAAAAATAATAAAAATAAATAATTATTGTTAATCAATAATTATTGTCAATAATAATAAAAAAATAACGACTATAAGCGTATTAATTTATTATATGTTTTAATTTGATCTATGAAAAAAAAATATATATATATATATATATATATATATATATATATATATATATATATATATATATATATATATATATATATATATATATATATATATATATATATATATATATATATATATAAAAATATATGTATATATAAATATATATTAGTTTTATTATTTAGTATTTTTTGGGTTTAAAACAGATAAAAAAAAAATTTTCTAAATAAAATATAATTTTAAAAATTTAAAGTTTCGGCTCTCTAGTATGAGGCCTTCATCAGAACGTCTTATTAGTAGAGATTTCAAAGAGAAGTCAGTGTTAAAATTCAACATAAACACACATTTTTAAACGATCACCAAACGGGGGTATATATATTGTTTGATAGAAATTATAAGAAAATTAAATAAGAAAAATGGTAATAGAAAAAGTACGAACAAAAGTTGTAAATTAAAACATGAAATCAAAGGCGAAATCAGAAAAAATTCTCTGTCACTTTAAAATCAAATTCTGATAAGAATTGACAATAGTCTGCTGTAAGAAATTGTGCAGCTTTAAAAAAATGTAAAAATAAATTCCCTTTTTTTTTTCTTTTAATCGAGTTTATTTTGCGTGGGAAAGTATTTTTTTTTTGTATTGCGATAAAAATGCAAAGTAACAAGAACCGATTCTAAATGCTTAATACACTTAAAGAAGTAAAAATACTTTTAAAAAAATTGGCTTTTCTTATTTTCGTGAATAATAAATAATTTAAATATTATCCTTAAAATAAGGTAGGGGGTAACCTAATTCAAGGACAGGTTAAAAAAAATTTTCAATATTATATGTTTTATTTTAGTACCCATAAAAAAAAGTCTTAAAGGAAAGATATTCTGAACTTTTAGCTTTTTTGTAGTCGATTAAAACAAATTTTCTTAAATAGTAATATCTCCCTTAAACAAAAATATTTTAAAGTAATGAAATACAATATGTTATGGATATTTTTTTTTTTAGTATCAAATAGGAACAAAGCGGAAACTGTGAGTTATACAGGGAAATTTTTAAACAACCCCTTTTTTATTAGTTTTTTCGTGCTGAAATATAATTTTTACCTGTAAAAAATAAAATTACAATGCCGCTTTTCGTTACATAATAAATACAGAGTGATTTAAACACGATCCCTAATACATTTAAGAGGGTACTTATATGCTACTAGAAGAGAATACTGTTTTAAAAAGAAAAAAGTTATTAAATATTCTTTGGACCCTTCGGGACTGAGTGTAATATTAGGGGACAACAGAAATTGTTTGCATCATAAAAGCAATTTAAGTAGAGAAAATAAGATTTAAAGCATTTAAAATAAAAGAAGTAATTATGTGCGATAAAATCGCACTAATAGGTAGCACATTTTTTAATCATCATAAAAACTACTGCTAAGAAGGAGAGATTAATAACTACCAACTAATTGTATATTATGTATTAATACATTATAACTACTAATTCAAATCATTAATTTATTAACTAACCAACAATTAGCATTTCCTGATTTTCCCCTTCTTGAACAAGAAGCAAATGCAAATATTTCTTAAACCTTTGAGCTGTACCGAAGGGCTTTTTTGACTTTATCTCCAAATGGGGTAATTAGGCAAATTATCAATAGATATGCTTAAGTTTAAAAAAACAGGAAGTGAGACCCCTATTTATTGTTTAAATATTCAAATTGGGTAAAATAACAAAAAAAAAATATTTTGGTTTTTGCTTCTTTATATTTTGGGGAACTTTATATAAAAGGGGGTAAAAAACCAAAAACAAAGTTATTTTAATGACTCATTTTTGTAACATTTTTAAAATTTTTTTGCAAAAAAATTCAAGATATTTTTTCGCATAACATTTTCCCCATATTTAATTGTTTACGAGAAAAGCTTTTTAAATACAAATTAAAAATTTTAAAATTCGCTTATCTTTAATGTTGTTTTACCTTTCTATGGTTTTAGGTTTTGAGAGGAACAGCCATAGTAATTATTAAAAAGTAATTAGATATCACAGACAAGTAGAAATAGGCAAACTAAACAAGTAAAAACAATTTAAAAAAATTTTTTTACGGATTAATAAACTCCGTTTGACATGTTTAGCTAGTTACTATGGTTATTATGCTACTCTAAAAAATCGCTGAAACCATAGAAAAGTAAAAAAAACATTAAAAGATAAGCGGATTTTTTCTTCTAAATTTGTATTTAAATGCGAATATCTCGTAAACAATTAAATATAGGGATATGCTAAATAAAATTATCTAGAATTTTATGCAAAAAAACCAAAATGTAACAAAAAGTATAGGTAGTAATTTTAAAATGAACTTTGTCCCACGACTTTTTGATACACCCTTATAAAAACGTTTTTCCCCAATATAGAGCAGCAAAAACCAACATATTTTTGTATAAAATTTTTTCTCCCAATTTAAATTTTAAGCATAAACGGGGTCTCACTTGTAGATTTTTACCCTGTATAAATAAATCCAGTATTACTAGTTAATACTTGTGTAAAATATAGTTAAAGGAATTAAATGTAATTTTATTTATTTTAATACAATAAACGGCTTAGATCTAAATAAAATTAAATGACTGGCTACAAAAGGCCTAAACTTAAATTTAAGGGTTTAAAATAAAATGATGGGCTAATTATTTTTTTGATATTTGTATCCAACCCAATTTAATAAAACAGACTTATAACCTTTTCGATTTTTATTTTCAAACATCGACTGAAATTGGGGATTTAGTCAATCCCTACTGTTTTCTTTTTTTTGTCCCTTTAACGGTGCCTGTAAATATTTCTCGAATTTGTAAGTATATCCCCGGGAAAAATTTTTTAAATTTGTTTTGGTTTTTTTAAAGTAGGTACCAAAAAAGTAAAAGCAGCCAACGATGGAAGATATACGAAAATGAAAGTTAGATGCTTTTTAAAAATATATTTTTATGGCCTATTAGCGTGTAAATAATTGTCTTTATGACGAATTTTTTTTAAAAAAGAACCCCTTTTTTACTTAAAAATACATTGGTAAATGGGTTTTTCTTAAAAGTAGGAAAATAGTAATTTTTAAAAAAAAATTTTTAGATACTTATTAACTAATTGTAGGGTTTCTTAAAGTCCTAACTATTTTCCATGTATATTTGTCTGTCTGATCATCCATCTCTGTCGCAGCCCTTCCTTTTTTGGGTTTATTCACCAAGAGATTATGGTAAGTCCAAAAGCTTTTTGCCAACACAAAATAACGCTGGTATGGACTAAGTCGAAAATGATCTAAAGATACTTTAACCTATTTCTATTTCATTAATTTTGTACAGGGTTTGTAAAATTATTAAAATAACATATAGAAAAACCACATTTTCTCATGTTTTTAATAGGACCTTCTGAACTTTTTTTAACCCCAAAATGAAACACCATTTTCAATAATAGCGATTGTATCCGATTTAGGTTTTTATTTACGAAAACGATTTTTTTTTTATAACAGAATACCTAGGGGCTATGAAAATCATATTTTTAATACTTTCAAGGATATAAATCAAAAATTGTTTGATTTTGGATAGTATAATTTATTTTGTTACAAACTTGTGGAAAGATTTGATAAAAGTGTCACCAATACAGTGCCAACCAATATTTTTTCCATACCAACGACTAGCTCCACAGCCGCCTAGGTATCGGTTATAAAATTTACTGTGAAAGCATAATACATCATTAAATAAAACTGCTTATAAGAAAAAATGCCTTGAAATGATAAAATAAATATGTATAAATAAGATATTTAGACCTTTTTCGGACTTAATTCTTTAAACTAGGTGAGAGTCAAATCATTGTCTCTTGTAAAAAAACTTGAAAAAACATTTTTTTTTTAAGTCTGCAATTTTTTTAAATTTATTTCTCCTAAAAGGCCAAAATTAAAACAAAAATTTTGATACTTAATACAAAGCCAACAATATTAATCTGAAATATGCATAAAAATTCAGAGTGCCTCATTAGAAAAAAAATTATCAGGCTTTGTTTGGGAAGGACCCTATATTCAAAAATATTTTTGATATAAAACCCTACGAATAACATAGACTGCCATATAAACGAAATAATTTCTATTTTATTTATTTAGAAGATGTTGACTGACGCGTACCTCTGTGACTACCCTGTATATTCTTTCTAATCGACGAATACCTAGTGTCCGTTATGTTTCCATTCTCGCCATCTTGACTTTTTTAAAATTTGATTGCATTGCAGTTTTGCACATATTTTGCACAAACATTACAAGTTTTGCACATATTTTGCACAAACATTACAAGTTTTGTACACCAAATTACGAGAAATTATAGACTAATTTTTTTAGGTGAATCTTACTCAACGCTAGGCTCCACCCTCCACTCAATTTCTTTTAACTTTTTAATTTTAGGTGATACTTTTACACATCTCGTAACATTGATTTTTGCACAGATGCTGCAAACAGAAACCACACTTTTGAAAATGGGTAACCTACCTGCCTCTTTGATTTTTTTAGTGAATTTGAAGATATAATTTTAAGTAAAGTGAGAGTTGATGCATTTTTGAAACAGCTCTCAATAATTCCCTGGCAACTGTGCGTGTCTAAAATTCATATTTTCCAAATCTATTAGGAAAACTTGAAAATGAGCTGAAAGGAGTTACCTATTTTTCAAAGATAATTATTTGGTTTCCAAGCAAACTGAAAATCTTAGTTTCATTATCCATCAAAAATTAAAATACATGTAATACTAACCTTAGTTGGCTCTTCTTCCCCATAAACTAGTTTATAACTTCGTAGCTTATTCCGTGAAAATTCGCTATTACCTGTGCAAAATTGTGCAATATATTTGCATAAATATGATGTAAAGACTATTTTTGGTAACGTAATTTGATGGTAGACCAACTTAACGGACCCGTATGTCTATTATGGTAATTGGTTACTTTTCAGCATTTACTAACTCAAGGCTTAGTATTATGAAGAACATTTTTTGTTTACATCAATATTTTTTTTTTTCAATTATTCTCATTGCAGTTTTGCCAACTATAAAAACCCTTACTCTGAAGAGCTATAGTTTTAACCAAATATCAAGAAAGAGGGCAAGTAAATCCAAAATATGTTTTACACTTCTTTTCAGGTCTTATTGAATTAGAACAGGGAGACATAAATAGCAGAGATTTTCTGAATGCACCAAAGACTTATTTTTGTCTTGATATCATTTTCAACAACTGAAATTTAGGGATATTAGCCCATAATTTTAACTTGTGTCAGAAGCCATGTTATCTGTCAAAAACCTTTGTTACTTAAGACAGAGCTTATCAGGTAAAGGATACTTAGGCTAAGTCCCAGTAATGTGTCTTATCGGTTCGCATTCTGGAAGCATTGACCAAATTCAAAATTGTCTAAGACGCCATCAAATCCTAAAACCTTCTTAAGTCATAAAAAATATGATCACATAGAGAACGGTAAACCCCAGTAAAATTGTTTCTAAAGTTGATAAAGTCGCTAATAGTCGTTAAAATTGAGCTGGAGATACTAGCTGAGTAATTAGGACGCTATCCCAACTAAGCAATTAACAATAAATTCACCCACAACATCAAGCATTATTGATTCCATATTAACGATCCCATCTTTCCAGGAAAGCTTTTCCGTCTTGCCTGCCGACTATACGGGATCCATCGTTTTTTTTTTTAAGATATTTTCAAGTGGCCTCTTCTAGAAATTAGCCAGTATTATTGTTTCTTTTGCAAGTCCCAGCTAGGCAAGGAGGTTCCACTTCTTATGCATTCCTGTACTTGTCCAACTTGTGGCTGCCGTGATACTTCTTGAGACACTTGTCTATTCCTTCTGATTCCAGATTTTCTAGCCTTGGAACCTCCTGACCGCAGAGGTTTTTCCTTTTTCTCCAAACCCTGTAAGACCCCAAGTCCTGTTTTTATAAAATTTCTCTTATCTTATCAAGACACACACGGGTGCTCTTCTAGTGCTTTAAGATTTTGTGGACTGGTCCTGAACAAAAAACACATTTTAATTTAAATTTATGTTCTGGAATCTTATGGACTAAAAGTAGTTATAAACTAAAATTAAATTTTGAACCATATAAAGCCAGCCTTAATATTAGTATACAGTGGCGGTATTGACCTGAAAAGGTTGGGAGCCCAACTGTTAAACTCTAAAATTCTAATGAGATACTATAGGTGAAAATAAATTATCTTTCCAAAATAATTTTGTGTCTAGAAAAGTGGGGGAAATGTTAATGTGGCGTCTCTTATTAATATTTCTTTTCTATTTCCAAATTTTAAAGGATGTAATAATTATAAACTATTTAAGGTGATACCGCATTGTTAACGATGGGACTTAGCAATTGTTAAAAGTTAACATCGTGCTTGTGAATGTTTAAATAAAATGTCAGATTTTGACAGGTTGTCAAAACTGTTGGAATAACACTGACAATGACGTTTTATTAAACATTCTAAACTGCTGTTAACTGTTAACAATTAAGTCCATCGCTAATTAACAACTGATCACTGTCGTCAATGTATATGTAACAAATATTTATACTATATCAAAAATAAAAATTTTAATTTTATAGTCATTTAAATAATAACAATAAATTAAATTACAAAAAAGCAATATTTAAGGTTCATAAATTAAACCTGTATTCGTGTTCACTTTATTATAATCGTGGTTTTTTATGTTACCAACTTTTTAAACTATATTTAAAGCCATTTTAGTGCTTCATCTTTCAACGTTAATATATAATAATATAGATACTTTCAAAATCAGAAAACAACTTTAATAATAGATGGTCATTTATTGTTACAAGATTATAACTTTCATGACCAAGTGACGTGTAAGCAATGTCTAACAAGATCCAACAACACGTCTGCCAGCTTGGCGAAAGCAAAATAAACAAAAATATAGAAACATAATTTTATTCTTTAGTTATAGATATTCTTTTAATCTAATTATTTGCAATCCAAGATTTTAATGCATAATAATTGACCAAATTTAAAAAGTGTATTGGTAACTTTTAAAGTGTGTCAAAATGTCTAATTAATTTAAATTATTAACATTAGACTTGCCCAAAACTCTCGGCTCCTGATTTTTTTTTAATTATATTTTATTCAAAATGTAATTATTTAGCTTCAATAAACCATGGGTAAATAAAAATTAATTATATTTCAATATGTTTAGTATACGTATTTAATTTGTATCTTTTTTGCCCTTCGTTTTTATTAAAACACGTTATGTTTAATTAATTTTGGTAAATATTACAACTAATTCATCCATTAATTTTTTTTTAATTGTAAATGGCACACAACAACAACCACTATTAACTTTAACAATAAATGAAACATGCAATTATATAAGTAATACTTTAATTCAGAATATACTTACACGAAACCATGACACTTAGTAAAAATCAAGCACCAAATCTGTATAACATATCGATAGCGACCGCGCGTATGACAAACCGTAAGACCGGTCTCAGTGTTCTTGCACGTTCATGTGTAAAATGTTTTTGTGCGGTTGAAATCGTAACATGGCGTACCATACGCAATCCTTCCCTAACCCCGTCCTCTCTTTCCACCTGTACGCGTGAATATCGCTCTCTTCCGGCCTTTATTGCAGTTCTTCGCCCTGCCGAAACAAACCATATCGATTTTGGGAGCCTGTACCCGATATTTACTTGCAGTGTAGTTGCCAAAGTTTTTGTCCATATTGAGGGTGCTACTAAAAACTAAAACAGGGCCCTAAGGTAAATATTAACTTCACGGGGTCATGAAAAGATGTATCTTTTGGGAACATTTGGCATTATTTTTGCTGCACATTATATTTCTGGCTCGTCTTAAACTGTACCTTAATCGTAAGACTTTTTAACTTAACGAAGGTCTTAATTTGATACATTATACCGGGTGATCCAGAGAGTGGCTTACTTCCTTTTATATTATGCATTTTTTAAGGTAGAAAAATAAGCTTTGGGATTTCAAGTGTAATGTCAAATTTGGCGTATTTTTAACAACTTATATGACTTCGGCTTCACTAAATATGCCTTAACTTTCATTTTTAAATAAGACACCATGTATATTTTTACATTTTTAAATTCCTGAAACATTCCTATGTCCAAACAGTACTAGATATGTCCGCTTTGAAAAAGGTATTTTTGTTTTTGGTTTCAGATGATTAAAATTTGTATTTTGATGGCCTTTAACCAACACAAAACACTCTGTAAGTGCGTTACGCTTTTAATTTGATCGTATTTGAAAGTCTAAACAAAATTCTTCAATATTTGTTAATGTGTAAAATAATTTTAGAAATATTTCAACTAACGACATCTTGTAATCGGTTTCAATCTATATCAGATCTGTCAAGCAAGTCAGTCCAGATAAATATCTCTAAAACTGTTACGAATGGACGATCGCGTTGTTAAAGCTAGCAATGAACTTAACAATAGGTAAGATTTAACAAATAGGTAAAAATAAACACTCTTGGGAACAGAGCATAACTTAAATTTTAACTATTTGTCAAACAATAATTCTAGTTCTTAAGTATAGTTAGCCTCAAGTAAGTGCAATCTTTCTGTATTTGCAAGAGCATTTTGCATGCTCTTAATGTAATGATTGAGGCGCTAACCAGCTTAGCTTGTATTACTAAATATTATAATTGCCACATGTCCGATCAAGTCCACAGTGCGTAGAGAAAAGACGAATAAAAGTACAACTGTTCTCTCTGGATTACGTGCTGATTAGTCGGCGAAGAAAGTATTCGCCGGCTCGCTCACTACTCAGCATGTACAGCGAGGGGAAAATGTTGCACTCTTATTCTTTTTTCTCTCACGTCGAGTGTTCGCACGACCAAGTTGCAGGCTGCCTTTAGTAGTATATGCTCGAAGGTTGTACATAACATAAGTTTCTTTCAGTGACGAAAATTTTTCCGCGCCTCAGAACCTGTGTCTGAAAAGTTGCAGAATGAAAAAGGACAATTAATAGGAATTGTGCGAAATGCCTTTGAGCTACTCCAACCCATTCCCATCTAGAAAAAAGATTATATGTATGCACCGTTTCTAAAACCAAAAACATCTTTCTGCGACAAAAATTCTTGACCATTACATCCAGAGTGCGTTTACTTGATTTCGACAAGGCCTTGACACAGAATTAGACCTTACCTATATTGGGTCTTAAAGGTTTTTTAGCAATTCGCAAGTTTAGTTTAGACAGCATTAACTTATGGGGTTAGCTTAGTTTTTTTAGTAGCAGTAATTCAGTTATTATACGAAATTATTTAAATTTATTGTTTTAAAAAGAATAGATGGATATAAAAGACAATAAGTAATAAAGTTTATTAAATAAATGGTCAAATTAATACTGATTAATATTTAAGCTTACTTATTTTCAGGAAAATAAGTAAAGATTTTTGGTTTACTTTAGGAAGAATCTACCTACTTGAATGTATCAATAAAATGTAGTAGGAAGAACCATTTGGAAGAACCCGTAAAAAGCCAAATTTAAGAAAGTTCTGCAGTATTGGTCACTTAAGCTTATCTATCGTACAGCTTGTTTTTTGAAGAAAATATATAAAATTATTTTGTTGGAGGGGCGAACCTATTTTTATATTTTTTGGTAAGGTAATTATTTTTAAATCTTATGCTAAATAGATCTTTAAACACAAAAATTTGAACTAAACTATTTCTTGTTATCTAGTTACTACCATAAACTGTTTAAAATGTGTTGCGTTGTCAAGTTTTTTTCATTTTACGCTGTGTTAAATTTGATGTTGCGGTTCCATTGCTAACTTAAACAACGCGACTATTACGGCCGCTGTATTTAATTAGTATATTTGAAACACATTAGCGTAACGGACTTTTATTTTTTTAAGTTTCGGGAATTTAAGTTTTAGGGTTGAATTTGCACACCTTTCATCATTTTTTTGAAAAATTAGTTGTTTAGAAACAAATAAGCCTTAAGTAATTTCCTTTAGATCATAGGCAGACGGACTAGTAAAGAATATCAATAGCTTATTATACCCCTACTCAAGGCAATTGTCGGGGCCTCTTCCCCTACAAAAATTAATCCCCCGATAGCCCAAACTGCCGCTTGCAGCTTGCTTTTCTTAAAACAAAAAGGGGATGTCTAAAATTTTTGCAACAGCCACCGTTAAATAAGTGATATTGTAAAATATTTTGTTAGCTTTTAAAACTCAATGACTTGTCCAATTTTTGATAATTTAGTTTTTTTGCTTTTTTAAAAAGGGGTTAAATAGAACTTAAAAAAGTATTTAATTGGGGGGTGATCAAACGGGGAAAAACAGGGTGGCCAGATAGGGTAGGGGGATTTGTACCTGCGCTGTCCTGTAACGGCGCAGTTCGGAGGGGCGCCGTAAGGATAGATTGCTGCACTACTTTTGGAGATTTAGACCCGAAAAAAAACGCTTAACGTTTATATTGTGAAAATTAAAGTACGGGAAAAACGAAGGACGATACCATCAGAAAATGGATTAAAATGTTTGAAAATACCGGTTTGACTATAAAAAATTACAATCCAGGACACTCGCGCTCATTTGACATAAACGATTTTTTAGTGAAAGTTTAGTGGTAATCCATCCAATCAGTTCGCAAACGCAGTCAAAAACTTCAGATAAAAACCTCGTTGCCAAAATTCTGAAGCAAGATTAACATCTTACACCCTACAAAATTCAGTTCTTTCAAAACCAAAAGTTACCGACTATTTTCCGGGCTAAATTTTGCAAATGGAATGCTTTAACCTTTTCCCAAAGTTTGAAAACATGTTGTTTGAAAAAAAGCGAACTTAACCTAAATGGTCAGTAAATAAACAAAAACCCTGGGCACCCAAAAAACAAGAAGAAACGAAAACCACTCAGCCAAAAGCGCTGTCATTCCCGGTAAAGGCATCATTTTAGCCTTATTTTTTTTTTTAAAACCGACAAGGGAGACTTTTAAAAATTAAACAGCGAAGAGGTTTTTAAAGGAAATTCAACAAAAAAGGCATTTTCATACCTCAAAAAATTATTTGATTGGGCTTTTCCGAAAAAAAAGGATCTCTGTCAAAGCAAATCAAGTGAACTCCCGAGGCCCCAAACTTTCACCCTTGATTATTTTTTATGGAGACACCTTAAAGAAAAATTTTTAAAAAAAAACCCGAACAAAGCACAACATCCACCAAAATTGAGGGCGTTAAGAAAGCTGGGGGAACGTAGTTAAAAATTTTGCTTTTACGGTTAGAGGAAGGGACCCGAGGGCAATATTTGGACAAAAACTGACACATCAAATTTTTTGATAAAAAAAAATTACTTGTAGTTTTTTTAGAACACAAACATCCCCTACACTTTCTGAACCCCCGTTGGTCGAGATTCCAAATATTTTGCGCCGTGCATTAGCTAAATAAGCTAAACGTAAGCAAGGTATAATATACAATCCCTTTAAAATAAAAAAAGAAAGAACCTAAACCCAAAAAAAAGCAAAAAATTTTGGGAGTTTTTTTGGACCGAGCAATTGTTACTTAATTATTTTTGGGATATTGCCTAATGATCGGGGCCTTTTGTAACTTGTCCATTTAAATTTTATTGAAAAATTGAGGTATAAGATAAAATATTTTTTATTACCGGGGAAATTTTTGATCAGTAGAATATAAAAATTTGGGGTCTGACACTCCTACATTGAAGAACTGTTTGATAGACCACCTCAGAATAGGGTATTGAAATGATAAATTTTCTATATATATATATATAATATATATATATACATATATATATATATATATATATATATATATATATATATATATATATATATATATATATATATATATTATATATATATATATTATATATATATATATATATATATATATATATATATATATATATATATATATACATATATATATATATATATATATATATATATATATATATATATATATATATATATATATATATATATAATATATATATATATATATATATATAAGCAAAACTCATTACATATAAAGATTTCATATTATTTATTCAATGGAAAATTAGTATAGATATTCGTGACAAAAACAGAAGCCTTATAATGTGACATTTTTGACAGAACAATATTTCAATGTCAAATATGTTAAAACAAAAAAACTGGAGCTAAGCAACAAAGAACTTTTAATCGTGGTCTAGCAGAATCTTGGTCAAGTATTAATATGCCAGATAATTTATTCAAAAGAGGGATAAAAACCAAAAATTTTAACGTTTATTTTTTTATACCGTACATAAAAAAATTATCATTGCAATAAATACTTTAAGGGTGATCGGTCAAACAGGTGTGTCAAGAAAAGGGTGCCAGACCTAAATTTTTATATTCCACTAATTAAAACTCCTTCGGAGAGTAAACATTGTACTTATGTCTTATACATCAATTTTACAAAAAAAAAAAAATATACAAAAAAAATTAAACAAAGTTACAGATCGCCAGACCGTTGGTTTATTACTTGTCTAATATCCAAGAATAAGTTTTTGTTGTACTTATTCTGATTCACCCTTTTACGACGGTCGCCGCTTGGACTAAAAGTATCATTAAAGACTTTGAAAATGGAGAGAAAAATAAAAAATATCAAAGAAGAATATAGAGCAACATTTAAAGAGCGCCATAGGATTGAAATTTGGAATTGATAATAATTTTATTGTTAACATCACACTCAAAATAAAGTATAGGACCCAGAGATGTGATATATTGTTTTCGATGTGTTTTTGCTCCTAAACACATATCCGTGGTCAGCATTAGCCATCAGGTCCCAATTTTTCTAACCTCAAAAAACGGATCTAAAACACCAAAAAATTTACCAAAAACATCAGCAACAATAGCGATAATTTTTCAAATCTTTATTTATTAGAAAAAGAAAAATTAAAATCCACCCTCAAAATGGATGTGTCACGTAACGTTTTAATAATCTCAAAAAAAAAATTATTTAAAAAAACATCCGATTTGTGCCAAATTAAATATTCGGACGGACCAAATTTCAACATATCTTCCGACTTACGCCAGATTTCGTATGTAAGGGTTTTAAGGGTTCTGATCAAGAATTTGATGTAAGATTTTTTAAAAATTTCCAAATGACAGAAAACAATAATTGAATTGAATTTATAATAATAAAAAATTCTTGGGTTGCGCTCGTTTAAAAAAACTTTAACATATATATATATATATATATATATATATATATATATATATATATATATATATATATATATATATATATATATATATATATATATATATATATATATAAAGATAATCTGTTTTTATAAAGAAGCAATTATCTCCATACCATCGTTTGCTTCAAATCATTGTAACATCTGAATTGTATGTCATCTTCTGTACTTGCATCAATGAATCAAAATTTTTTTTTTATTTTCAATTAATTGATAATTACCCAATGAAACTAGAAAGCCAGTTTATGGTAAATAAGGAACAGTTTAAGGTATTATACTTGGCAAGAAGTTGGACATTGACAAGTGCCAGAAATTAATGTAACTGGGTATAAGGCTTCCTAGCGCAAAGGAACTATCGGTCCTATTGTTCAATCAGAATTTTTAGGCACTTTTGACTAGAAAGTTTAACAATGGAGAATGGGAAGTTAAAGCTAAAAAGCAATTAAGGCAAAGTACCCCTGAACCTACGTGGTGAAACAATCAAGATTGTGGGGGTAATATAATTGTATGTTATTCTAGACTCTAAACTTACCTAGAACCAACATCTTTAGAAAACAAGAAATAAAGCGGAGATGACACTTATGTTAATCAGACGCGCTCATGGAAAAACATGGTGCCTTATACCAAACATGGTTTATTGGTTATACATCATGTTGGAAAGGCCTATGATAACATACGCATTACTGGTAGGGTAGACAAAAATGCGACAAAAAACTGCTGTTACAGAACTGTCCAAGGTACAGAGACTTGCTTGCTTAACTATAACAAGAGCAATTAAAACAACCCCAACAGCAGCCATGAAGAATTTCTTAGACCTTTCACCACTTAACCTCATAGTGATGGGAGAGGCAAGAATGGGCTACTTCCGACCAAAACAAACTGGTGTCTACCCTAGTTTGGGACACAACAACATAAGAAGTCAGGTTTGCGGCAACATCCTGGACGAGAAAACAGACCAGATGATTCTCCAAAACTCGTTTAACAAAAACTTCAAGGTAAAAATTCCAAATCAGAGTGAGTGGCTGAAACCCGATCTCTCCGGCACGGTTGAAGACATTATCTGTTATACGGATGGTTCCAAAACCGAGCAGGGAACTGGAGCGGGCATGTCATTGAAATAAGGAATTCACCATTCTTCATTCCATAGAACATACAGTTTTGTATTTCAAACAGAAATATATGTTTACTGCACTGTGCAAAAGAAAATAGCAGAAGAGCTTATAAAAACAAGCGGATCTGCATAATAACAGATAGCAGGCCCCACTGGGGGCACTAATAAACCCCAAGGTAACGTCCAGGCTGACATGGAAATGCCAAGTCCTGGGAGAACGCAACAGGGTAACTCCAATGTGGGTACCAGGACACTCGGAAATAGAAAGCAACGAAAAAGCGAATGAGCTAGCGAGACATACCATACACACCATATTTTGGACCAGAACCTGCCCTTAGAGTGACCAAAACCACAGCACGATTGGCAAACCAGGGAATGGATCCGAAACAAACATGAGTAATACTGGGAAAACCACAGTAGAATAAGACATGAAAAAAGCTTCATAAGGGCCCATTCAAAAAAACGAAGAAAAATTACTCAGACAAAGTAGGAAAAAACTTTACCTAACAGTAGGGTTGCTAACAGGGTACGATAACCTAAGAGAACACCTACACAAGATAGGGTTATATAATGGCGACCCAAGTTGCAGAATGTGCGACTAGGGGAAAGAAACAGCCTAACATATACTGTGCGAATGTGAAGTGTTAAATCACAAAAGACAGGCATTATTTGGGCAACCAAAAATAAACCCACAGGAATATATCAACCAACCAGTTTTGGGATTATACAGACTTTAGAAGAAACAAGACTAATGAGAGGATTGGTATAAAAGATTAGGCACAAAAAACCCAAGAGGCTTCGCTGCCTCCGGTAGTGAATCAAGATGGCTCCCAGGGAAGAAGAAGAAAAAGAAGAAGAAGAAGAAGAAGAAGAAGAAGAAGAAGAAAGATCTACAAAAAATAAGCGAGATATATGTTAAAGCCGCCCAAAACCAATTAGAGATGTCCGCAGAAAGTTGCGCCTAGTTGAGGAGCACGGGTGCCTTTACTTAATTTAATTAGTAATTTTTTTTATTTGCAATTTTGTAAATGTAAAGATATAATACAAATTTAAATTAAATTATTTTTGTGTACCAAAATGTAAGAAGGTAATTTGTGTCAAAACTTTTGAGACATACGTTATGTGGTCCATCTTAATTTCCTTTATACATTGCTTCCCGTAAGGATGGTATTTTTTTAAAACATTTTTACGTTAATAAAATATATTTAAAAAGATAATACTTTACGATCGACAATAAAATGACTAAAAAAATCCAGAAAAGACATAAAACCGAAATTTACTCTTAACTTCGCGTTACAATAAAAGGGATATTGATTACACCTAGATGAGATTTTTATTATTTTATGTAGCCATAAAAAGTCATTTCAAAATAGCATTCAGTGCCTTTTTATTACCACTAAGGAACGAATCCCCTTTTACCTTAGCCTAGAATTGGTAATGTATGGCGCAAAAGACATATATTTAGGTCGGTACTTAGTAATCTGATTTATTTCTTTTAAGCTCCGGCGAGCTATAAAACACATGTGTGGAAGAAAAGTTTTGAATGAAAATACTGCATACCGGGTGAAATTAAAAATGCCTTTTCTGTTTAATTTAAAATTATACAGAATTTGACGTAAACATTAGGTCATACCTACGTTGTTTAACTTTTGTCGTAGAGTAGGGAAACTGAAGCTTTAAAAGATATACCGAGTATTTAATTTTAACGGTTAAAGACCATTGGCGGTTATTGTTGGTACCTAGATATTAGCAAGAAATATCTTAGGATAATTATTTAATTTTCGACTTCAACAACTTTCGTCTTTTTCATTAGTCCGTCTGTTTTTCATATATAATATCACAAGAGAAAAAATTTTGTCGGCAAAATATTCGAAAGGTATGAATGAAAGTTTGTTGCTTGGCAATTTCGCGAATGACATTTTTGCAAAAATCACGAGCCGTTAAGCGAGTGATTTTATCAAAAATTTCATGAGCGAAATTACCGAAAAGCAACAAACTTAAATAAAACCTTGAGAACAATTTTGCCT
This sequence comes from Listronotus oregonensis, assembly GCA_019359885.1. Classification (NCBI taxonomy): domain Eukaryota; kingdom Metazoa; phylum Arthropoda; class Insecta; order Coleoptera; family Curculionidae; genus Listronotus; species Listronotus oregonensis. The sequence goes on along the minus strand of JAHBCN010000438.1, from coordinate 152,041 downwards.
ACATATTTTTTTTTTCGAGTGGTATTCGTCATGACTATTTCATGCAAGGAGATTTTGAAAATAAAAAGAACACAGAATTATTTTATTTAAAACAAATTGCCATCAAAACAAGTAAACTAAAAACTACCTAATTATTTATATAAAATGAGCAATTATAATAATTATTAGATTGAGCAGATTGAGTTTGTACCTGGACCTGAGTACTCGTAGAGAAGCTTCATTTTCCTTATTTTGTCGCAAATTGTTAATTAAATTTAGGTGGTGCTCTGGATTCAGCTGAAGATATGGTTTTAAAGAGTTGGTACTAGAATGTCCTGTGAGCTTAATAGCTTTTTGATCACCAACTCCATTTTTTGTTAAAGTAGAGATTGCAGAAGATCGATGGGAATGATTGGTAATTTTAAATTTTTTTGTATTCAAGTCAATTTTTTCAGCAGATTCTTTTGTCCACTTTGATAAGGTATTTAAGCCCAACGGCATGTTTTTGTACCATACTCCTTTTTTCCATTTGGGATGTATAGTTAAAAACAATCGCTCTGTGGTCAAGTGAGGATTAGTTGCTCTTTTTTCCATTAATTTCAAATATAATCTGACTGAACACAGGTTTTCATTGGTTCTGTTTCTTACTAGCCATTTACTATTTGTCAAACTTTTAGAGCCTCCTTGGGAAGTTTTCGAAAATATGGGATTATATTCAGCCCTTCCAGAGAAGTTGCCTAAAAAATAATCTTTAAGCAAACAAAAGAAATTTAACAATTATTTAGTTACCCACCCTTGAGGTCCAGTTCTTTTTGAAAATACTGAATTTTACAATTAACGGCTTCGTTTCCACGCCAGGCAAGTTCAAAGGAACCAATGTGGAAAAATATTTTTTGTAATCCGTCTGGATTGTTCTCGTCGTAACATTTGACCATTTCCAAAAGATCTGTAGTGGTAAATGCTTTTAAACTCACTTTCCATTTTTCAGGCCTTGCCTGAAGTTGCCGACGCTTTGCATCTTGTGCCAATCGAGCTGATTTAAATATTATGTCCTGAAATGGATCCACTTTTTTGCCAAATTCTTTGAAATATTTTTCTTGCACCATCTGTGCCACTGTATTCCACAAGGATTTAATACTAGACCCTTTGTAGTCCTCTTCATTTCTTTTCTTCATATTATACCCATAATCTTCTGAAATTTTCGCCAAATCTTCTGGCAAAAAATTGGGAAAATTGTTCCCAAGCAGATTTTTTCGATTTCGCCGTGTTATAAGGGATCGTGTTATGAATTGCTTTTTCGATCTCAGTAAATGAATTACTTCCAAATCTGTTTTCATCGTTTAAACTCATTTTTTGCCGATAATTCAAAAAATATGAATGAAAATATCAGTTTGACAAGGTAGCAATATTTTCAGCTGGATACCGATTTTATTGTCGCTGTAATACACTCTAGTGAAATAGTTAAAACTTATATATCTCTTACATTTTAACTCAGATCATAATAAAATTTGGCATAAAGAAATATTTTAAAAATTCAAAACTGGAGGTTAAGAAAAATTTAATTTTAATAAATATTTTTTTAACTTTAGGTAAAAATTAGTTTTTAGTTTAAATAAAAAATATTTAAAAATTTGCCCTAAAGTACAATACAACTATAACAAAACATTGGGTAATTTTTTTTTTAATATAATAGAAATATGAGAGGAACTTTAAGTATTTTACCATATATCCAATTAATACTAGGTAACCGTACAAAAATCTTGTCCCATTTAATACTTTAAAGACACAGTCGTGTTAACTATAGCGAAAAAGTCAGTCCAGTCTCATCCTTTTCATATCAGCGGCCAAGTCCTGCATAAAAAGGAATTATTTAGTTTGTAGGCATTACTTTTAAGAAATTACCTTAATGGCATAGGCATCCATTGCCACAGCAGCTGCCAAAAGCTTAAATTTCTCTGGAAAGTGCTTCTCCCAAAACTCTTGGAATTTTTTATTCCATTCAAAGAAGAGCTCTTCGTCCGATTAATGACTACAATTTCACCATTATGCTTTTTCCTCTTGTCTACCTACCAGTCCCAAATTTCACTTTGCTCGCTGTCTCACCCATCCAACTACTAACTTAGCTTATCTCACGGAAAGAGGTGTTTTACGTCTTTTGAGATATGGTATGTTAGTATTTTGTCATAAAGCCTTTGTGGACTGTCACAAAATAAAAGAAAAGTAACATTTTAGGTTTGTAAAAAGAAAAGAATAAAAAAAGGAAACGGTTCTTTTTTTTGTACATTTTAAGCTATACGAGTTTCTTTAGTCCATTAAAAATAAAAAAATAACTATTTTTAAATCAGTGAAACTAGCTCTATCCTATCATCTTTAATACGATTTAAAATATTGTAAATAAATATCAGGAGACCCAACTCAGCTATTGACTTTCGTGTTACAAAAATGTAATATTACACCGGCACACAAACAGCGTTTTTTTGCAATTTACCTAAAATTTGAAGGGTGTACAGCCAAACGGACTTCGGATATAGATTCAGCGTATTGAAATACATAAGAAACATTCTTGATCGAGTTTAATAAAAAAAATCAACTCAAATTTTTAACCATATTTAGCAGTGTTTCGCAATTTACTCTAAATTTTTAGTGTTTGGGTCAAATGGACCTCGGATTTGGATTCAGCGCATCAAAATACATATATAATAGATGGATGAGTCTGGTCAAATGCACAGACCACTTTATTTTTTTTTTGTGTGCCGGTGTTATCTTTCAGGTCAAAACAACTTTTTATTTATTTAATTAAACTGTCCGTTATTTGATAAAAATCCATCTTGATAATTGATGTAGAAAAAAGTATTTTCTTACATCGGTATCGGTTATAAATGCCAATTTTTTGATATTATAGAAATTTTTCTGCCTATTGTGGCTACCAAATGACAAGTCTATTTTAATTTGAATGTAAGAAAAACCAATGAAAGGCAACAATTGCATATAATTTTTTTCATTTTACACGTTCTATGTACAAAAAAACAATTTTTTATGATTTTTTTATACCGGATGGCACTAATTTCTTATCTATAATCAGGATTTTTTGAACAAAGAAGGTTCCTAGCATTTCTGTCTTATTGAGTAATTTGATTAAATTGCCTAGATTAGAAATTGTATTACCATACCCTAAAATTAGGAATAATACTTTGCTTATAAACCTTAACTAAATGTTAGAAAATACGTCAGAAGCATAGCAGTAAATTTCAACACAGGATAAGGATTTCGTTAAAATAATGAAGAAGTATTAATTATTTAAACGAAATTACTACTTTTGCCTGAAAATGAAGCAATTTCAGGCAGAAAAAAATTGTGAATTTTCCAAAAATATTGTTTTACTTAAAAAAAAATATTAATATATCACCTGTATCTAAAATACTTCTAATAACTTTGGAGTTTTAATTTTTAGTAAAAATGTTAACTTTACTTTTATAAAAAATCTTGTTTTTTAGCCCTTGTTTAAATATTTTTTTTTAAATGAAATACATAAACTAAAATAATTTTTTTGTAAAATTTTTTTTGTTTGATTTTAGTAAATAAAATTATGGCGGTGAAATCTAGCAAAGCTTATCAATACTTCTTTTTGGTAATGCTAAAGTATCAGTTAATTAGTGAGCAAGCTTAGTCTATGTAAATCGCTTGTCTACCAAGTATGGAATGTGTGTGTACTTCTGTCACTACAATCACCGCCGTATTAAGAAAGTACTTTGCAGATTTGCTTTATTTGTATGGTTTGAGCTTGCTTTTGTTGTTTTAAAAATATGTTTACGGCCAAAAAACGTCATTATTACTTGTATTGCCAAAAACATAACAGTAACATAAAATTAATCATCTAGTTCACAAATTTAAAAAAAAAATCTTTACGATTTGTTTAAAATTTTTAAAAGAAGCATCATTTTAAGACAATACACATTCTCTGTATATTTTTAAACTTACAGAAATACCAAAGCTAATTTTCCCATACTATATTTAATTAAGTTACATGTTTTATTAAAAATATTTAATCTGATAAAATGTATCAAAAATTCATTAAAATAGTTACCTATATACTGTATAATAAAAGTAAATTTGTTGATTATTAGGTTAAACAGTGTTCCTCGCTTTTTATAAATGCTTATTATTTGTTACAAGTAATTTAGAGAATTAAAAACAAATGGACAATAAGGTACCAAAGCTTATTTGTTTCTGATAGATAAAATAATATTTTTAAAATACTTTTACTGTTTTTTATGAAAAAAACTTATGTTTTTTTTTGTTAAAGGATATTAGTATTTAATTTAAATATTTTACATTGTGACATTTACTTTTGACATTTACAAAATCACTCCCATCCAAAGTATTTTTGTAATTTTGTTTGGGGGAGAAAAACACAAAATTTTTTATTTCATTTATGAATAAAACCCATAAAAGTAAAAAAAACTAAAAAAAATGTATACCACATCTTGGCTTTAAAATAATATTTTTTAATATAAGTTTCAAAATTAAATTTGATTTTCACTTTTAAATTTATAATTGAAAAATTACTTGTATTTTTAACCGACAGAAAAAGGGAGGTTATCATTTCGAGAAGTATGTATGTCTTATTAATGAAACTGCATTATATTCACATAGGATTATCTATTAGGGCTTCCAAACAATTATACAAAATTGTATGTTTGTATGTTTGTTTCTATGTTTATATGTTTGTATGTTTCAATGTTTGTATGTATATATTTCTCCGAAACTATAGATCGGATTGTGATCATTCCTTTTTTAGGGTCTTACTTTTACTTTAACTTAGAAAAAAGTAAAAATTTCATCAAAATTGGTTTAGTTGTTTTTGTGATATGTATATATATCTTATATACAAGCTAAAGGTCACTCATTTATACATTCACTGATTAATCAGGAAATCTTGTAATTTGTCAGTGGCCTATAAAAATAAAATTTAGCACGGAGGTAAATTATGAATATAAGACGTCAGTTAGAAAAATCCTCCCCTAAAGTGGTGAAATGGGGTTAAAAAGTTTGTATGAAACTTCGTCATTTCTGGACTTAGAATTATTAAAAGTGGTATGTAGGCTATTAATTACGAATATGATCTGTTCCAAAATTTTTGGATTTATATCCCTTGGGCAGCTAATATGGGGATAAAAGTTAAAGCTTATTTGTTTCTGATAGATAAAATAATAGTTTTATAATACTTTTACTGTTTTTTATGAAAAAAACTTATGTTCTTTTTTTTTGTTAAAGTATATTAGTATTTAATTTAAATATTTTACATTGTGACATTTACTTTTGACATTTACAAAATCACTCCCATCCAAAGTATTTTTGTAATTTTGTTTGGGGGAGAAAAACACAAAATTTTTATTTCATTTATGAATAAAACCCATAAAAGTAAAAAAACTAAAAAAAATGTATACCACATCTTGGCTTTAAAATAATCTTTTTTAATATAGGTTTCAAAATTAAATTTGATTTTCACTTTTAAATTTATAATTGAAAAATTACTTGTATTTTTAACAGACAGAAAAAGGGAGGTTATCATTTCGAGAAGTATGTATGTCTTATTAATGAAACTGCATTATATTCACATAGGATTATCTATTAGGGCTTCCAAACAATTATACAAAATTGTATGTTTGTATGTTTGTTTCTATGTTTATATGTTTGTATGTTTCAATGTTTGTATTGTATATATTTCTCCGAAACTATAGATCGGATTGTGATCATTCCTTTTTTAGGGGCTTACTTTTACTTTAACTTAGGAAAAAGTAAAAATTTCATCAAAATTGGTTTAGTTGTTTTTGTGATATGTATATACAGGGTGATTTACTATTATAAGTTCTGGAGAACCAAAAAAACGAACTTTTTGAAATTTGGCACACGGTCATAAGAGGTGATAAGCTACATTTTAAAAATATTTTGGCAAGTGCAGCGTTGCCAGATCTACCGAAACCAATGGCAACATTGTAATTTTAAATAGAACGCCCTACTTTTTATTGAATATTCGGATTCTACACAAAATTCTAAGTAATTTTTGTAAACATCTTCCTATACCTATATCTTACCGTTTTTGAGAAAATATTTAATTACTATTTTTTCTAAGAAACATTACCATGTTAAAAAGGTTTAATATTTACCTGCCTAATTGAGCTGGATACTAGAATTTTTTTTGGGGTTAGATAATGCATGTATTTTAAAGATCTACATGCTATTATAGCAATATATCATACAGGGTGTACCAAAAAAATTGATTTTTACCGATATTAAATAATGATTAAAACTCATTTTTTTAAATACAACATACTGTATTTTATCCTATTTTCAAATAGACCAATAATTTACCTACAAAATGTCCATACATGTTTATATACCCACCTGCCACCGTTTTTTAAATACAAGCAAATTTTAATTTTTTAAGTATTTAGGCCTTATTAATTAAACAAAATTTAAATTTTTAACTTATATGTCAAGTAGTTGTTAGGACAATTTAAAATAAAAACTTCCATGGCCTACCTGGGTTAACTGTTAATTAAGTCGGTGGTTTATTGTGGATGGTATTTAAAAACAGGGAAAAAATTAAAATTCGCTTGTATTTAAAAAACTTTGGCAGATAAGTATGGAAACATGCATGGACATTTTGTGGGTAAATTATTGGTCTATTTAAAAATGGGAAAAAATACAGTATGTTGTATTTAAAAAAATTGAGTTTTAATAATTATTTAATATCGGTAAAAATGCAATTTTTTTGGGACACCCTGTAAGACATATTGCTATAATAACATGTAGAATTTTTAAATACATGCATTGTCTAACCCCAAAAAAAAATCTAGTATCCAGCTCAATTAGGCACGTAAATATTAAACCTTTTTGATATGGTAATGTTTCTTAAAAAAAATACTAATTAATTATTTTCTTAAAAACAGTAAGATATAGGTATAGGAAGATGTTAACAAAAATTACTTAGAATTTTGTGTAGAATCCGAAAATACAATTAAAAGTAGGGCGTTCTATTTAAAATTACAATGTTGCCATTGGTTTCGGTTAGATCTGGCAACGCTGCACTTGACAAAATATTATTAAAATGTAGCTTATCACCTCTTATGACCGTGTGTCAAATTTTAGAAAGTTCGTTTTTTGGTTCTCCTAGAACTTTTAATGGGACACTCAACGTGAATCACCCTGTATATCTTATATACAAGCTAAAGGTCACTCATTTATACATTCACTGATTAATCAGGAAATCTTGTAATTTGTCAGTGGCCTATAAAAATAAAATTTAGCACGGAGGTAAATTAGGAATATAAGACGTCAGTTAGAAAAATCCTCCCCTAAAGGGGTGAAATGGGGTTAAAAAGTTTGTATGAAACTTCGTCATTTCTGGACTTAGAATTATTAAAAGTGGTATGTAGGCTATTAATTACGAATAAATATGATCTGTTCCAAAATTTTTGGATTTATATCCCTTGGGCAGCTAATATGGGGATAAAAGTTTGTACAGAAAAACCGTCATATTTTAAAGTTGTAAACATGGGAGTTGGTAATTAGATTCTGATTACACAGAAAAATAGAAAGTGGTAGTACTTTTGGAACTTCATTCCCTAAGGGATGAAAAATGGGGATGAAAGTTTGTATGGGAAATTAGTACTTACTCATTAACAAACGTTACTTATATTAGAAAATAATAACAAATTAAAATGATAAAATAAAAAAGTGCTCAACGCACGACGGGCGCTACGCTGCGGATTGTATGATGGAAGCTCCGTCTCCGCAAACTGCCAAAATCGTGTAGTGCACGCCGGCGACAATCTATTGGACTAATACTTGTAAGTGCAACGGCCTGTCTTATTGATTCGATCTACGGGTATGGTGTCGAAGGGAAAACATCCTAACACCCTGGTTAAATTCTAATGCATGTAAGAAAATAATCAACAAAATCTTCAAACATATACAACAAAACTATTAGTACTTATTTCAAAAAAAAAAATCTAGTGCTTACTTAAAACCAAAGACAATTATAGTCAGTGAAATCTATAATTGTCTTGCTTAAAACTAAAAATCACGAAATAAATACAAAAAAAATTGACTTAAAAAATTACTTAAAATTATAAAGAAATATTTTTATACATAGACTAATTTATCCAAAAAGACGAATCAAAAGTAGGTACAAAACAAATTAGAAGCCTACAATTTTTTTAAGGTTGGTGCCAGCTTTTAAGAGTAAAAGCCACCAAATATATAAAAAAAATGTTATGTCTTTTCCACTCTGTTTTATATTGGAAATTCGGCTTCTATAACTTTGACTATGACTTTGCTGGCACCGACCTCAAAAAAAATTGTATGCTCCTAATTTGTTTTGTACCTACTTTTAATTTCGTAGTTTTTTGAACCTTTAGCTAGACCATATTTTTTGATATTTTTAGATTTTTTGTTTAAAAAAATTAATATTTCTATTTTTAAGATATTTAAATAATAGTTTAGTTAAGGAGAAAGCTATAACTACGTATTAAAGTTAAAAATATTTTTATCAAGCCTTAATATGCCCTTTAGAAAAAACATAATGTTTCGTATTTAAAATAGCACACACAATAAAATTGTGTGTTTGTAGCCCAAACTATTAGTTTTTCAATGTCTACCTATGATTGTCAATTTAAAGAAATTTGTCTTAATAACCACTATATATTATACTGTGCACAGTGCTGCAGACAATTTATATTGAAAATGAATATGAATAGTACAGGTGCTAACAAGATTAGGTACGTCTCTCATTTAGACTTGGAACTATAATTTTTGTTTTTAAGATTTATATTTTCTATCCAATTATTGTTTCAAATTTGACTAGAATACTTTTCACGATTTAAAGGTAAGCAGAGAGATCTTACCTGTAAATCGTCCTCGTCCACACCGCAGTACAAGCTTTTAAAAACATTTCTTTTAGAACAATATTTATATTCACTGCACAAAAGTTTGAATGTTAAACAAAAACAACTGCAGAGGCGTAAAATACAAGTTTTCCCCTTTTTGCGTGTACAAAAACAAGAGAGCAATTCATTTTCCCGTTCGAGTCTAATGGCTTTCTTGGCAAATAAGGAAAATTTTCTTTTCCTTACTTTAGCTAAAACTCACTCGTAAATTTAAAGTTTTCTTTTGCTTCATATAATTTGAACATAAATCAAGACAAATTTTGTTTTTCCAATTTCATTACCAATTCAAATCGAGTAACTCTACTATAACTCATGTGGTTCACTTGGCATTCACAGGAAGCTTTTTCTTTCCTTGGGCGCTTTAATGCTCTTTATTGATCTTTGATAGTTTACTTTTATATTCCTTCGTCTTCCGCTAAAAATTGCCATTGCCGAATACTAAATACGTATTCAGGATTTGTTTGTGCCTTTGGGCAAAGACATTTATCTTTAACTTCCGAAGTTTTTTTGTTAGTTTTTTATATCAAAACTAGGGCAAAGCATTTAATGCTTTTTTTAAAATACTTTCTTAGCATTTTCAAATTGGTTTTATATTTGATTAATACACTTAGTGTAAGCTTTTCTTGAAATTGATGTAAAAGCATGATGACAACATCAAAAAATTACTAATATTTTATTTTTATCATATAAAATAGAATTTATAGATTAAAGCAATAATACATTTTATTTTTACAATATTTTAAATATTGGTTGGTATTTTTTTATAAAATAAATCAAAGTCTGCTATGATGAGTAAAACACCAATCAAATACGAATTACGTCACATCTGTGTAAACGTCATTTTGTGTCATCTGTATGTATATGTATGTCGAGGTGGTCACTGGGATACTATCTGGGTCTGGGGCAAATTACCCCATCTGCTCCCTTGGGAACTTTAAGAGAGTGTTAAAACACCTCCTGTGCCGGTTTATTGATAGGTGTGCTAAAGGTGGCACCAACATCCTGTTTTTCGTTAATTTGGGTTTTGCCAAAAGTGACGCCCACATCTTTTTCCAGGTTTTTGAGAGATTTTATACCCTTTATCCCATCGTGATCGGACTGTACGGGGTCTTGTTAGATCGGAAATTTAATATTCTTTAATACTGTGGTGGTTTTTATGAAGGTAAGGCCGGAGAAGCCCGGTATACCCCAAAAACTACAGAAAGAAGGAATTTACATACCCTCCCAGGTTTTTTTGGCTCCTACCCGTACAACCGGGGTTGGTTTGTCATAAACTTGGTATGGGACGGAAGTGGAAGCATCACTGAGTAGATTACAAGTGGTCACGGGTGCCAGAAGTAAAGTAGTGTTTGTTACCCTCCTTGTCAGCGACATAAAGGGTTGTTTCATAAGAGGCTATCTGGTCGTCAGGGGCGGCATCCCTGAGGCACCGCCGCGCCGAAATAAGTGATACCTTGGTGGGTGATTTTACCCCTATGTAAGGGGCAAGTGAGTGCAAATAGGATTCTGCTTCCCAGGCTGGATCAAAGCTTTTAGAGTGAGACTCAAACATCTTAAAGGCATTAACTAGCCTAATTAATCCACGAATAATTTAAATTTCCCGTCTTTCATTTTTTTAAACAAATTTATTTATTACTGTCGCTTATTAATTTTATTTTACGAAAAACAAATACGAGTACTAATGCCAAATTTTTTAAGGTTAGTTTATATCAAGGAACACTTAAATCAGTCTTGCTCATCTCCAAGCAAAAAAATATAATGAAGAAATTTCGATAATTATTGACTCTTTAAACAATAACACCGACGATTAAAAAATCTTATTAAAATTGGGACATCTTCCCGCCCGATAACAAAAGAAACAAAATTTTGCTTTTTCGCAGCAGAACCACTAACGCCGTACATAAACAATTAAAATAATACAAATCACGACCCGTAAAGATTCACCCTTTGCAAACGGAATCAGAAAGAAAAAAACTTTAACTTTTTATTGGTAATTAAAATTTTAAACTATCACTTGAACTCAAAATAAATGCGTACAAAATAAAATCAAAGTTAAATTTCCAGAGTTAAATTCACGCGAAATAGAGACAGTAAAGATTTAGAAAAGCTTGGAGCCGCAGGAGAGATGAACACCACCAAGCAGGCGGCAGAACCTGCGGAGCGCCATCCTAACATGCAGCCCTGTCTTAAACCCGAAATGTAAAATATTACGTAAGAATGAGTTTTACCCCCTCCTCCCCAGATAAAGGCATATATAGATTTTCTTTACCCACCTCTCCTCCGGGACCCTTACGCAATCATTAAATGGCCCCTAAGTATTTATAGTCGTTATCAGATAAATATTCACAGTATAACTATTACTTAAACTGAAAATAAATGGGTACAAAATAAAAAGAAAAATAGGCTTTCAGAGTTAAATTTTTGCGAAACAGAGATATTAAAGACTTAGAAAAGCTTAGAGCCGCAGGGGAGATGAACACCACCAAGGCAGGTGGCAGAACCTAACGGAGCGCCGTCCTAACATCCAGCACTGCGCCAAACCCGAAATGTAAAATATTACTTAAGAATGAGTTTTACCCCCTCCCCCCAGATAAAGGCATATATAGTATTTTAATGGCCCCTAAGTATTTATAGTCGTTATCAGGTAAATATTCACATTATTGAACTCGCTAAGAATTGTGGAGACATGGAAAGAATTCCCCAGACATAAAAAGAATATTTCAAACAGGCCTAATTTCTGTTACACAGAGCGTATACAGATAGAAAAGGGAAAATAAGATATCTACATTACCTTGTGCTTTCTTTCCAAATCAAGCTTGGAGAATGGTTTTAATTTAATTTAAACTAATGTGTTATTTTTAAGATATTTAATTATAAAAAAATGATTTTAAAAAAATTAACCCACACCCTTTATAGCATCTTAAGATAAATTTAAAATCATTTATCTAATGAAATATTCTATAAAAATCAACTTATCCACATTTTATGTTAAATCAATATTTTAGGGCGAAAAGTCCATAAAGATTTTAACAAAACAAACAAATGTAAATGGATAAGGGCACGCCTTACGCTTTAGTGTGATCCGCACAATACCGTGTTAGCTTTTTCGTAGAAAAATTCTAAATGCTTAAAAAAAGTTATTACCTACCAACCATTGTTATTAGAAAGCCATGCAGACATAAATATTTGAAAAGTATTCCTCTATAAGGCTCAATATTTTTAGCAAACTGATCGCACTGATAAGATCGCACAATTTATAGTTTTTCTGACGATAGTACTGTACATTTCAGTTATTACATATTCGAAAATAACAACTTTAACAGTTCTTAGCGTTTTATTTTATCAGGGAAGAAGATCTTTGCCCTAATCATGTTCTTGTTCAATACATTTTTATCACCTTCACTATAAAAAACTACTTTGTAAACTTCTTTAATGTCAGCTCTCAATAGGGCACAAAGCACTTCATCATAGAGTTAATTTCAAATTTTTCTCTTTATCTGCTGTAGTAACGTACAACATATACCTATTTTTATTAAATATTTGGTATTAGGTAACCAAACGGGATAAGTTAAGAAATATTTAAAAAAAATTTTTTTAAATTTTTTATAAAATTTAAATATATTAATATATATATATATATATATATATATATATATATATATATATATATATATATATATATAATATATATATATATATATATATATATATATATATATATGTATAATATTATATATATATATATATATATATATATATATATATATATTTTATATATATATATATATATATATATATATATATATATAAAAATTTAAACTCGATTTTAAAATATTTAATTTCCTTATTGACGCATCTTAGCGTTGATCTGATGAGAATATATATCTTTTTTGCCCTATTTCACCCTACTTCTCATCTCCGTTAAGTCTGTTAGAGTCTAAGAGCGGAAGTTCGGGAACTCGAGTTCACCCTGTATTTTTCCGAATAGTATATGTCTTCTGTACGTCAATGCATTGCAGTAGTATATTATGTATGAGACTGTATCCTTCTCTTCCTTGCAAAGCCTGCATGGTGTGGGACCGTCTGAAAGTGTTTCTTTGAATGAGAGTGGCCTGTCAAAAGTCCTACTACTTGTTTTAACTGAGTACGCCCCTGAAGAAGGAGCTCAGTTGTCAGTTTTTTGAAAGAGTCGCCTAGTGTAGCCTTCGCATGTCTTTGACCAAATGATGCATGCCAACGATCCAAATGCAATTTTGGGGACCATCTATCTATTATTGTTTTCATCACCTGTTTTGATAGTTCAAGGACTGGCTCTGGGTAGAAACCCTTTTTGAATGAGTCGGCTCTAGCTAGCTCATCCGCTTTTTATTGTCTTCATTCCTGTGGTACAGGAACACAAAGGAGTTCTATCAAGTTGTTTCTGGGAGCAAATTCTTTTGGTTTGTTCAGGCACTATCATGATTTTTGATAAAACTGGAAGTTTAGAGTTTTTAGAGCATTGGGCAAGACAATGCATGTCTTGGCTGTGGATACCTCCTTCTTACTTTGTAACATGTTTCATATCCATTTACATGGGGTATCGTCTATTCTATGACCTAAGCATGGGGAAAGGAGGGGCAAACACCCCCTGGGTGTTTGCCCCAGGTTCATGTGAGCCGCTTGCGTGGTGTTTTTAACCTTCTCGCAGAACTGCCTTCATAATTATCCTTTAGCTTTTCGCAAAGCTCCCTTGAATTTGGTAAGTGCAAGGCTTGGTTTTCCCAATTACCTGTAATTTTTCCCTGTTAAACAATTTTCTGGGGTTCGCCTCAGGTTGGCTAAGTGGGGTACTTCTCTTTTTGAGTTTTTCTGTTCTAAAAGGGCAATTTTCTTTTAACACCCTTTTTATTGCATCCTGGAAAATTTAAAACATATCAAGGTCTATGTGTTTGGTGTCTGATCTTGATGGAAACCACTTTGTTTTTAATTTCCCCTACGAGTCCCAATCTGTGTTGCACGGGTTGCGGTAGGCAGTTACACACCTAGTCGAGTTTGCGATTTTAAAAATGTATACATCTGTTGGCGAACCTCTCGGCATCTGCTAACATCTGCTAGACACAAAAAATAGATTATTATCCTTATTAGTAAATAAAAGTTATTACTAAAAGATATTCCAACAATGCGGTACCACCAGGGCTGCCCTCATTGCCCAAAGCAGTGTGTGTGCGTTAACATCGCCCCTCTTAACAGTTGAAGTGGGTTTGCCTTAAAAATTTTACTAGGTTTTAAAAATTTGGTGGGTGGCGGTGATTCATCTGAGTCGCCTGGGAAATAGATAGAGACGAAAACTAGTTCTAAATAGTTCTGTTCGGGTACTTCATACTTTGGCGGTCGCTAGGTCCCTAAAACATAAAAACAAGGAAAAATATTCCACGCGTTACGAAGTAGATGCAAAACCCTTGGGTTAGCAGTCAATTTGTCGTTCATAACATCAGCCTACTTATCCTAATCCTTTCACCCGGCCCCCCCCGATGCGGGTTTTTGGATCAGAGCCACTGTTATGGGCTCGGTCGAAGTGCGGCAGACTGCCGCAGACCCAACCCTACTATGTTCTAGGTTTGCCTGCACCAGTATAGGTTGCTTGGTGGTGTTTTGGTGATCAATTTTTCTTTTCCTGATAAAAGTACTCTAAAGGTTGTCAGTCAGTGTTACGTCGCTGATCCGGGATCACCTGCCCCCGAGCTTACAAGCATGGCGTCTACATCCCAGTTGTTTATTTATTTATATTCGGCTTTATTCATGGAGATCCCAAGAGAAAGGAGGATTTGGCCAATTTGCAGTGGCCCCTTTTTTAAGCCCTAAGGCTGTTTGCCTGGTATCTCGAAGGCACCGTTCTTGATGATGAATGACACATTAGGATTAATCCTGTGTGCAAATGTGTGTGTAGTGTTTGTGTTTGCTTTATTTCTAAAGCGTTTATGTAATGTGTTTGTCCGGTACTTAAGGAAATTTGAGCGTATGAGGTAAGCATTTTTTGGGCGAGATGTCGAGGCAGGTGAGTGTGTTTGCCCATGTCTGACACAGGTCGAGTAGTGCCTTGCTCGTGCCCATTGGCCCGAGAGCATTGCTTAACCAGCGTAATGCTTGTAATTGCTTGTATGTTTGTGTTTCGTCAACCATATCTGAAAAAACAGGATGTACGACGTGCAGTTGAGTTGACTGGAGTATGAGGGGCGGGGGGGAGACGCGTCATATCTCTTACCCCCAATCTACCCAAATAAAACGGCAAGGAATATTCGACTTACTCACTGGATTATGAAAAGATTTCGAGGGCAAAATAAAACAATAAGAGAAATTTAGAACCTAAAATTTTACAAACTTGCAAAAATTTTTTTTTTTGGGAAGGTGAAAGGGACTTTAATAACAGGTTATCTAATCATTTTATTAAACTTAAGATGTTCTTTTTCCCTATTTTATCTTGTAACTCGTAAGACGTCCCTCAAATTAAATTTGTAATTGGATTATTTTAGAAATATATTTGTAAAAGTAAAGTGAATTTTTTTCCTTTATTGATGGTTGATATAGGGGGGCCCCAGAAATCTGCCCAGGGGTCCCAACATTTTGGCTAGTGACAAAACTCATAACAGTTAAATGGGCAGGTCCAAAAAGAGTCAAAAAAAAAAGCAAGACCAACCGCAAATGACCTAAAAATTAATCATTTCTAGGGGTTTTAAAAAAATAAGTAAACTTTAAAAATATTATTGAAATAAAGTTATAAATACTAGATGTTTTATCTTTGTCACTTGGTATGTTTTTTAAACAGTTTTTCAAAAGCGATTGAAATATCTAAAATATTATTTAATTATTTAATTATATAATAATTTAATTAAAATAAATATAATATATATTATTTTCCTTCAAATGACAAAAAGCATTATTGTAAATTTTTGGGTATGTTAGTTATTCGTGCTACAGATTACACTTAATTTATTTAAAGGTATTTTTTAAGTCTGTTAAATCTTTTCAGTATTTAAAAGCTTACATTGGTAAATACGTACATAAGTCTGATTTTTTTAACCAAAGCTAAAGATAAAATTAATTATTTTTTTTACAGGTTTCTTCCAACCCATAGGCTATAAATATTTGAAAAGTACTAATCTTATTACCTGTGCCTATAGATCTTTTGGGGCAAATGTCAATGATTGACGCCTAAAAGATATCTAGACATTATATATAATCGATTGGTTAATAAATAAATCCATGATCCTATTATCGCCGGGCCAAAGACAAATAAATTTCTCGACCCGCTTATCCAAACCCCGAAAACCTACAAAAGCTCTTTCCTGCAATGTGGGTGTTTCACAGTACGTCGATATAGAGGGTCATTTTTTATTATTTATTAAAAGATTGACACACGGCAAAAGAAGCATTATTATATTTTCACGGTTTTTGTAAAAAGATTAACTAACCACGTAGTAATAAACTCGTTAAAAAAAAACTGTTATTGAACTTACATGTTAAGTACAACAGTACTAGCATGCCAGCCATACACATTAAGCAAATCCCAAAAATTTTATGGACCAATTTGGTTAATCAGTTTGCAAACAGTTACTTTAGTCAATGAAGGTTTAAATTTTTTTGTTTTAATCGTAGATGAGTTTTTTGTTTTTTGTCCAACATAACATCTGTAAAAAGGAAATTAGCCCAGTCACTATACACATTAGGGTCAGAATCAACCAGTGGCAATAAAATTCTTAAATAAGATGATTAAAAACATTAATCTATCAGACCAAAAAATTTTCTCCAAGAGATGTTACCTGGGGGGTTTTCCCAAAAAAAGCAAATGTTTATGATTTTAATTGCTTAAATTAAAACTTCGTAATTCTAAAAATACAAAAAAGTTTTTTAAAAAAGTTGTAGACTGTTATCTTAGCTATAACTTTTGTTTAAAATTTTTTTTTAAATTCAACTTTTAACAAAATTACAACCGATTTTCAAAAAAAAAAATATTTTAAGGTCTGCGCATGCGCAATGTCTTAAAAATTCTTGGAATTTCCATCATCGTCTCTTGATTAATAATATTAGATAGAAATGTGTTACAAAAAAATATGAAATCGCGATTATTTATAACAGAAAAACCTAACTTTTCTGATAACAAAACTTTTAAAAGATTTCATTTTTTCAGCTAAACTTTGCTTTGAAATATTGCTTTTTATTTTGAAGTGGTATGCACAAATTTTGCTCATAATTATAGTAATAATTGTTAAAACTGAAATATTTTTGCAGATTTATTCTTTAATACCTACTTTTTTTTATTATTTAATCTCTAAGGCAGTTGTCAAGCCAGAACCCAACTTGGCTAATATTCTCCCAACATTGAAGTTGCACCGCAACATTTTTTCAAAGTATATTATCAAATCCAGCTTTGATTTTTAAAAAAAAATGTGTCTTCTAATAGCTAAGATTAAAAAGGAAAATGGAATTTTAGTACCTATACAGAGGGGAAGTAGTGGCTCTAACAAAAATGTTAGATTTTATTTTTTTGTATCCAAGAGCGGATGTAAAAGTAATTTAGTTGCAGGTGTAGAAAAGCTGAGTTATCATGTTCTAATGCATCTGAATATTGTCAAACTGAAAACTCAAATAATTGCAAAAGATTGGAAAATCTCTAGATTCAGAAGACGATGATGTAGAAAATGGGCGGAAAACGAGGCCCTTCAATTCAAAGATGAAGATAACGCATTAAAAAAATAATTATGGTATTAAATTATTTTAACATATTTTATTGTATCAATATTTAAAATTAATATTTTTTACAATTTTTTTTTATTTTTTAAAATGTCTCTGTTTTAATAATTAATGTACTATTATGTAAAAAGTATTAATTTTCTAAATTAAAAAAGCCCGAGTTTTATTTATTTATTCAGTATTTTCGAAATAAAATTATTTAATTATTATACGTAAAAATGAGGTTTTTAAAAAAATAATCAGAGCTTTTCAAAGGTTTAATATCACATTAACTAAAATATTATTGTATCCTTAAAAATTAAATAAATATAATAAAAAAATTAAAAGTTTAATTTGTTTAAACAAACATATATACATTAACTATATAATCAGTAAAAACGTTGATGCATTTTCAAATGATTTAAAAAAGGGCCCTCAGCTGTCGTTATGCAGTAGAATGCAGTGATATTTTGAGGTGTAACTCACCGTATATCAATATTGAGAAATTTTTTGTGATAAACTTTTCAAAACAATGGTTAAACAAACATTGCCGCTCGAAACGTATGTTACAACTTCTGTAAACAACTTGGTCATTTTGCTTTTTTTAAGTAGACAATATAATGCTGTTATGTACGTCATAACTTATCAAAATATTTAAAAAATATAAACAAAAGTTTAGCTTACCAATCATTTTAAATTTATTTATTTTTTTCCTTTATCTTTATTTTTTTATACTTTAAAAAAAATGTTTACCCTTACATTTTCCCAAAAAATTGATTTTTAAAAATTTTTTAACTCTAATAAATGAAGATATAAAATAATGTAAAAAAGTGTAGCTTAAAAACTTAAGTACAACTCTTATTATTTTTTTTTTTTATTTTTTTTTTTTTTTAAAAAGAATATGAAAATAATTTACACTTTTAAAGGAATAAAATTTCCATCGAAGATTGATGTTGTGCTTTACATTACACCTACTTTTGACGAAGTAATAGATTTATGTGTTAAATTTGTCATCTCCCCTTTTTTGATTCAGTTTACAGAGTAATTTAAACAATCCTTACTTTTTTAGATACATCTTTATTTTTTTGTCTGCAGGTATGTTTCAAGCCTAAAATGCAAAATATAAGGATCAACAGGGATTAAAAAAAATCAGCCAAAAATCGTTACTCGGGGTTTCTTGGGGATGCTGAATTCAATTTGGTATTAAAATAACCCAGGGGAGCTTGGGGTGGCTCTGCGGAAAGGTAATTAAGAGCAAAAATCACAAATTATGAAAAATAATACTTATTTGTAAATAAGTTGTACTTTTTAATAACATTGAATTGTCACTATAAATTTCAACTTTACCTTAAATAATAAACATCTTCTTAAACTCTTCCTCTTCCCCTTCTTCATCTTCCTCGTCGGTCCCTTTACGTCTGTTAAAGTGCCTTTTGGTCTGAGTAATCTGCCATCGCAATGCTTGCATGTAAGTGAGCACTAACCCACTTCACTTCGTCGGCAAACGCACCTTTGTGCCACAGTCCGTTTTGCATAGAACCTAAAAGATACTGCTTAAAATTCTCGACCGCCTTCCTAGGTCATGGTGACAGAACTGAGCCTTCCATCCTTCAATTCCCACTCCCCATCGACTTTTTTAGATTTGCTGGCAAAACCCTTGAGTAACGATTTTCGACTGATTTACATGGATGTTGCAATTTCCAATCACCCCCTGAGCAACTTGCGGGCCACCCCCGAGCGCCACTGGTAATCTTAATGCCGGAATTGAATTTGGCATCCCTGAAAAACCTGAGAAACACTGCCAATTTTTCCAAGTTTCAATCGTTCTATATTGCAAGTAATTGGTGAATTTCAAATGCATTTTTCGAAAATGACATAACCACACCATATATAGATTCTTTGTTGGGAGCTTTCTGAACACAATCCAGAAAGCCATCTCGATACCTGCTGGCCTTAAAATTTCGATTACTTTCCTAATCCTCTGGACAAAATATTGAACTTTCTATTACTGTAACACAAACTCTTTGTACTTAAAAATTATTTTCACTTTAGTTCGGTTCGGCTGTATACTGAACTGTATACCATGTTTGTTTTTTTTTAACTTAATTTATTTTCTTATTTTTTAGTTTCAAAACTGGATTTAAAGTATTTTTAATCGAAAGCCTTAGTTTTTAATATATACATGTTTAAATGCAATTTTTAAATTAAATTTTGTTCTTGACTTAGGTTTTCTAATGGTCTTTTTACAAGTTGTTCAAAGTTTGTTATTCAAAATTATATTGAATATATTTTTTAATATTCTTTTTCTCCGAAATTCAAAAACTATTTTACATAAAACTTAATTAACTGTAGCTACATCTATGGCACCATCATTGTATCATTTATTTTATTTCAGTGAAAAGATTTTTTAAATTATATTGATATAAAAAGACATTTACCATCGTTCTCAAACGTTTACACTTTCAACTGCAAACTTATCCAGATATATTTTATTTATTCTGATAATCAGTCAGGACATTGGAACAAAGTTGCTCATTGATAATTTAAAAATAAAAATGTATTTAACCTGCGTAATCAACCTGGCGATTCGAATTATTTTATTAAAGAAGGGATCAATTAATAAATTTAGATGGATACATTAAAAATGAAACAATGATTAAATTATTTCATAGTCATTCTATTTTACCATAACTATTTATTTCTTTTAACTCACTTTACAAACAAAGCCTATTTGGTCAAGCAGCCTTAATCTGATATATTTTAACTTCCCGACAAGTCGAGGAAATATTTCTTTTTCCAACAAACTTCCAAGAAATTGAACAAATAAAGCAACGTATACAAAAAGAACCCTAAATTATGCCAAAGCAAAATCGCCATGTCATGTCCTATTGAAGCTGAATAGAAAAAATATTTCCATTGCTGAGCTCTGCCAGTTTATGTGGCGCCTGAATAGAGCCATATCTCATTCCGCAAAAAATAAACTAATCCCCATCTTCTAGATGTAGGCCGAAAAAACATACTCTTAACAAGTCATCTGAAATTTTATCTCCCTGGCAAAGTAAACGCCTATCCTGCGTCCCTTTAATATGTGGCAAAACTGGGCTAGCCTGGTTCATTCCCTAAAAATCGATATTTTGTCGCCTCTGACGTCAGTCGACGCGACGTCCTGCGAATTTTGCGAATAGAGGCGATCGTCCAGGAAGCTCTGATTGACATTTGTTCATATGTGTGCTGTGTTTCCTTACCTAAATAAATATAATATTAACTATTAAAATACAGAATGTTATCGAGAAACTGATAGTGAAAGACTTAAACGATTTTTTGGTGAAAATTCTTAATTCCATTTCGTTAAAATATACTAAACAATAGGGAACATTTTGACCTGTGTTTGAAAACTCTATGCAAGAATAATGCAGATTCAGACAAACTGCAACGATCTTAGACATTGCAAATTTTAGGTTGAGCCCAGTACTTGGTTTCGGCTCAGTGCATGCTATTTCAAAAACATGTGTAAATTTAAGCAATAATGTTTCGGGACCCTAATATCGTGCTTAATCGGTCGTGAATGTAGTTCGTATTGCGGCAAACATAACCTGACACCGGTAAGGATTTCCGGACCCACATGGGGCGCCATGGTCTAGAGGCGACACGCGGTTACCCCCTACCATCATCGACGAGCAGGAGACACTCACCCTCACCTCGGTGTACAGGTAATTTATTGTAGTAATTTAGTGTATAGAGTGTCAATAATTTTTTAATAGCTTTTAGCAACTTAATCCTTGAATGTTTCTTTTTGTCCAATGACATGTTTTCTAATAATAAATTTCAAAATAACCAATTACAAATTTTAGTCTATTTAACTGCCTAAAAACTTAACAAATTTAATAATTTTACTGTACGTTTGTGTAAATTATTCAGATTTATTGTGTATTTTTAATTAAAAATGCTATGTCATTTGTTCGTCAGCTTGTTGACACCTATCTATTTAAAGTTCCTTTAGAATATACCTATAGGCATTTTAAGCAATATTCCGCGCCCTCATATTTTTATAATTATACATATCCCGTAACCTGTAGCGCTTATTCCTAATTAAAATATCCTTGTTTTTTCTTGTGTTACCCAACCGCCCTTTTGAATATTGTCCTCATGTCTGGGAATGGCTTTTCCCACAACTCTAAGCATTCCTAATTTCTCAAAAAAGAGCCGTTCGTCTTTGTAATGATCTCACTGTTACAGGATATCTTCCTCTTTCTTGTCCGTCCAGGAGCTGTGACCAGTCACTCTTTATAGGAATTTCCACCGCTTCTGCTCGAAGAACTTAATTCCTCCTTTGCAACTCTGCAGTTTGCTGTACACGTAGTACCACTCCTAGCACATCGTTCACAATCAATCTGGAGTGACCTCAACTTTTGTCTTCATTCCTAGTGCTAAGTCTAAACTGTGGAACCTACAGCCTGTAGAGGTTTCTCCCTCACCCAAACGTTCCAATCTTTAAGTTCCGTGTTAACAACCTACCTCTACCTCACTCTAAGATGACACCCACAGTACAGGGTATCTTATTAATGTCCGCAAACCACGTTACCAAAAACAAGTTGCGGGTTGCCTATTTAGAGGTTGTACAAAATTTAATAAATTGTCCCGAGAAATATTTAAAGGCGCCGTGCATTTTAAAATTGATTTTTAAAATGTCAGAAATATATTGTTGTTTTTAAGGTTAGAAAATTTACCATTTATTATTTTTTCGTAATTTGAACAGCCTTTTAATATTACAGCCTTTTGGATAACTTTTGCATACATTTCGTTTTAAATCTCGTGTTTGTCAATAATTTCATTTGCTAGATTTAGGTAAAAAAAGGTTGGGCTTAGCGAATTTGTTATAATTTTTATTATATCTTTCATTCAACTTTGAGAGAATATGACTAAGTTCCATCCTCATTACGAGTTGCACTTTAAAATGTGCTATTATTATAAAAACGCATCTTGTTCCGTAGTCCATATTTTAAACGTTTTCTAAAAGTAAAAATACAGTTTTATTTACGTAACCTCAATAACAAAAACACAGGTAATTTAAAACTTAAAATATGCAAAATAGTCCTCAAAAGAACTTTTAAGCTTTAAGGTTCGCTTAAAAATAATTTGATCAAAAATCTAAAAATTTTTCAAAAAAAAACTATCCAAAAGCAAATACCACTAATGCCAATAAATGTCCAAGTCTGTCAGTATTGTCAGTTAAGTCAACTGTCCAACAGAGCTTACTGTGTCGCTGCTTCCAATTTTGCCTCATAAAAGGTGTGTTCTTTTGACTATTAACCTGCACTGATTCTCATTTTTTCGGAATTTTAACATTTTAAAAGGTTATTATAATTTGTAATTTTGATTTACACATTTTCCGCTTTGTTCGGAGTTTAGAAACTGGTAAATGGTCACATAAAAATAAATGTAAAATTACAAACTTTTTTTCCAACTTGACAAAATTGTTATGAGGAAAGAAACTAAGCAGTGGAGCCACTATTACAAACCAAAATTGCGTGGTCACATGGTTTAGGGACATTAATAAAGACATTTTATATTCGTATAAACTGCAACCCAGGGCGGGCGCTATAAATACTGGCAGTAGATTGTCCTTCGTCCTCTAAAACTAGGTATATCCAAAAAGAACAAGCTATAAAAGAGAGGACAAATCGGCGAATTGTGTAAACACCTTTGGTAAGAGGGGGACGCTTGAAAATTATTTTATTATTTAGTAGGGGCGGCTCGTGAGGGCGGGTTTTGAGGCATCGAAAATTATAAGCGTACAATAAAAAATTACATTTTATTTTATATTTACTTCTTTACAAATAAAATAAATATATACCAGTATACTCTGTACATAAACATTTATTATACTACAAAGCTAGTAGAACTACACTTCTGAACTGGATCCTATTTTGGGTATATACGTTCAGACTCCCTTTTAGGCCATTTTATTACTCCATTTTATTTTTTTTTGCTTCTCGTTTTCTAGAAAATCCGTGGTTCTGCTAGTTTAAGATTAAGCTAGCAAGAACCACAGCAAGTTCCTTGCATAAACAATATCTCTTTTTGTTTAAACATATATTTTTTTAGCTAATTTTAGGCTTCTAATTGGCACATTTTATTAAATTTCATAAATATTAGGACTCCAAAATATATTTAAATGCGAATCGTGTACTACTGGATTGTGCAATATTTTAATAATTAAAAATAATTTTATTGTAAGTAAAAATATTTTCAAACTTTCTTGTTTTTTTCCTTTGAAATTCTGCTAGCCTAAAGTTAAGCCAGAAGAATTCAGCATCAATATCTCCTGAATAACAAAATGTTTTCTTACAAAAATGTGTCCCACATTCTTCTTGCCTTTTGTTAGGCTCTACAGCCACCATGTTTTAATTTTGTTTTGGTCTTTGTTTTTTTCCCAGAGAATCAGAGTTGACATACCACACGTCAATTTTGGAAAAAATTACTTGCAATTTTTAATCTTTATGTATGCCATCATTTTAAGGCTCTTTTTAAGTCTTCAATATACCAAGTTTTAATAATGTTAATAGCTTAATTTACGAAATATTTAGTTTTTTAACTTGTGGCTCTGGTAGCTTAAGGTTAAGCTAGCAGAAACATATCAATATCTCCGAAGAACAAAACAACTCCTTAACAAAATGTATGTCCTATTTTTAGCTCTTTAAGGCTCTTCAATCCACCGTATTTTAAAAGGGCGTATCAAAACATCAAAATACATAAAGTATTTTTTTTAATTAGGGTGTGGTAATTTAGCAAATAATGTTTTAAACTTTAGGTACTGCTAGCTTAAGGTTTAGCCAGCAGAACCACATCAATATCTCCGAATAATTTCTTTAATATACATACCATATATTTAGGCTTTATTAGGGCTCTACAACCAACCACCGTATTTTATTTTTTTTTGCTTTACCCCTTTTTCAAGATAATCATAGGTGACTATACCACACCCCAATTTGAATAAAATTACCTTGTGTTATAAGTATGCTATGGTTTAGGGCTCTTTTTTGGCCCTTACTATATTTAGTTTTATTATTGTTAATGGCTTAAATTAGCAACAATAATTTTCCTAATTTCCGTAGTTCTACTACTAGATTAAGGGTTAAGCCAGCAGAGCCACATCAATACATCCAAATAACAAAATATTTTTTCTAACAAATGCATGGCAAATTTTTATGCTTTTCTTGGACTCTGAATTCACCGTATTTTAATTTTTTTTCTCTCTTCGTTTTTTTCCAGAAAATCATAGTTAGCCATACCACACCCCAACTTAAGGTTTAGGCAGCAGAACCACATTAATAACTCCAAATAACAAAACATGCATTTCTTAGGCTCTCTTTAGGCTTTGCACCACCGAATTTATTTTTTAAAAGGAAATCACAGTTGGCGGAATCACAACCTGTTTTGAAAAAAAATACTCCCGTCTTTTTTAATGCTGTAGGTAGTTTCATCATGTTAGGCTCTTTTTAGGCTTCTTAATGTATCCAGTTTTGTTAGTGCTAAAACACCTAATTTAGGAAAATAATTATTAATATTTAATTAAGGTTAAGCCAGTCTAACCACATTAATAATTTCCGACCACAACATTTCTTTAACAAAGTGCATGCTCTATTTTTAGGCACTTTTAGGTCTACATACCGTTTTTTTTTCTCCGTTTTTTTCGAGAAAATCATTACAGTTAATCTTACCACATCCCATTAAAAAATACCACTTGTATTTCAGTCCAAAAGAGCCTAAATATGTGGTATGCATCTTATGTTCTGGTATTCGGAGATATTGATGTAGTCCTGCTGGCTTGACCTTTAAGCCAGCAAAACCAGTGTTAATAAAATTAATGTTTTCCAAATGAAGCGATAAACATTAATAATATTTGCATAGCTCAAGGAGTCTAAAAAGAGCCTAAATGATGATATACTTAAAACATCAAAAATACAATGTATTTTTTTTTAATAGCTGGGGTATGGTATGGTCAACAATGATTTTCTTAAAAAAACTAAGAGTGAAATAATATAAATTCTAGTCATTGCAGAACCTAAATAGAGCCTAAAAATGTGGCATAAATTTTGTTATAAAAATGTTTTGTTATTCAGCTGGCTTGACCTTACGCCAGCAGAACCACAACGGGAAAACACAAATATTTACTCAATGAGGTTACCAACAGTAAGAAACAAGGTACACCAGAGCGCCTAAAATCATGCTAAATAAAAAATGTTCCAAAATTATTTCTAGTTATACTAAAGTTATTTTTAACAATTAAAATTTTGCACAATCTAGTTGTACACAATTTGCTTTTAATTATATTATATGCTTTTAAATTAAAATAAACGTATATGTCAAATAAGAGCCAAAAATAGCCTAAAAATATGGCATGTATAAACAGAGAAAGTAATTTCTATTTAATACGATCTTAGTGTGATTTTGCTAGCTGAATTTTAAGCTACGGATTTTTTTTTCTTTTTTTTTTTTTTTTGAGAAAACATAGAGCAAAAAGAAATAAAATACGGTAATAAAACAGCCTAAAAAGATCCTTAAAATATGGGCCTAAGTAGGATTCAAAATTAAAGTGTACTTGTGCTAGCTTAAAAAGTATCTTTTTTCTTAAAGTATGATGTTTAAAACTGCTTCTATTTTTCAACATTCAAATTTCTAATTGAGTGTTTCCTAAAGTTCATCAAAATATGTCAGGTGGTGATATAACCTATTTTACGCACATGTTTGTGTCTGTTGATAACGACAAATTTAATTCGGCACATAACAAAAATAGTTAATTTATTTTACATTTAAACTTGTAAATATGAGAGAGAAATTCATTTGGCTAAAAAAGAAGTACAGGGTGTCCCATTTTCGACACTTTATTGGGTATCTCCGTAATTGTTAGTGCTATCAAAAAAGTAATATAGACGCCGTGGCTGTTTTTTAAGAGTGCATTTACGCTTACACTCTAGGGGTCGGGGGAAAGGACGCGGGACGGTGGGCGGAGACGGTGGGCGGAGACTACCAAACCCCACTACCAATTTTCGTATAGCCGTATAGTATATAAACATAACCGATTTTAGGGTGACTTTGACTCAAGAAAATATTAAAAGCTAACCAAATTTTAGAAACTACTACAGCAGAAGCCTAGATTTAAGTGTTGGCTTTCATATAGTTTTTGAAAATTATCGATAACTTATACCGTTTTTGAGAAAACATTATGCTCTCGAATCCCAAATTGATCCAATCAAACTCAAAACGGTAGACTCAAAATTTAAATTTTTTTTTGTCTTAAATTTAATCTGTCAGTTATTTAGAATATTTTTTAGATGTTACAATTTATTGGTTTCCTATAAGATTACATAATGCTTTTCTTCCAGAAGAGTTTCTTATGTTATTACCTATTTAACAAGTGGATCAGACTACTACTAACTCAAATAATATTTTTTTATAATCTTTGACTATCACAATTTCTAAGCATTAAAAGACTTACTGACAGGACATATGAGCTATGATCTCTATTAGATGTGGGAATTTTCACTAAAATAAAGGAGTAAATATTCACCACTTATAAAATTGAATACATGTGTAAGGATAAGTTTTTATAATTTTTTTTATATCAATCAAATTGTACCAAACATAACTATCCATATTTTAATATTAACATGTTACCAAATTAGCAACACTGAGCATTCCAGAATATACTACAAAACTAAACATTTTATATATATTTTTTTAATACTGCGAGGGTAAATAAGGTCAGAGCCTAACATTTTATATAAAAGTCATTTAAGTTAATCCCTAGAGTACTACAAGAAAAAGCTTTATACAATCTGACGTAATATTTAAATCCGCCCAAATGCACCTTTATATGGCTGAAAGGCATTAGAACGAGGGTGCTACATACTTTACAACTTAGCTGCACCCTGTCATTGCATTTACCTGCACATCACATACCTTTACGCTGCAATGTTGTAGCGGTTCAGAGGCGTACGGAGAGAATTTTTAAATCGATGTTTATTTAAGGAGGTCTACAAAAGATAAAATTATTTAAACAGGAGGTTCCGAAATTAGTGGGCAATATTTCTTAGACTCATTGTACTTTTCAAAATTTTAAAAAAGTAGTTCATATAAACATGCCTTAAAAATACACCTTAAGATGGCTAGAGCCCTGAAAAAATGGGGTCAAAGGCCATGTTTTGCGTAATAACTCTTGAATAGTAATGCGACTCGAGCTCTCTTTTACTCAAGTCACTTAAGGAATTTGTCAAACTCATACTTGATTGAAAAAATATTATTTTGAGTCTCTATGCACGCGAGTTACCAAGTAAACTTGGCGCATCAAGTTGACTTGTTGCCACTAGATGTCACTTACTAAAGCGATCTATTCTACTTCCTTATCTTTGCCGCGCTGATAATACTGATCGACAGGTTTGAATTTGCAAGTGCTAAAGAAATTTCACTTGAATTGCAGAACTTGCAACCTCGAGTAACATTTTACTCGAGGATTTCAAAAACTCGAGTATAACTCGAGTAAGGGTAGTAAAATTCTGAGTGATCTGAGTCACAGAATCCTATTCCAGTCTCATCACTACTCTGAACGTTGAAGACAAGCCACCGAAATTCTGTGAAGTTGTTTATTTTCTAATCTTGCTCACAGAGTGTGTCTGGTATATTATGCCCCAAATTTGTTGTTTATGGAATTTTAGTATTTAGCAACAAATAATAAAACCATTATTACCTTTACACAAAAGCAAAAGCTTTAGTCAACCTCTTGTATTTTGGCCCATTTTTAAGTACCTAAAATTATTTCAAAAATGTTCATATTTTTCATTGTAAAATAAATTACCAAAATCCAAATTGAAAATAATCAGGAAGTAAAATTTATTCGTTTTTTTGTCATTTTTGCATTAACGCTTTCGTGATTGTTCAATTATTATTTGTGGTTGTCTTAAGAATATTTTTTTCTAAATGGTTTCCGTATAGCAAGTAATAGAGTTTTAATAATTTTTGCCCAAACGTATTGTTAGTTGATCTTTATACACATACGTTTTTAAATAAATATTTTGAAAATATTTATCAAATATAAATATAATTAGAATATATAACTTTAATATTATTTATTTAATTAAAAGCTACTAAAATTTCTTTTTCTTGTAAAACTGTTTAAATGCCTTGTGCTACCTTATACCGATTCTCAGTCTAATGGCCAATTCTTTGCGATGCCTAAAGAATTTTTTTTCTCGAGGGTGTGCTCTCTGAAGCAAACTTCAAGGTATTTATCTTAGTTGCATAAACCATATTGCGCATACGGTCAAAAAATAAAAATCTAGTCCAACCGGATATCAGTTGATCGCGATTTTAAAATGTTTTTACATCATGTCTTTTATATTGTTTTGCAGCAACTACCAACAATAAACGTTCAACAAGATCACTTAGGTCAATCCATGACCTGTTGAAAATTTTTAATTAGGATTTTCGTTAATATATTTTTAATGATAATATGATTATTTTTAAAATGATTTTACTTTAAAAAAGGGCCAAAACACAATGATCGACTAAAAATAACTTTTGTAGAAATGGTAAAAATTTTTATTATTTGATTCTAAAGCACTAAAAATTTTAGCAAAAATATACATGAACATATTATACCAGACACACACCCTGGGTATGAAAACGCCCTGAAAAAAAAAAAATGTAATTTGGGACAGCCAGCTGGCCTATCTTTAGCGGTTCCAGAGATATTACGCAAAAATGACTTTGAGGACCATTTTGAAAGCTCTAGCAAAACATGTTTATACAAACATCATTTCATATTTTGGAAGGTACAATAGGTCCTAGATGTATTGCCCATTAATTTCAAATAATTCCTTATACCATTTCAAAATACTTAATTTTTTGCAGGTACTGGCGGATTAACCTAAAAACCCAACAATTTTGAGTTTTACAATACTTACATAAATGTAGGTAAAGTGGTTCCACTTTAAAAGAAAAATCCCATTCAGACCAAATTTCTACTTTATACTACCCTAAAAAAAGGAAACAACTTTTAGTAATTTTTTAATTAATAAAATATAGAAGTAGAGAATAATACTGATAAAGAGCCTTCACATATGAATGTATGACAAACATTCCCATAAACAGGATCTGAGAAATGCTTAAAAGCAAAATAGAGCTTCCTAACATGTTTACACAAAAGATATTTTTGCCTCGTATCTTTAAAATTATTTGAGACAAATAGACACCATTCAAAGTAAGGTATATTATCATACTTGCCGTTGGAAGTCTTAAGAACAGCTCTGATTTGATATTCTTTTTAAAATTTTGTTTTTTTATATTATTAAAATCAAAAACCTTTTTGAAGAGGCAAACAAATATTTATATTGTTTAAACAAGAGTTATGGTATTTAAATGGAATTTTTTAATCGGCTGTAACTTTTAAATATTAATAGGTATTCGTCATTTTACACCAAATCTTTTTTGTAAAATATTAAATTTTCTACAAAAAGGGTTTCCTAATAATTTCTCATATTATTCATAGTTTCCAAGATATCGTGAACTTTAATTTCTGAGAGCAGAAATTTTACTACAGCTTTCGGACTGTGATAATTATTTATAGGATTTTTTTTATATATAATAATGACATAAAATAAATATACATAACAAAATAAGAAATGCATATATTTATTTAGAATGTAAACAACTCTAAGAAACATACGAGTATTACTCCATATTCATTATTAAAAAAAATATGATAAACTTTCGCGAAGAGTTATTTATCAGAATTTTTGAAATATTTTTTAAATGTTAGAATTTTTTTTGCTTTACTCTACATATACAAAAAAAATAGGAAATTAATGTTGATTTATATTTTATGTATCGGAGATTATGATCGAGATAAGTATAGAGAGGAAGTAATGCCAGCGGTACATACAACATTTTATATCCTATCAGATAATTTTAAGTTAAATAAAAAAAATCAAAAAGGTTTTACCCAAGGTTTGCCAAATAAACAAAGGTAATAAATGTTCATTGTTGTGCTGTGTCAATGTCAAAACTGAAATTCATATAAAATAATGGATTTTCCGTTGAGTCCGGATAGAATTGCTTTGAATGCCACCAAAGCTGGATAATCTTATTCCAAAAATTTTAACTGAGAAAAGTGCTGAAATTCATCCTAAAGCTCTCAGTTACACTTTTTGATCCAGTGGCTTTTTATTTGGTGTATTTGGTGGTGTCGCCACTAAAAGAGCTAATATGTAGGTTGCACATATAAAGGATTCGTAAAAATAGTTAATATTTCCGAACAATGAGGGGAAAAAAAGGGGTTTGCAGTTATTGATGAAGAAAAAGGTTTAAAGCTACTGAAACTTATTGGTCTTTACGCCCGACGAACTGTAACATCAATAGATTCTTTTGTGATACCGCAACGATCATTTTTTTTTTCCTATAGGTAACATTTTTTCCATTATTGAAAAATATCTGGGTCTAACGATGCGGACAAATATACTGGTCATTTTTTGGGGCAGAACCCTACAACTTTGTTGGCAGACAGGACCACATTAAAAGACATGGCGGTTGTAAAAGTTCTCGAAGTTGAGAGATATTTAAAAGACAGTATGTCTTCTTAAAAAAAATTTTGAAATTGATAGCTAAAGTACCATTAACAAGACCATCAACGCCAAAACGTTCAATCATCGCCAATTTCTGTTAGTGAAAATCACGAAATAATAGAAACTGGGACTTTTATAACTGTTTATTTAATATGAATGATAAATAGTTTTTTCGTTAATAAAAGATGTAAATTGATTTTTTTTTTTAAAGCCGAGGGCATTAGAAACTTTTTTTTAAGTTCTAGGGTATTATATACCCTTTAAAGTGTCTGTAACTATGGTATTATAAAATAATAATATTCGAGTAGGATATAAATAAATTTAAAATATAATATTAGGTAACATTGTATTAAAACACAATTTTTACATATACAAAATTTTAAAAACAATATTTAAACCAAATAAGGGATTTTAAGTATCCGTTTAAACAATTTTAATCCAGTGACAAAATCTGCTCGATTACGCCGTTCGGGCGAAAACCACATAACACGTCGATGAAAATTTTTGGCCGCGCTTAAAGTTTTAATCGTCGATTCGTCCGTCTTCATTTAAAACGAGTTTTTTTCAAAACGTTAAAAATCGCCATTCTTGTAACAAATAAACACGCTTCATTTACGTTTTTCGGTAAACGGCCGCAACTTTTGGGATTAAGACGGTTTACAATTAAATTAGGTAGAAAAAAAAAGTTTGACGTCCGACTGAGCACTCTTAGTCGGCGATGAAAAGGTTAAAAAGAACGATAGTCTGCGGGCCCTTTGGGGATGTTATAGTTTCAACAATACAAACATATTGGACTTCCATCGTTTTTTTTTTTAATATTCCCAAAAAATTATTGTATCCTTTCCCAAACCCTTTTCAATTTATTACTACAAACTGCCGTTAAAACCGACTTATATTCGTTGTTCACAAAATACCCAAACTTGACCAAATGTTATGTAATTTGTAAGTTTTTTTATTTACTAATGTCAGTTCTTATATATTTATTTTCTATGTTACAAAATAGTACCTTAATTTTATCCCAAAAAAAGGTTTAAAATGCCAAAAAAAAGAAAAAAATTTGTAATTTGCATGTTTAGTCGTTTTAGCAATTTTAACAATACAAATACATTTTTTTAATTGTATTAAATTAATGTTTATTAAAAGAAGACGACTATGCGTTTGTACCTTCAAAAAAAAAATCTGTAACAAGCTAAATATATATACAAGTCAGGTAGAAAAGAAAAGGTACCCAACCAATGTATGAAAAGATTTTGATTCGGACCGATTTTAAAATAATAATGCAGGTCTTTAAGGCCTGATGTTTTCTTTTGTTCTCCTCCAAATCTTATTTATCAGGTTTATTGTAACACTGAAATCATAGGTTTTAGAAACAAAGCAATTGTAGAACAGGTTAAAAAATTGTATTATAAATTTTATACAAACCAAAATTTTTGCAGTCAACCTTAAAAATTTTAAATAACATTTTTATCATTATTTTTGGGATTTATTTTTACATTTTTTTTAAACTACTTAAGATGTACTATTAAAACATTTATGGTGTGCCAAATTTTTTTAATACTTGAATAAATTTTCTTTCGTGAGATGGTTTTAAATGGTAAAAAAATATATTTTCTAAGATCGGAACTTTATTCTATTTTTTTTTTTAACTATTAGAAGATCACTTTTAAAATTTAAAACGTTTAAAAATTTTAGCCATTATCTTAGTCATAATTTCGGATTTTGAGCTTCTAGATGTGTTATCAAAAAGTTTAGGATTTTTTTTAAATTTTACATAATTGAGTAGTTTTTTAAAAAAAAAAGAAACATTTTTCTTACACATAAAAGATATTTATTAATTAAAACTGTTTTTAGTTTGAAGGGTTACACAGGGGGTCTGTTTGACCCCATCAGATCAGGGTCAAGGGCATTTAAAGGTTAAATCTGCAAAATTAATTGCAACTAAATTTGAAGAATGTATACTTATGCTTTTAAAGTTGCTGAAGACAAATATGTGGTTCATTTGACCCCACCGATTCATGGTCAAGAGCATTTCAAGGTCAAAGTTGTAAAATAATCGTATCCAAATTGAAGGTCCCAAAAACATAAGGATATCTTTATGTTTTTTGGGGTCGCTGAATCCAAATCCGGCCTCAGTGTGGCCCCATCAGGTCAAGATAAATGGCATTTTAAGGTTAACTCCGCAAAATTATTTGCAACCAAATTTAAAAAGTGTAAACTTATTTTTTTGAGATCGTGAATGAATCTGTGGTCATTTTACCCTATCGGGCCATGGTCAAAAGATATTTTAAGGTCAAATTTACAAAACTATAATTTTACAGCACTTTACAAACTTAAAACAAACTTTCAGCCAATCGAAACTAAACTCTAAAAGGTAACACTTTCCAAATGCAAATATTTACTGCTTAAGGGTATGGTTCGAAAGTATTTAACCACTGTCAACAGTGTCAACTGTCAATCATTTATTTGTGTTAACCAAAAACATGGCCGTGTGTAGCATTTTGTTTAATGATTGACAGTTGTTTAATGCTGACAGTGTTTGGTTACTTTTGAAACATACAATAAATGCCAGTTAATTAGTCGATATAGCAGTGTTGTGTAACAGTCGCTCAATTATAGTGATTAGTGACTGTATTCTAAAAACAAAATGTTGTTATAAAGCCGTTTTAAAATTTATTTTTGTATTAAATGACTAAGTCATTTATAGCCCATATATCGATTCACGTCAATATTTAAGAACCCCAACAACAGACTGGGAATTGAATAAGCAGAGAAGAACCTAAAAGAGTATCGCACCTGAAGACAAAACAACTCGCCTTCGTGCTAAGGATCTTGGAAAAAGGAAGTTAATTTCCCCTTAAATCCAGTGTAGAAGCTTGCATTTTCCGCAAATTTCATTAGATATGAGGTGTAAAAGATTTTCCATGACCATGAGTCTAATATGAAATTTGAAAACCCCCTTTAAAGGGTTGTTTCTTAGCGGTCTGGGATTTCATTGGGAAAAATTTAATCCCTTTTTTAAAAATCCATTTAAAACCCCAAAAAGAAAAACTATGGTATCTAATGAAAACAGAAAAAAAATTTAATACCGAAGGCATGGTTCTTTTTAAGAACGTATTGATGCTTTTCCTTTCAAAGGGAAATTATGGAATATTTTTAATATGCCACACATTATCATTTAGATATGAGGGTGCAAAAGAGTTTTGTCCATGAGTTTAATAAAACCGGATTACGTAAATTTTTAAGCCAATTTTTTTTTACAAGGTAATAGATAACGTCATAACATCACATAGTATTCAATAACACTAAAATCTTGGACGTCCATTGTCTTTATTTGTTATTTGTTGCACAACGTTTCATTTAGTGATATATCTCTAACCGTTTTCAAGTGATAACTGTTATCACTTGAAAATGGTTGGAGATACATTACTAACCGAAACGTTGTGTAACAAATAACAAATAAAGACAATGAAAGTCCAAGATTTTAGTGTTATTGAAACCATAACATTGTCTTACACTTTCAAAGAATCACATAGTATATTGGGTAGGATTAACTTTTGTATACTACTCAGAAGTTTAAGAATGCCACTGTTTTTGTCTACTAAGCATTATAAAAGGCAGGACATTAATGTTATACTTTTAAATTTTTGTGTAATTAATGTAAAAATGGTGTATCCGTCGAAAATAAATAAACAAATAAATAAATAAACAAACAAACAAATAAATAAATACGGATATACTTTGCCTATTCTTCTGTTTGAGCTTTTAAATCCTTAAAAAGATTGTAGCTAACTCTTCTGGTGGTGTTGACAGAGGGGTAAAGAACTATTATAAATTCTAGACTTAAATCGACACTTGCA
This sequence comes from Listronotus oregonensis, assembly GCA_019359885.1. Lineage (NCBI taxonomy): Eukaryota > Metazoa > Arthropoda > Insecta > Coleoptera > Curculionidae > Listronotus > Listronotus oregonensis. The sequence goes on along the minus strand of JAHBCN010000438.1, from coordinate 116,929 downwards.
CTTTAAATTAACTAAAGAGACTTGGTACATAAGATTATGTTTATTTTTATACTTTTTCAATTTTTTTACACTGTTTTATAATGCGATTTATTTGTTGTAAAATATTTTCAAATATATTATAATTATATACATATATACTTTTTAAACAATCTGGTGACAGTCTTTATTATCATTACCAATTTTCAGAGCTATATTTTTTAAATTTTTGCTCACAGAGTATTATGCTGTATCAAGTGGTGAAGAATGTGCCAGTTATATACTAGACAGTGTATGCTTAAAAACAGGCCAGAAAAATGATGAAATTGCAAAATACATTCTTGGTAATAATTTAGTTTTTAAATTATTGTTTGGAGTATTAAACATTATTATCTGAATAGCCGAAATTTTCGGGTTTTAAATTACCAGCAATAGGTATTTAAAACAATAAAGGTATTATTTCTTTAGACTCATTTACTTAAACAGTAATTTAGTCACGTCTAGGAGTCGTACTTACAGGGATATCAAATAAAAAGTAATATTTTTTGTAGAAATATTAAGGATTTTTTTATGTGTAGTTTGGATGTCACTATTAAAAAAATTAATCTTGTAATACGTTCTCGTTTTGTAAGCTGGATAAGATTACGTGGTTATATATATATATCCACAGATAGTTTATACAGACATGACATGAAATGTGTCGAGAACTGCCAAAAAAGGCGATTATTTAATAAGTAACAGGTTTCTTTAATAAAATAATAATTAAATCGATCACTTTGTTCTTTTATACAGTCCTTTGACAACAATAATGATTAAATTCAGTACCATGTTTTAAAAATAATGAGATGGTGACTCAATGGTTCGACAAAGGTCGATATTTCCGAAACCGTTCACACAAAAAAAACTAGGGCTACAAAAGTTATAGAAGCTGAAAATTAGTTTTATATTTCTAATGTTTTTTTAATAAGCTATCTAGTTATGACACTTACAGGGTGGATCAAAATTTTTAAGTTCCATATGACAGTTCAACAATTTTCAGAGTAATAATATAAAGGGTAACGATTTTTTTAAAATGGATTTTTCGCCACAAATTTTTTATTTTAGGTTAAAAGCTAAAAATAAGGAAGTTTTCTTAAGTGGCAGTGGATTCTTCAAAGAATTCTGGAATAGAAAGTAATTTCACATTTTACGCCCTTTTTCTGTGATTTTTGTATATTCAGTTTTTTTATATCATGAAGGGTTTGGAGATATCGAGCTTTGTCACACTATTAAGCCACCTTGTATATGCTGAATGTTTATAAAGTATTTGTACAAACTTTGTATGGAAAATACTTGACTAATTTGAAGATAAAAAGTTTATATGAACCTAAAAGTTAATTACTTTTTTTTTAATCAGAAACCAATGTTTACATGTTAGAATCATCTTCACGGAAATTTTACATCTAGTTGAACTAGATGACTTTTTTCTGCTTAAACAGTACACGTCTTGTATTTGCTTTAATTTTATATGATTCTTTAAAGAGTAAAAGTAATAGATTAAATACCATTTTTTTGGCTTGGGGATGTAGGAATCCACAAAAAGGTTTTTTTCCCTAATTTCATTAAACTATCAAACTGACAAAGAAATGTCATTCCTCAATAAAAATGAAACAATTACTCTTTCAATATAATAATTGTTATAGAGCCATTGGCATTTATTATTGTTTTTTTTATTTAATTTTAAAAAAATAGAATTAAACGTAAACTTACATAACAACAAACATATAAAAATAATTAAGGTTACAACTAAATAGAGCTTTACACAAGTGGGATAAATCTGGGCATAATTTACATTAACCCATAAAAATTTCCTAGACTCACATCAAATAACAAACGTTTCATTTACATACATATTGATTAAAGTAGTCTTTGTGAAAAATGTTTCTCTTCCTAAACAAAAGATGACTATAAATTTTTTATTGTTTTTTAAATAAAATAAAAAATATGTTTTATACGCAGTATTTTTATTTCGCTTAGAAAATGTTTTACATAAATTGCCTCTAAATCATCTGTGTTTAAAAGTAACATAGATTCTGAAAAATTAGTTTTTTACACATTTTTTTAACAAAATAATGTTTTATGAGTGTACTTTGATATCTGATTAAAAATTAATAATTTTATTTTTAAAATTTAGATACGATTGTTGTATGGTTAACTAAAAAAACAGATTTTTGACATACGTATAAAAGAATTATTTAGTTTGATAATAACTAAAAGGATTATTTGACATTTACATTAAATAATGTATTTAATAAAGTATTCTTATTGGACCAATGGGTTTTTATTAAGTCTAATCCCCTTTAGACTTACAAAATAAATTTTCCGAATTATGCACAAAAAAAAGTGTACACAATTAGTATGTTTTCAAGCATTTACTCGCTGCATTGATTTGGTGAAAACTATGAAAGTGTCAGTATCTTTACTGAAGAACTCAGCGCAAAGCTAAGAAAGAAGCCAATTCTTTTTAAAACAAAAAATTAGACTTATAGAAATATTGAAAAAAATAACAATGTACCTATCATATTTAAAAGAAACCCAGTGTACCTATCATATTTGAAAGAAAACTAGTATTTGATTGTTTTTTAAACGCTGTCATGGCCAACTATTAATAAAACTTAAGAGCCATATAGCAGATTATAGCATTTTTGCAATAAAAAAATATTATATTGCCAATATTTCGAAAACTACCAAATTTCAGAATAAGCAACCTTTTACAAACTTATCCTTACTTTTAATTCTAAATAAAATAAAAGTATATAATTTGGGGATTTCCATTAAAAAAAAAGATTTTTGGCAGTTTTCTCAATTTTATTTTTAATCTTAATTCTTAAATGACCTGTATAAACAGTCATCAAAATATTACAAAAATCTCTTAAAGTGATTTTTTTTAATAAAAAATCTTATTGAAATTAAATAATAAAAACTTCCCTATACCAAAAATGGATAATTATTTTAGGATCCGCAAACGTCATTTTTTATATAAAATTTTAAATATGTCAAAAACGGTAAGACTTAAGTATAGGACATTATATGTAAAATGTGTCTAGCATTTTACGTAAAATCAAAAGTTGCCAGAATATATAGGGGGGCCCATTTAAATTAAGAAAGTTGATGCGTGTCCTCGGAAAATGAAGTACCCTGTATATACAAAAGTAAAATACTGTTAAAATATAAATTAAACTAAGAAACTTTTATATGATTTTTTTTCTGTATTATGTATATTTTAGAGGATAAGGTAGTGTCCCAAGATAAACGGGCCACCTTGTACATCCCTTTACAGTACAATTTAGGAGGCCCCTAACTTCCAACTTTGTTCGTTTTTTCATCCCTAGAGTGTCTAGACTGGAAAAACTACTTCCTCAGGTGTTCTCATTCTTTTCAAGCCTTCAAATCTTTGAGCAGCATATTAACAAATTAGCTCTTACCTAATTTAACACTACCATGAACTTAGGCTTTAAGCCCTTGTATTCTGTCACAAGATACAATATATATTAAAAAATTAAGATCACTTTTTTCCAATTTGTTTCAATGTGAAAACTATTAAAGAAGTTTAAACAGTTTTTAATACACTCTGTACATTATTTAAAATTATAGTATACGAAACTTTCCCATACCTAATCAAACTTTTATATTTACTATACCAAAACATGTTCAGATTACAAAATGAAACAGTATCCAATAATTTAATATTAAAGTTGTTTTGCAATAAAGCTAAATCTTGGGCAGTTATAGAGGATACGCAAAGATAAAAATGCTATAAAACGATATTTGAAAACGTTTTTTATTAAAGTTGACTGGTCAAGATGCAAGAGGGACTTCGAGAGTATTTTCATTTATATGATATCCCATTTTCTATGTTTTGTTTTAATGCCAAAGTTTTCTGTCTTCAACGTTCCATGCATAAAAAAGACCGTTGAAAATGGAAAAGTCTCGAAGTATACAAAACTGATCCTTTTCTAGATTTATAACGATGTTTTATTTAAAAGTTTTAAATAAAAGTATTTTTGGGTAAAACGATATTTGGATTGGATTTGGGTTTCATTAAAAAGTGGGAAGGTAAATTAATAGTGTTAGAGCTTTAGAAAAAATCCTTAGAAACAAAACCGTTTAAAAAAATAGCTTAATTTTTACTTCCTATATTGCTTGCTAGGGGGCGTAATTCTTATAGAAATCTATAATAATAAATGCTGTTTTCTCTAATAAATGCAGTGTTACGCAATTTGCTTTTGTAAAAATGTTGCCTGACTGATGATACTTTTTGTCCTATTCAATAAAATGTGTAAAGAAGACAAAGAATGATCTAATTTTATAAAAATGTGTTTATCTGCAAATTGGATTATTGGATAGGATGAACTAGAAAAAGGATTTTTTAAATGCTTGTACGCCTATGCCAGTTTAGCCCTCGTGGAGGTTTCAAGATGAAGCTAGTTTAAAAATAAAAAATTTACTTTAACTATTATATCCTATATAAAAACTAAATTAAATTTGTAAGAAAAAAAAAACAAAAACCGCAGTCTAGTATCTTTCTTCATTTTGAAGCGTTTTCCAAAAAAAACGTAGTTCTAATTAAACAAGCATTGGTTTAAAAGTAGAGTCCGACCGAAACTGGTTTTCCGGCCGAAACCGAAACCGAACATTCGACCGTGGTTTCAGTTTCGGCCGAAACCGATACCGAAACTCACGTGGTCAAGTATAAAATTCCTTGAAATACTCATATTTGGTGCATTTTACGCATTATTCTGCATTAATTAGGACATGAAATGGAAACACAGTATATTAATTTTGTTGTAATCATTTATTTTAATTTCTCTTTTAGGTACGTCTTATATAAAAATAATAATTACTAAAATTTTGCTACAGAGCTATCCGAACGGCGCACTTGCCGCGAGAAACGAAGTTAGGCGAGCGTGCACGACAACTTCCAAAATAAGTTTCGGTTTCGGCAAAAGTTTTGGCCAATTTTGGCCGAAACCAAAACTGTTGCCGAAACTTGATTTTTGGGCGAAACTCGGCCGAAACCGAAACCGAAACCGAACTTTCGGTCGGACACTATTTAAAAGTTTTTTTATAAAGCATGCCAAGATACAGTTTATCCTCAACCCAATTAATTTTTATTTGATAAATTTTATATATAGACCCTCATTTACATTTTGTTGAGGCTTAAAACTGCTCTAAATTATATAATTGATAAAACTGTCTCAAGACCAACGTGCCAGAATAATTATGAGGTAATAGTTTAAATTATTAGTTAAATCATTTCCTCAATTCAATTATTATACAAAAATAACGAAATCGTATTTAAAAATATGTCCTATTTTAAAAACCTATTAACCTATTTTACGTTTAAAAATGGTATTTAGGTAATATAAATGGAAACATACAAAATCCCCTGCAAATTGGTAAGTGATGGATGAGTGAACTATTGGCGCCTATTATTGTTTTGTTTTATTTTGTCAAGATTAATTTTATATTATCAAGATCAATTTAATAGCACCAAAAATTAAAAACTTTTGTATAAAACTAGCAGCATTCGGCTAATCAGTTTAAAGAAAACATTTTAATTTTTTTGTCAATTTTTTTAAAATATTAGTCCTGTATTAGGTAAAAATAACAAAAATACTAATTAGTCTACAATCTAAACAATAACTTTTTTTCATGGTGTTGCCTTATTTTATTATAGTAAATCGAAAAGATATAGATAACACAGATCCACAAAAAAAGGGTGTCTTTCCGACGTATTTTTTTCCGCTGAACACGAATCTGAAGTCAAAATCGGGGGTCAAACAGCAAAAATCGGGAAAAGACGTAACTTCAAATATTAACGTTTTTTTTTTAAAACGTCAATATCTTAAAAACGTATAAAAGATACACGAAACTTTATATGACATAAGTTATTTTTACAAGACCTTTAATTTAAGTTATATAACATATTTGTCCAAATGTAATATTTTGCCAGTTATAATCAAAAAATCAATTTTTTAGGATTTTAAATAAAATAAAAGATTTATAATAAAAAACCCAAAAATCACATTAATAAAAAAATATATTTTTTCCTATTTTGGACTTAATTATTTGTCAAAATTATATTTTCGTTTTTATCTCTTTATTACTTATCTTATTAAACATTTTTATGTAAATTTTTTATAGACAATTTAGAAAGCTCATTTTTTGTTTTATAAATTTTTTTTGTATCTCTTATAGTAGTCGTAGTCCAAACATTCCGTGATAGCAGGTTTTTTCCGGTAAATGTACCGTATCGGTTTTTTGGGTTTTTCTTGATTTCTTGCTGTTTGACCCCCAGAAAATCTTAGTCCGATGCCCACCACACACCACTTTTTTTTGATGGACCTGTGTAACCAATTACCTATACAAATAAAGAAAAAATAACCATTGGTTTTTTTAATATTACCAAAATATTAGTTATTGGAGAGTTTCCACTCTAATTTCGATTAAGCCAAAACTCACTAATTCGATAACAGAATGGAGTGTTAAAAGATTCAAAACTAAAACTAGGCGTTAGTTAATGTAGGTGTAAAATACGAGAAAAACAAAGAGAAGATATTAGAAATGAGAGTGATTCTTAAAATAATGGAAATAGCATATAAGATATTACGAAAAAGAGCGCACATTCGGTATTTTAAAAATGGATAGATACTATCTTTCTAAATACAGAAAACACCAAAAAATGTTATGATTTTTTTTTATGTACTAAAAAAAAGGCATAAAAAAATATATTTTTAGAGATCGAACGCTATAAGAACAACACCGATACGTCAAGGTCTCATATGGCAAACCCGTATAAAACCGTGACGTATCGGTGTTAATCTAACAGCGTTCGATCTCTACTTTGCATATTGAATGTTATGTTTAAAACAGCGAATACTGGGTCAATAAACTCATGGATTTATTGAAACTAGAACACAGTGTCCACAAAAATACGTTTTTGGGCAAAGATTATTGGGTATAATAATATTAGACCATTTTTTTTCGAATGAAATTTTTACAACAGTATATATTTTAAAGTTGTGGCAAATAAAGCTTTAATACTAATATCATTAGTAGGTACCATAGGTTAGCCGGACAGGTCATTAAATATTTCGCCTAACGTTTTCTTTTCATGGGGTTATTTAAAAACTGGGCTTTGTAAAAATAAAGAAATTAAAAACTTAGTTGTTCTAAAAACTATCATGTCTGCAGAATCTAGCAAAATATTAGAACTGAACTAACCAGAACCAAGTGTTTAATAACAGTCATAAAAAATTATTTCTTTGGGATATTTTTTGCAGTAAATAAAAGAGAATGTAAAAATTTAATAAAGAAATTTAAGGTTAACGGTAATTAAATAATTACTTTTATAATTATTGTTTTTTTTAAGTGTAGGTAGTATCTTTTTTACCTGGTATAGTTCGTATCAAAATAAAGCTGCATAATGTAAGTAAAATAAAATAATAATTTCATAATATTAGGTTTTTTTACAGTGATAACTTGGTGCTTTATAGAAAATATAATATATTTTTTTAAATAAGTAGCAAGCTTATATTAAATCACTTCTTATGCAACACCTGGTATACAAATTTGTCTATGTTATTCGTTTATATTATATATTTTATTAAAAACTATATTACACACATTTTAGGATTTTAACAACAAATGCTTTAATTTTAAGAAAACAATTCTGGGAAATACCTACATCGCTTATACACAACCTTAAATAAAGTGATATATCGGTAAAATTAATATTTCTACCTTTCTAATTCTTAATAATAACCACAACCGACTTTTTGTACCTGTTGTTTTCAAACAACCACCCTGCTGTGATGCAATGTACAAAATATCAGGTCCAATTTTCGTGGGAGTGGTCGATTCATTTCAACCACCTTGCATCTCAAATGTTAAATCTGCTTACAATACCCTCTAACACCCTTCATAGCTCATCGTCCCTCGTCTTATACCCCTAAAAGTAGGGTAGGATTAAGAAGAATTCTTTGTTCTATTCTTTAATTAATGTTAAAATTTAAAGTAACTGTTAATACTACAAAAGAAAGTGTATTTTTATAAAATATAAAAATAAATCCATGTATCTAACATATTCTAAAATTAAAAACAATAAATAGGCTTTTACCACTTATTAACTTATATTAGAATAGCCCTTCAAGTAATAGCATCATAGGAATAAAGATATATCGAGTGATTCCCCTCTTTCTTCTGTATTTTTTTAGTTAAAAAATGAAACTTGGTAATATCATATATTATTAAATTTGACGACCTTAACTTATTTTCAATCAGATATCCTCACATTCTTGTTTTCCTGATGGAGACATTCTGTGTCCAACGGTACCCCGTTATGTCAAATTTTGAAAACTCTATAATTTCTTTTTTTTTAGATCTGGGTAACTATGGCTGGCCAAAAATTATTATTTGGATGCCAATTTTTTTAGATGAGATGATATAAGTTTATCCATCAGTAAAAATGCTTAGGTCTCATCGAAAAAATGTTGACAAAGGTCAATTTAACCATTTTTTGCACCTTTGGTTTGGTATTATTTTTTAAAAAGCTGTCAATATTTAACATATAGGGTACCATCAGACGCCAATGTTCCCAGAAATTCAAAAATACAAAATATACAAGGTGCCATTGAAGCAATAGAACTTACATGATTTGTCAAAAAACGTCAAATTTAACATTTTATAAACTTTTTATTTTAAAATGCAAAAAAAGGGGGGAAGAACCTTTCTGGATTACCTACTATAATATATAATAAAACTATGCAAGAGGTTAATCAATCTGATAAATAATTCGGTAATTGTCTCGAAAGTTGCCTCCTTTTCGATTTTGATCAAATTTGGATAGGGGTTTTTTTTTGGGGGTGATTACGAATCTGAAAATATTTTCGAACGTTTCGTTTTCGAAATATTCATCATCAAAGTTAAAAATCAAACTAACCTTATTTACACTATTCCTTCTTCTTTTTGCACAGAATTCTTGATTTTTACACTAAATTGGCACACAATATTTCAAAAACTTTTTTTATATTTATTTTACACTTTTTTTTCATTTAATTGCAAACCTCCACATGCCGCAACCATGGCCGCTGCTTTTGAACTTGAAAGTTCGCAATTTAATGGAAAAAAGGTGTAAAATAGATAAAAATACAAGGTTTTAAAAGGTGTTTATAAAATATTGTGTGCCACTTTAGTAAAAAAATCAAGAATTGTGTACAAAAAGAAGGGGGAATATAATCAAAATGAGATTAGTTTGATTTGCAACTTTGATGAGGAGTATCTCAAAAACGAAACGTTGCGAAATTTTTTTATTCAGATTCGTAATTAGCGTCCCAAAAAACCTTCGTATACCAATTTTAGTCAAAATCGGAGAGGAGGCAACTTTCGAGACAATTACCAATAATTTATATAAACTGAAAGAAACATACGAGTAAATGCCTTCCTAGCTAATAATAAAGTTATTATTCGAAAAAGGTATTGCTTTCAAAACTAATATATTGCTACTAATACTAGTTATATAAATATTTAAAAAGGTACTGTGGATAAATACCATTTAATAAAAAAAAGTTAACATGAGTCCAAATAGGTCACTCAAATATTTTTTTTTCTAGCACTTTATGACTGATTTTTTAAAATTAACCTACCTACCTCCTCTAGTAAAAATATTTACATATAATTTCATCACCACAACCCAGCACCCGAGAAAAAAGTTTTTAGCTCAGTTCAATCCTTAAAGATTTCATACTTACAAAGCAACTTCTGTAAAGGTTTAAAATTTATTAAGATTAAACCTACTGTTAAAAATATTTTAATGCATGATGACGAGATAATGTATATCAAAAAACAAAACAACCTTGAATTAAACTTATTTTTCTAGGCCGGCACTGTATAAAGTCCCTTATCCTGGTATATGAAATCTGCTAAATAATTGTAGCCCTTGTCCCAAAATCATGATAAATGTGAGCATTTTATTTTCCAATGGAACATTTTACCATTAAATTAATGAAGCCTAAAAAGTAACTTGCTCAGGTAGAAAAAGATTTAATTTAAGATAGTTTTAGTGACTTTTTTCTACTGAAGTATCTTAAATATTACCTTTAAAGAATTTAAAAACTTTTTAAAATAAGTATACAAGTTTTTTTACGAATAGTAAGATAAATCTGCATAATAAAATGGCTAAAATTAATGTGTTGATACTGTCTTAGAAAAAACTAAGTACCACAAAAAAATAAAAAATAAGTACGAGGAAACCACAAAATTGCAAATACTTTTAAATCTTAAATAATAATTATAAATTGTATGATTCTAATTGAAATAAAAACAACAAATTAAAGTGTAACTAAATAAACACTTACTTAACATTTTGGCCACCGAGACGCATTCGTCGAAAAAATTGGGGTCCACAAGAACGACTAATGATTTTTTATATGTTATTTTGTCGGGCTGAATTAAAATCTACAAATTTCTTTTCCGGAAAATTTAAAAACCCGTTATAAAGAATTTAAACACTGTAGCACAATGGCGGATTCAGAGAGGGGCAAATGTAGCGATTGCCCCCCCCCCAAAAAAAAAGGGAAAATAAAAAAACGACTTAAAAATGGAAGAACGTTACTGTTGTTACGGTAGTTCTTTAGTTAATTATTAAAAACTTTTTAACTTTTTATGTTGATATTGCATCTGATTAGGCATTACTTATTTGTAAAAAATAAGTGGTCGTTATAGTACGTAGGCCAGGAAACGAAGCTGAAAGAAGTGCAAAACCTGGAAATTTAGTCAAAACCACCCTTTATTGCTAAAACCTATAAAACTATACATTAAAGCTTAAGTTAAGTAAAATTTGACTCAAATAGGTTAAAAAGGTAGTATTTTGTTTCTTTGAAACATTATTTTAAACATTTCAGCCCTTAAAATCCACCCATATTATGATTTAATTAAAAAAAATATATATTTACCTTAAAAAATTAATATATTATCACAGTGTTTGCATGAAAATTTGGAATTAAGCTTAACTAAAAGTAGCTTTTTATTTTTAAGGGTAAAAACTACCTCTTATTGCAAAAACCTTCAAATATTTCATATTAAAGCTAAGGTCACATAAAATTAGGCTTAAATATTTTAAAAAATAATTATTTAATTCTTTGAAACATTATTTAATATACTTCAACCCTTGAAAATCAACCCTTATTATGATTTAATAAAAACAATTATTTACTCTAGAAAAATAAACATATTGTCACAGAGTTGTAATTAAAAAAAATGACTGCCCAAAAGTATTACTAATTTAATTTTGTAATTTTTTAATCTTCAAAAATTCACCCCAATATTACAATTCTTAAAGTGTGCATTACGCCTATGAGCACTTTTTTATTTTTTAGGGAGTGATAACTATACCCCTAACTAACTAACCCCCTATTACTAAAACTTACTTCACTTCATATTTATGCTTAAATCAAGTAAAACTTAAATAGCTCAAATAAGTTGAATAATATATGTTTAATATTTAAAATATTAGTTGAAGTAATTTAACCCTTTAAAGTAACTCCTAATATGGTTTAATGAATAAAAATGGATAGAATAGAAAAAATACGTACAATTACATTAAAAATGTATTGAAATAAAAATATATTTACAAAAAAATGTATTTGAGCTTTTAGAATGCTCCAGAAAATTGGTTTTTAAGCAAAACTCCTTTAGTTTTTGTGGTAAAAAGTTCTTTAAAACACCATTTTGTTGGTTTTTTTAAGCTATAAGGTCCCATATATTAAAACTGTTTAAAACCATTACTTTTTTAAAGGGGTTGGTCTAAAGAGCTGAAACAAGGTAGTGCTCGTCTATACACACGCGTTTTAAACGTTTAAATCTCACTTAATTTCCATCATACAGTAAATTTAAAAAAAAGCAAAATGTTTCTAATTCTAAGAGTTACAACTTGATACCTTAGTAATTTTTACGTTTCACCATTTTTTCAGGTTTCGAGTTATTTCAATGAAAAGGTAATTTTTTATTAAAATTCTTAAAAATTTGATGCATCTGCATTTTTTTCAAAATTAGTCAATTTAAATCGGTTAAAATTTTAGAATTTATTTAAAAAAGGCTACGACATATTTTAATTAAGGTTGTAATTAGGGGGTTGTTTTTGAAGATTTTTGCACTCATAAGATTTTGATCCCTGGAATATTCTCTAACTACTGTCAAAATTTTACGTCATTCTATGCATTTTGAAAAAATTGCTAGGCAAAATGGTTTGTTTCCTAAACTTTACCGTAATTTGCAATTTACAAGTGGAGCCAGACTGGTGGCTAACCTGAACGGGGGATCCCCAGACCGCCGGACCTCGGATCTCTTCTACGTTGAGGGGTATTCCAATAAAAATACCCCTCAAACCCCCGGTTATTCTGCCTAAGTGCGCCCCCCCTGTAAGGATTTTCTAAATCCGCCTTGCTGTAGCAAATAAACTTTTATTGGTAAACAAAGTTTTCAAATACTTTTTATTTCTTTTATAAAAAAAACAAAACAAGATGGCTTTTGCTTAATTAAAATCCATTATTTAGAACTAAATAATAATTTTTTCGCGCTTTTTCCTTTTCATTCCGTTCATAACTTGGCTTCTATTTGACTTAGAAGTCCCGCAGCTGCTCGTTTTAAAGCTTAAGGTCTAGAATGAAAATAAGACATGACATAAAAAATTGACCAAATTTTGAAAAGCTGTGTCTTCGAAACTATTCGACTTTAGATCATAGATTGTCCCAAACCTCCTGGGTCAAAATCGACAAAAACAGGGAAAAGTTTGAATAATTCGAGGATGCTGCGTTCGATTCCTTTTTACGTTTAATTTTATTAAATTATTATCTTTATTAAGATGCCGTCACCTATTTCTTCTATTTTCAAATAACGCTGTATATGTGTTCAAGAAGTAAAGGATTGTAGAAGTCGCGGTCCTAATGTACAAGTTACAGAAATATAAATTTACGAATTTTACGAATATATGATTATTTTTTAATATTACTTTTTTCCATCATTTAATTACCTTCCTTTCTTGTATATCATTGTAGATTTTTAATGACATACCATATGTTGTTTTGGAAACATAATAACGTTTGTGCTTCTTTGGTTTCCGATTATATCAAATTGCAAATTAAAAGAGACATGAAAGCTCATCCACTACATTTGCTACTATTTATTTTTTACAAGAGATAAATTGCGAGTTAGATGGCTGATTAGGTACATAAAAAAACTGCTGAAAACCATATCTTGTATATATTTCTTAAATATCATACATAAAAAATGTTTTATCGGAGGAAAATCGTACAAAAAATATTATGGGTTGCGATAATTTTTAAGTTAACAAAATAAAATCGTTTATTTATAATTGATTAAAAAAAACATTAATTTATATTAACTTTGCTAACAGGTCTAGCATGATGGGCTCGCTAACAAACTTCCTTCTCAGGGTCTTCCACCTAAACTTTGCTCTTGGCTCTCCAGTTTCCTTTCCAATCAACATGTATTAGTTATTGTAGTTGATCACTCTCCCACTCATTAAGTTAATGCTGGTTGCTTCAGGGCGTAGTTCTGGCACCACTTAATTTTTTCTCCACATCAACGATCTTTCCTCTTCCATTCCCTCTTTAACAATTAATCCCATTTATAGTTTTGCTGACGATGGTACCGTATACTTTAATATTCAGTTTCTTAAGCCAGTCTTTAAGCCTGATTTGACAAGCGAAGTGTAATGCAGATATCTCTTTTACAGGACCTTAAATTCATATTAGATTGAGAAGCCAAAAACCTTCTTCAGTTCAATGCATCTAACACATAATCATGTTTATTATCGCGAAAATAGTCTTCCAATACCCATCCTTTACTCCAGAGAGTCCATTAATCTTGTTGGCATTTCTTGGGAGAATACCCTTAGCTGGCATTAAACATTATATCCATAGACACTGCAGCTTCAAAAAAACAAAAAAAAACCTCTTTCGAGTAGAAAGTTCTTTTATTCCGTAAACTCTTCTCATGTCTGGGGACTGACGTCTCCCTTAAGTCTTACAGGAAAGCTTCTCTCTTTCCCCATACGGCTGTTGAGGATCTGTTACTGTTCTATATGTAATTTACGACTTCTGCTCCGAGAAATTAGCCAGTATAATTCCTCCTTTGATAGCTCCCCACAGACCAACACGTACTGTTACACTTATGCAACTCTGTCCCAACATGAAGGGCCCCCAACTTTCTACTTTGTTCGTTCCTTTATCCCTATAGTTTCTAGACTGTGGAACCTACTGTCTTCAGAAAATTTCTCTTCTCCTACAAGTCCTGTGTTAATAAACTTCCTCTTACCACACTTAAGACAACCACGGTACGTTAGTATACGGACTTTAAGCCTAAGATGATGCTTCAAACTTCCTTCTATTGGGTCTTCATCTGTTTGAGTTAAACTTTATACGACTAAATAATTTTAAAGACATATGTCAGTCGAACTCGGAAGTATTTCTCATAACATCTGAAGTTCCTTTTTGGGACTATTTTTCCATAAAATTAATTTTTTTAAAGCTATAAAAAAGTTTGTTGTGTTTGATCAAAATGAAAGTAAATGCTAAAGTTTCAGTGTAGCTAAATAAAATTATATTAACGAAATATTACTAAAGTGATTTATAAATATTTAAATGATATAATATTTCAGCATAGGTAGATAGGGTAAAACGGGACCAATTAAGTGGCCGGCAAGGTCCTCTGACCTTACAGTTTTAAATACGTTTTTGTGGAGCACTCTGAAAAACAAAGTAATGGTCTTCTACAGAACAATAATATGCTAAGGTAGAAAACTTTTAAATCATGACACAAATTAGAACACTTATGGCTGTTTGCACAAAAGTTAAAAAACGGTTTAGAATGTTTAACAAAACGTTATGTCAGTGTAATTCAATGGTTTTAGTAGGCAACCTGTCAAAATCTGACATTTCGTTAAACATTCTAAACCGTTGTTAACTTTTGTGCAACCCGCCATTAAAATAAAAGATATTTTTAGGGTTATTATTTTTTTAAGTAGACGCATGCGTCTCTGTATCCAACAGGAAAGTCAAAATTTTGAATACTTGCTGTAATAATTTTGTATACATGATTCTTTGAATTATATAATTAAGGTGTTTACTTTTTGATTGTTATTTTTATTTTTAAAATACTAATATTTTTAGCAAGTTTATAAAACAACATTTTATTTAGCTGTAGACTAATTTCTTTGACAAATAATTTTGTCCATGGCTAGTAAAAAGCGCTTTCTGTACTGTTTTTATTAAATGTGTAATAAAGTTTTATATCATATTTCAATTTCTTTTATTTAAATAATTAATTTCTGCCAAACATCTGTACTGACATTTTCTGACAAAACAAAAAAATTGCCGGAATCAAGGCCAAAAATCACATACATAAAATTCTATTAACGAAAAAACTAATAAAATTAACTAACTAAAACTAACCACAACAGTATTTTCAAATTAACGCCCATTTTTAACAGGACCATGTTAAAGTTGGTTAAGTTTTATTATTACTAAAATCATATTTTGCAGAAATAATTAATAAAAAAAAATTAGATCATTTTCTTAACTTTAGGATTGTGTTACAATAAAGGTATTTCCAACGAATAGGTCGTATAAATCTTTAAAGTTATATGCCTGGTTCATCTATCTTAATTGAGTTATTTCAGTCAAATCATCGTCATCAGACCTCCTTCTTGACACAGCAGAAAAAGTAAAAGGGTTGCTACTTAGTCACGCGTCTCTACTTAAGCACGTGCTGATGCGATATGGCTTTTTTACGGTATAAGGCAGGCCAAGGTGTGCTCTACATTTTACGGCTTGCGGCTAATAAAATATTGATACTTCGACAGCCAAAAAGCGATGTAGTTTTTATAGTCCAGGAAACAAACCATTTTGCCTTGCAATTTTTTCAAAAAGCATAGAATAACTTAAAATTTTGACAGTAGGTAGAGAATAGTTTAAAGATCAAAATCTATATCATGCCGAAGGGCGCCTTTACCTTGGGGGTGGTTGCCAAACCATCTCGGGGGTGGAATTTTTTTTATATTTTGACTACAGGAATCGATAGAAAAATGATTTTGGAGCAAAAAATGTTAATGCATTTTTTTTTAAAATGCATACTTACTATACCCATATATATGGGCTACCTAAATTACATAAACAAAACATTCCTCTAAGACCTATCGTCTCTTCTATTCAATCACCGTTTTATAACTTGTCTAAATATCTATCCGAGTGTATTTCTAAAATTACCAAACAAAACGAATACTACATAAAAGATTCTTTTACCCTTAAAGAATTTCTAAACAAAACAGCAATACCACATAACTATAAATTAATATCTCTAGATGTAGTATCGTTGTATACAAATATTCCAACAAATCTTGTATCACATATCCTAAAGGAAAAATGGGACATCCTTAGAAATTACACTTCTCTTTCACAAAACGATTTTATTGAGGCAGTAAAGCTTACTCTTACCAGTAATTACTTTCAGTATAATGATTCTTTTTATAAGCAACTTGACGGATGTGCAATGGGTGCCCCAATTTCATCGACAATTGCACAGTTGGTCATGGAATTTTTGGAAGAAGAGGTCATAAAAAATTTGAATATTCCAATTATAATTTTTAAAAGATATGTCGATGATTGTATTATGGCTGTTCCAGAAGATAAAACTACCGATGTGTTAGACAAATTTAACTCATATCACCCAAAACTGCAATTCACCCTTGAGGCCGAACAAAATGGCAAAATAAATTTCTTAGATATGACAATTATAAGAAATCAAGATAACCACAAATTAAAAACAATTTGGTACACCAAACCAACATGGTCTGGAAGATACCTAAATTATAATTCAAACCACCCGTCAAATCAAAAACATAGTGTCATTATAGGATTAGCAGATAGGGCAATTCAGTTAACATCTCCTGAATACAGAGGAATAGCACTAAATAAGGTCAGAGCTGTTCTACAAAATAACAATTTTCCCAAGAAACTCATTAACAAACTAATAAAACAAAGGATACACAAATTTTACAACAAAGGAACCTCTAACAATAAACAAGAAAACGTGGAAGATAAAAAATATATTGCTATGCCATATACAAATAATTTATCAGAAAAATTAAACATATTCTAAATAAACATAAAATAACGGTATGTCACAAAGGACAGAACTTAGTAAATCAGTTGTTTACAAAATTAAAAAGTCAAACACCTCACAAAAAGTCAAATGTTGTTTATGCAATTCCGTGTTCAATTGTCCAAACCAATATATAGGTATGACAACCCAACATCTTAACAATCGTTTAAATGGTCACAAATACCAAAAATCCGCTCTACCGCATTACACAAACACGAACACGAAACCAAACATACCTTTAACTTTACAGAAACTAAAATACTGGATTTTGACAAAACTACCATAAACTTACTATAAAGGAAATGATTCATATCAAAAAAATAACAATTGCGTAAACAACAAAAAAGATATTGACAACCTAAGCCAAATATATTATAATTTAATTAAATAGTTAAAGGAAGTCACCTTATGGAAAAAAAACCTCTTATTTAAAAAAAATAAAAAAAATATTAAAACTTGTCCCTACAAATTGAAAATTATCTGGACTACATAGCATAAGCATCTTTAAAATTGTTTTCGTATTTATAAATTTTCTTAAATATTTTTTTTTACTATAAAAAACACAAATTAAAATACTCATCCTTCCGGCTACCGACAGTGTGCACCTACCTGTTATAAATGATGCCAACAATATGTTTCTTCAGGGTACGTACTTTTTGATTTAATAAAAAAGTGAACAACAATAAAATAAATTGTTTTTAAGTTTTAAAATGTATGTCTTATCATGTAATTGTTATTATTTAATTGTTATTGCACGTAAATATAATGAAATAATTTAGACTGCATAATTTTTACAAATGTAAATTGTCCTATATCTCTATATTATTATTTTAAGTTGTATGCCTGATGATATATTTTTTGTAGATGATATTTTTAAAATCATGAAAATACAATAAAAAATCTTTTGAAAAAGCCCTCCATGTAGGTGCGAAACGTAAAGAAATATTGTTGTTTGATTTATACAGAAAACCTCATACCCAAGAAACAATTAAGCTTAATTAGAATAAATGGTTTAAGAAATTTTTGAAAAAATGTATATATAATATATATATTATATATATATATATATATATATATATATATATATATATATATATATATATATATATATATATATATATATATATATATATATATATATATATATATATATATATATATATATATATATATATATATATATATATATATATATATATATGTAATATTAACACAATTTGGTCGTATTTTCTAAAAACCAGAAAATTATTTGAAAATTGATTTTGGCCGTGTGCACGTAAAAATGTAGGAAATGAGAAAACTTTGTATTTCGTGCAAATTTTTTATTGAAAACAATATCCTAGCAGAGCGCTTTTGGTAAATACCATCATAATATGTAAACAGAACATGGACTCACATTATTAAATTGAAAATCAAAAGTAAAACTGTGCATAATCTGACATTTTCACCTTTAAAAGGGTGAATTTTAAAATTAAACCACACTAAGATATCATTTTGTTGGAAAGACAAACATGATAATAACAGAATATTAATTGAACCGAAATTTTAAAAATCCATTTAAATTTTTTGTTATTTTTTCCTGGTTCTATTTCAAAACAAATTTTAAAATGGTTTGCACATTTACAATGCCACATTTTCCATGTCATTTGATAGTACTTTTACGTCCGACGTTTTGTCATTCGGTCACCATCATCACCATTATGTTTTCTTATGGGCGCTATAATGAATTTTTACGTTGGTAAATAGTGCTGCTCTTTTTTAAATAACCCGTGATAACATAGTACTTGGAAAGCTGGTAACCTTATTTATTAAATTAAATAACTATCTTCTAAGTTGGCATTGATTCCGGCTTTTTTTTGTAAAACAAAAATCTGTACTTGTCAAAAGTGATTTGTCCGTACAGGTTTTCAAAAGAAATAAGTTTTTCGAATAAAAAAAAGATATGTTAAAACCTTACTATACATTTGATAAAAAAAAGTACGAAAACAGCACAAATATATTTGGAAATATGTATATCCGGAAGTCTTATTTAAATTATGAGACTAGAAACTAGGCAAGAAAACAAACGCATTGCAAAATACACCTTCACTTTTTAAGAACCAAAGTTAAGGAATATCTTAATAATTTACTTTTTGCAAATTATAATGGATTTTGGTTTTAACATGACGGAGGATGCAATACTAGAGCAATCTATGAATATTTAAATGATTTATTTCTGCATAGGTAGATGGGTAAAGCGGGTCCTTTTTGTGGAGCTCTCTAAAAAACACAGTAAAGCTTTTTTACAGAACAAAAATATGCTAATTTGGAAGACCATTAAAATAATAACATAAGTCTACTTTATTAAAACAGCAACAAGAAAAGTTAAAAAGCTTAGTTTTAGTAATTATAAGTAAAAAAGAAAAGATACCTAAAAAACTGTTATTAATATATCCGCAACAGTCAGAAAAACCGTTAAGTTAATATAATTTAATAATAAGAATAGACATGATAAGAAAACAAAGGAGTAAAAGTAAAAATTTCTGTTTCTTCAGGTCATAAAATAAAAACTAAAATTAAAACCAAATCCCGCTGTATAAACAAACGTAGGCAATAAGGTTTTCTTTCTTATTTCTTGTTCTCAAGACTATTCTTGTGTTGAAGTTAAAACCATTTTGCATAAACCTACCAAAGAGGTCAATTTATAAACTTACCGTGTTCGGTTCCACTGCTGTTTATGTTAACGTTGGCAAGTTAAACAAATGAAACTATTTCCGATGTCAGTTAAGTTTTATCCATTGATGTTGTTTGCTCGCTGACATTCGTGACTCGTCCAATCAGGGCCGTATCTAGGTATGGCCGCGCCCGGCGGGGGCTTAAAATTACGCCCCCCCACACCGGGGAATTTGGGGAGTATAAATACCCCAACAAAAACAGGTTTTTCGAAAATTTTACAAAATTAAAGTGCAAAGTTATAGGTTTAAAGTTTTTTGAACACAGAATTTCGTTTTTTTTTTAAATACCAATATTGCGGTAGAATTTATGTCAAATTATATATTTTCTTTATATGAAAATATTAGCCTACTATTTAAAACAGTCATGATTTACATAAAAAACTGTTTGTATCTGACTAAAAGAAGTTGGAATGAAAATAAACTTACATCTTTATAAGCAGATGATTAAACTAAGAATAAATTTTCTCAACAATAAATTCGTAGTTACAGAAATACTATGCATAAGAGGCCTACAAAAACGTAACATTTATACTTTATTAAATTAAATATTACGCAAAAAGATATCCGATTAAAAACTTATACCTATTAAATGTATTAACATAAACTATTGGATCTGAGGGCAGCAAATAACAAATAAAAATTATTCTGTAATCAAACGTTTTGGATTTTTAATACAAATTGCTACAATAAGGTGGATAAAATGGGTGCCTACTTTATAAACTTAAATTTTAGAAAGTCCATCATGAGTCAAAACTGTACTTTTCTTGCTTTTACCAGGGCAAGATAGTTGATGATATCTTTAAAATCAATCTAAGACGCAATGCCGTATTCTTGATTATTTTTAACTTGCTGAACAAACGCTCACAAGACGCCACACTTACAGGCATTGTTAAAAATATCCTTAACGCAATTTCAATATTAGAATAATTAGAAATAACGTTCAGGACATCCAAATTTCAAAATCCTTATTGATGTCCATTTTCAGCTTGTTTGAGTGATACTTGAAAGTAACTACTTTGTTCACAAGCTCTAATCTATCTGTTCTTTGGCATACACCGCACCAAGATCAGCGGAACACTTCTCAAGAGGAGAATCAGACTACTCACTTAAAGACTTTCCGGATAAAAAATTAAAGTCATATAAAACTAAGTGGTAGATGTTTGTCCTCATGTTTATTTCACTTTTAATCATATTAAACACAACGAAACACTCTCTCTCAAATGATTTTTCAGCACTCAACGAATGTGTTTCATCTCCAGCAATTTCACCAGTCAAAAGAATGACTTTTTTCAGTGTCTTTACAGGAAAACAATTTACAATTTTCAAAGAATTACATGTAGCTTTGACTTTTTCTGTGTATTTCTTAATTCCTTCTTTACGTAGGTCTTTAACTTTTTTAGCCAAACCTGTTAGCCAACTTGATGCAGCGTCGAAGGTGGTCAATTTTCCTTGTAGTGACTTATTTGTGCAGTCCAAGCTAATTAAAACATCAGATTATATCTCTAGCAAGCAGACAAATTCGTAGTCGATATGGTTTAGAAATTTTATAGCCCCAGATACCGTGTCGGCAAAAAGAACTAGTGCTGCTCCCAATTTATAAAATACCAATTTTTCCACAGCTTAAATATTAAAAAAAATCAAAGAGTTACTTTCTCCCTGTAGGTATCAGGATAAATTAATATTTCATTAATAATTCATACATTTTTTCAGTCGTAATATATTAAAAAAAAACAAATTCAGTATCTAAACTGAAAATTTGTCATAAAATTGTTCTGTTGTAATGTAATATTGTCAATAAAAAATAACAATAATATGACTACGGTACTGACAACTGATGAAAAAAAAATCATATGGCCGATTTTGCGCCCCCCTAGTAGCTGCGCCCTTGGCGGGCGCCCATCTCGCCACCGCCTAAATACGGTCCTGCGTCCAATAATACCAATTAAATTTAAGCGCTGAACCAATTGAGTATAACCAAAAAACTGTATTTACCACTGTACATTCATACGATTTATGTCAAAGTTTTTAAAAATTAATTTTTACCACAGCAAGTACTGTAAATCTATCGGTAGTTTGCCTACATTCGTTATCTGTGCGCTATTGATACAAATATCTGCAGCCGTATAAAATTCTACCAAACGCAGCAAAATATTTAATATTTTTGGCCTTCATTTTTGACTTTTAAATCATGTTCAATAAACCTAAAATAACAGTTTCTGTTTGACCTCCGACCAGTGAAGTCACGCCATGAAAAGCTACATGAAGGGCGGTTCGCAGAGCCGTACCAACTGATTTTAACTTTCGGGGATCAAGGAGAGACCCACGCCATTTAATGGGGTCCTTCTCCTAGGGCGAGGCGCTATAATCGAAAAGTCCTATAAACTGGTGTTTTTCTGTTTTTGTGTTGTGCACGAGGTGTTTCCCAATGGCGGAAGGTGGATGCGCGCGCAGCGATAAGCTTCAGAACTGACAGAAGTCGGATATGCGCAATACCGCCATTAATTTGTGTCTTGCATTTGGAAATTCTGGGGGCTTCGAACCGATATCCAGATTTTCCACCGACGAAGCCCTGGAAAGCTCTGCCCGGAAAGGGGTGTACTGGCAGATTGGACCTGAGGAGACCAGCGTCAAAAATAAAGAAAGACAGGAAAAATACCCAAACCAAGGGGTAACCACAAAAACGTTAACCAAATTTACGAATAGCAGCAAAAGTAAAACAACATTACCGTAAGCAACGGCGACATTTAGCTCTGGTTGTCGTTGCCAATTGACAATAAAAAAAATTAAAAAGCTGATAAGCTTTAGGAATGTGTGTGTACTACGTATACAAATTTTTTTTTGCTTTTCCAAAAAATTTATTGATACATTTTTTCTTAATTGTTTAAAAGTTGTTTTACAGAACAAAATACTTTTGTTGCTTTTATAAGAAAATAATACAATTTTTTCTTGAGATTTGTATATAGTTTGTTTCTTTTTTTTTAATTTTGTAATACTTCACAAAGGGTTAATGTTTAAACACTAACTACTGTGCTTTAGGCTAGCTATGTTTGAAACCCACAAAAAATGCTAGAAAATATTAAAAAATTGATACCAATAAATAAACGAGCTTAAAGTTAAAAGAAAAATAAATCAAGCTAATAACTAAATAATATAATTTGGCCTTTGACCCTGTTTCTTTAGATCCTTGAGGTTTAATATTAAATTGTACAGAAAAAAGGTTGTTCCGCTGTTTTTTAATATGATACTTATTTTCAGATCATTAGACAATAATTCAAGTGATATCAAATTGCTTATTTATGAGCATTTTCGAACAAAACCAATATGTGCGGTGGCTAAAAACAAAGGAAACCTTGAGACTGCCGAAAACATTTTCTCGGTACCTGGGCTAATTTGCTAAAAAAATATGTTAATGTGGCATTTAACGATAGAAATACTTTAGCAAGCACGGCTAGGATTCAAGGAATAAACCATTATTTTCTGCTCTTAAATCAGAAGTCGCTTAAATTTTATGTCTTAAAATTCTTTTGCGGTAATTCAAAGCAACAATATTGGTTTTTATTTATGTAAGTATTAATGGAAATTATACCAAACATTCTTCTGGATTTTTAGGCATTTAAATAAGTGCAGAGATTAACCAACTTAACCAAGTTTTAGAAACACAGTCTGTAGTCTGCAATTGAAAAAAAAATATTGTTCTGTTGTATGTATAAAAAAAAAAAAACTTTTGTCAAAATAATTTAGGTAAACATTTTCGATATCTTTTTGATATTCGAACTACCTTATTTGAACAAATGCCAAAATAATAAAATACATCTTTATCAGAACTTACGTTTAAATAATAAATGTAAAGCAACAAAGTAAAGTAAAATCGGATAATTTGGTTTAAAAATTGTCAGCTTGGTAAATATTTTAGTAAAAGTTTGTATAAAAAATCACCTACAATAACTTAACCAAATTAACTGACCTTCTAAATGTTTAATTTAAGTGCAAGTTTAAAGTTTAAGAGACATTTAAACTAGGACTCTTATAATCATTGCTTGACTTACAGTCTCTTGTGGCTTTTACAATACTTATAAAATATATAAAATACGAAAGTACTTTTTACATTTTTTTTATCTTCTTCCTGATGTTTTAAAGCTTTTAGATCCTAAGAAACGTGTTGCCAAAAAATTTTTTTTTGCATATGTTTAATTTTATGTATCACAATAACAAACAAATGTGATGTGCAAATTTAACCAAATGTGTGGCACAAAAATAGTTTGAGTAAATGTCTTGGTTCCATTAGATTAAAAATAACAAAATTTTGTACACACATATGGGCATACAGAATAACAAAGAGGGTCGACTTTTGAATTATATGTGTCATGGGCGTGCGTACGTTACGAAATTACAAGGGGTTTAAACTTTTAAAAAGGTCACATTAAAAAAAACTCTTGGGCATTTTTTTAACAGGTGTCATATTTTTGACAAATATAAAATAAAGTTTAAAATTTTATTTTGGCCAGAGACATTTTTATTGTGCGTCATAATTTCGGTAGTCATTTTTAGGAAAGAAACTTTTCCACAGTGGTTATTTTTGACAGATGCTTTTTTAAACCGATTTTAATTTTGACAGATGTCATTTATGATATCTGTGAAAATATGACAGATATTTTTTTGACGACGCATCATTGTTTTGTCGAATTTTATAAATTTTTTTGTTATCATTGTTACTTATTTGTCCCTGTTAAAATTTTTTTTTAGGTGGGTGCACTTTTTACGATATTACGTATTTTCGGCGGATGTCTTTCTAAATGAATGTTATAATATTGCCGCGTTTTTTCTTATTGACTTTATAAGAAATACGAATTTTTGTAGTGTTAAACCATTTACATGATTAAGGAAAAGCTAAACGGCAAAGTGCGAAGTGTCATGTTCTTCCAAACATATTTTAGTTAATTTTTGTAATTTTCTCTTTTTTATTACGTAGAACTTATTATACTGACCAAAAGAGTGTTTTTTTACATTATATGGCGCACTGTTTTAATTATATAAAAGCAATCTTAATATTTCAACAAAACACGGAAATGCTGGTGGATTCCACAAAAACTTGAATTAAGTATAACTTTTGGCGAATTTTACAGCGATTCACGATAATCTTTAGCTTATTAAAAAGCTTTTTCGATTTTTTTTGTATTTTAGTTTTAGGTGATATACTTACATGAGTACAAAGCACTAAGCAACTACAATTAATTATTAATTATTCTTTAAACAGGATGATTTTCGAACTGTCATTACCAACTTTTGTCTTGGTTCTAAAAATTAAAGGGTGTACCTAATACGGTATTAGAAGCATGAAAATGTAATGTCAAAATCTGACTAAAGATAAGGCCCAAAAAATGTTCTTTTAAGTTACACTCATTGCCCCAGCATAAAAACAATTTATTTTAGGAAGAAAAAAAATATTAAATTTTAATTGAAATAAAGAAAATATTTTTTATCCAATGAAATATCAACTGCCCTAATACCTCCACAAGTTCTTGACTTATCCAGTTTTGGAACACTAAACTTGATTTATGTTATAACAAACTGTAAACAGTTATGTTAAAAGCGATTTTTAAACTTTTTATTTTTTTCTTTAGTGCGGTTAGTCTTTTTTTAACACCTTAAACAAATGTTCACTAAAAAAATTTGTAATAATTTTAGCAACAAATAACTTAGAAACAAAAAACACCTTTAAAATTAAGTTAACAAAGGACCCCGCACATTTCTTATGGGAAGTGGCCCCCGGTGAAAATAGCTGAAATCGAAATATGTTATAGCTTTTGTCATCCTTAAAAAAAGTCTCAATGGGCACGAAGCTCCATTATGCATATTTTGGCTCCTACAAAGCTCCAAAGCTCCACAGATAGATCATTTGTTATGGGAAGTGACCACGGTGAAAATGGCTAAAATTGATATATGTTGTAGCTTTTTTTGTCCTGAAATGAAGTTTCAATAGGCACGAAGCTCCATTATGCGTATTTTGGCTCCTACGGAACTTCAAAGCTCGATCGATCATTTCTTATGAAAAGTGGTCCCCTGTGAAAATGGCTGAAATCGATATATGTTGTAGCTTTTGTTATCCTGAGAAAAAATCTCCATGGGCACGAAGCTCCGTTAGGCATTACCAATTTCGATTGCTTATCGCTGTTTGACAGTTAGTTGACAGCGGTCAATTGTCAATATTGTCTTTTTGATATTAGATTTAAATTTAGTGACCTGAAAAACGTGTACTTTTTAAATATTATTATGCATTAGACTATTGAAATATAACCATTTAAATTTGTAAATAATGATCTATCTGTGGAGTTTTGGAGCTCCGTAGAAGCCAAAATCCGAAAAGGGATCCTAGTGCCCATTTTCACCGGGGTCACATTTCATAAGAAATAATCGATCTGTGAAGCTATGGACCTTCATAGGAGCCAAAATACGGATAATGGAGCTTCGTGCTCATTGATACTTTTTCTCAGGATGAAAAAAGCATTGATTTCAGCCATTTTCACCGTGGTCGCTTCCCATAAGAAATGATTGATCTGTGGAGCTTTGAAGCTCCATAGGAGCCAAAATATGCATAACGGAGCTTTTTGCCCATTAAGACTTTTTTCTGGATGACCAATGCTACAACATATATCGAATTCAGCCATTTTTACCAGGGGCTCCAGAGCTTCGTCGGAGCCAAACCACGAATAATGGAGCTTTGTGCCCATTAAGACTTTTTCTCAGGAAGAAACAAGCTACAACATATATCGATTTTAGCCATTTTTACCGGGGTCACTTCCCATAAGAAATGATCGATTTGTGGTGCTTTGGTGCTTCGTAGGAGCCAAAATACGCATAATGAAGCTTCGTGCCCATTGAGACTTTCTCTCAGGACGAAACAAGCTACAACATATATTGATTTTAGCCATTTTCACCGGGGTCACTTTCCATCAGAAATGATCGACCTGTGGAGCTTTGGAGCTCCGTAGGAGCCAAAATACGAATAATAGAGCTTCGTGCCCATTAAGACTTTTTTCAGGATGACAAAAGCTAAAACGTATCAGTTTCAGCCATTTTTACCGGGGGCCATTTCCCATGAGAAATGTGCGGGGTCCTTTACAGCACATACCATGTTATGTCAGCGGCAATAGGCTTAGCAATCAGTAATTGTTAAACCTTTCGGTTTTACGCTTACAAGTACAGTTGACCGAATACTTTAAGTCGAATTTGTAAAATAATGTCTTTTATGTATTAAGACATTTAAAAAAAATTACCGATATCCACTAGATTATGTCCAATGCATCTTTTAAATCACCCCGTATATTATTTAAAAAGTTCTATATGCCCATTTTGATGTTGATATGTAAACAATATTTAAAAAATAATTTGCTTAGGGTAATTTAAAATTAGGGTAATGCTGATTGTAGGTTTGCACCAGACTTATTTTAATTCGCCAGACGTTCGTGTCTAGTTAATTCGTTTGTGAGAAAAAAGTTTTATAGCCTTTAATTCTAGGCAATCAAAAGCATATCTATGATTACATCTGGTAGGTTTATTAATAAGTTAGATTTTAAACAATACGTACAATCTCGTAGATTATTAATTTAATTGTGACCATGTTAATACATTTATAGAGATATTTCAAGTTGTAAATTGAAATTATCTAGTGTTTAAGTCGTATTTTAAGAAGAAAATAGATAACATTATTTTAAAGTAAAATACGATATTGTTTTAAAGGTAGATCCGTTTATTTAATTCTAATACTTTATTCGAAACACAATTCATCTTTGAATTTAAACGTTTTTCAAAATGATTTAAAAAAATATTAAGGGAAAAGAATATTATTAAAAAAGTACACTTAAGCGATGAAAATAGTTTTTAAAGATATATACTAACTATTGACACGTAACTACTTCGCTAGTAAAAATAATAAATTAAATATTGGGTCACATTATTTACGACAATGGGTTTTAAATGATAATATTTTATTTTAAATACAGTAACAACTCGTCTTTAAAGACTACATGGCTGCCGCCCTTCTAATTTTTAAGGGAAGAAAAAGCTTTATTTTTTTGGTATTTTCTTTACTTTGCCATAGTAGTTTTATTTTGACGAAACTTTTAGAAGGGTTTACTCGTAATCAAGTACCTAAAATCCACAGAGATCGCTTATGTAAAATTAGGTCACCTGCGCAGCAATTGGGTCACAAACATCTGAAATAACTTAGTCTTTAAATTAAACAATTTAATTATACAAGGCACCAGTAGTGTTTGTTAAAAGAAATAAAAGAAAACGACAAAAAGATCAAAAAAATATATTTTTTGGTGTTTTTAAAATATTTAAATGTCATAAAATATATTTAACATTAAAATTTTTTAAAATGTTTAAAGGTTATGTTCAGTGTAGTGAATCGTAGTTTGAATAACAAGTGTGGTAAGTAGATTTTTAGCGCACGTAAATTCAAGTTTGCAAAACGAGCCCAAGCCGGGTTTGGCATTCACTTAAGTGCGCTAAAACCCTTTACCACCAGTATTTTATCTACAACCATCAGGTTTTTTTGGGATAATAATTTTTCTTTGACGTTTATCCCAATTTTACACTAGAAATTGATTTAACTACCAGTTACCTCAATCGGTGTGAGCCATTGTCAAAATGACACCACAGAAAAAAAAAGCCATGTCAATCGGCATCAGTCGTAAATATAGGAAATGTGAGCAGCTCGACTATTACGTTTAACTTTTAGGTATATTATCTGTATGTCAGGTAATTAAATTAAAATAAATGTAAAATAATTGTTAAACGATGTTTAAATAAACGATTTTTGAAAAGTCCTTAGTACAAATGATCTTACCGCACTAGTGCGGTAAAGTAACAGTTACCACACTAGTGCGGTAAAGTGACACTTACCACACTTAAAATAGTGTTTGTAACCTTAGTTACCGCACGGTTGTAGATAATAGTATATTACATACCGAGATTGGTAAGAAGCCCATTACACACGATTTCGAAGAGTGGACAATTTCACATCCAGTTGTGTACTATACTTTTTCTACGACTTTATGTTTATTTTTTATAAATAAAACAGAAGATTATTAAATTTAATAACAATACAAATAATAATACAAACATTTGCGGTAAGGATATTTTTCTAACTTATAATCTATTGCAATATATCTCAAATTATGGCGGTAATGATGTAACGTATGTACATTTTATTTTATATATATATATATATGTATATATTAAATTATATATATATATATAATTATTAAATATATAATAATATTATATTAAAATAATATAAATATATATTATATATATTAGTACTGTTACACTCTACAGTATAGTGTTTGTAATTAGAGATTTTATAAAGTAAGTGTGTAATTAGGTTCTTACTAATATAGATAGAAAGTATATTACATCCATGGTAAATAGCATTAAAGATTTAGAAAATTACGGAAACAGTTTGTATGTAAATTTATGCTTACCACTGATTTGACATACTTTTTCACACTATTTAGTGTTATAAATAAAAGCAAGTATCTAAACTTTAATAACACAATAATTACAAACTTTGTTGTAGCGATGTATATGTTTATACACTTTAAAAATCTATTGAAAGTTCAAGATTTTAGGCTCGCGGTAAAGCGATTGTAACGTTAAGCAAAATAGTACAATAAAATATATATATATTTTATATATATTATATATATAATATTATATATATATAAATATATATATATAATATATATATATATATATATATTACGTAACTGCCCTAACGCACAGTTTGGCTTCTTACTAGTATAGTGTTTGTAATTTAGAGATTTACTTTATAAAGTAGACGGTGTGTAATTAGGTTCTTACTAATATAGAGTAGAAAATAGTATATTACATACCGAGAGTGGTAAGAAGCCCATTAACACGATTTCGAAAATTACGGTACGAGCGTGAGCGAGTACGTAATTCGAAAGAGTGTGTAATGGGCTTACCACTCGAGTTGTGTACTATACTTTTTCTACGACTTTATGTTTAATTTTTTTATAAATAAAAGCAGAAGATTATGTAAACTTTAAGTAACAATACAAATAATAATACAAACATTTGCGTTGTCAAGGCGATGCTATTTGTTTCATAGCCAGCTTTACGTAAAATCTATTGAAAGTTTTCAAGATTTTGGGGCTCGCGGCTAATGCGATTGTGGAACTGTTACGTAATATATATATATATATATATATATATATATATATATATATATATATATATATATATATATATATATATATATATATATATATATATATATATATATATATATATATATATATATATATATATATATATATATATATATATATATATATATATATATATATATATATATATATATATATTACGTAACTGCCCCTAGGCACAGTTTGGCTTACAGTATAGTGTTTGTAATTAGAGATTTACTGATAAAGTAGACGCTGTGTAATTAGGTTCTTACTAATATAGGAGTAGAAAAAGTATATTACGTCTCTGGTATCTAATATTTTTAATTTAAGTAGATAGAAAGTGAGACAATTTCGGAATCCAGTTGTGAATTTATTTAAGTTTTAATAGTTTATGTATTAGAAATATACATATCTATTTTTAAAAGCTTAAAGATTTACAGAACAGGTAAGGAATTTTCTAACTTATAAGCACGCATATATACTCATATGGCAAGTAAATTAACGTATGACATTTTTTTTACAAAGAAAATGTTATATTTTATTATTTTTCAATTGTTAAAATTACAAATGGTTCTATTAAAATAAGAGAATTCCACCTATTATGATTTTTACTGTGACATCCATTATGACAATTAGGTATGTAGTGGTCGTGCTTTACTTCAAAAAACGGTACACGTCATCGGTAAATAGTTAGAGATTTTAAAAAAATTGGAAACATTTGTTATAGTAATATTTTATTTGACGTTAAAATGCATGACATATGCCAACATTTGTGGTTAAAGATTGGCAATGTCATCCTAAACTTCACATTTCTCGTGTTGTTGATTGATGTATCATGGTAACCTTTAAAACACGCGCGTGTTTGAAAGTTGGATTTAAATACGCTCAGGCGTACTTTAGTTAAGCAAAATAGGGTACCAATAAAAAAATATATTTTTATTTTAACCTAAACATCTGTATGTATAACAAATCAGAGCCTTGTTGAAATATTGTTTTCATGCCTGTAGAATGGCTTCTTAGCAATCTTGGGACCATTTACCTTATTAATGACCCTTCTTTTACTATAAAACTTTCTTGTATTGCTCTCTTCGTTGTTGAAATATCAGTTGCATTAACCTATGTTTTAAAAGCTTTTACTCGTCTATTATTATCCTTCAGTTAGAAGGCTCTATACGACCTGTTGTTTTCTTATAGCGTAATTAAAAGGTTTGCAAGACCAAAAATATATTTTCTCAAATTAATGGTTCTTTAAAAGAAACATTTAGGTAGTTGTTCCATCTATATTGCTAAAAGGTGGTAATTTAATCTTATCTTTTAGGGTTTGACAGTGGCCGAGGAGGTCGAAGGATTGGTTGCATCAGGGGGGGCTGCGTCGACCTCTGTCATTACTGGACGAGGGAAGAACCGGACCAGAAAATCCGGAGCATCTGGTAGCCTCAGTGATAGCTCGTCCAGTGTCAAAAGACAGGTAAGAAACTATAGGGCATTTTGCAAATTTCACCGGTCAGCATCCGGGCAAACCGGTGTCTCACTGATTTAAGATGTATAGTTGATACGAAGTCAGTTGGAACAGCATGGAATTTAGTGCTTATATAGGTTACTATCAATTTACCGGCTTTCACATTGAAACACTCCACTGTATATGGATAATATTATATGGATTGCTCCTCGTACAGAGTCAACGTGGACTTGACGAGTTTGTCATAAATAAATGTGGGCGGGATCAAACAAGAAGTGCCGTGGATGGTCACTGGCCGATTTTGATTGGTGAGATATTTTATTTTCCAGATTGGAAGCAGATTTATTTTAAAATATATTTGATTTTTACCTCGCAGTGTGGTAACATCTGGGTATTTAGCAACGTTAGCAATTATTTCTAGTGAATATATTTTGTAAAATATTTTATTGGATTAGTGTTTTGGTTAGTAATTTGAAAAAAATTGGCATTTTGGCGACCTTTCGATACTAGTGACAGCGAAACTGAGGATTATTATGCTAATTTAGAATCGACTGAAGCGGAAATTTTAAACAAAGACCTACACGTTTAAACTAAACGAGTTGTTTTTAATACTTATTTTTGTTTTAAAAGTGAAAGTAGTGATTCTTCACAAAACAAAATTGTAAATAGAATTTGTGAACTAACCAAGGTTAGTTTTTCATCTATTTATAGGATTAGTGTAAATAACGACTCAAGTTCTGAAAACTCCGATAGTAAAGCGTGACAATTTTCTCTTAAAACCAAAACTCTTTCAATAGTTAAAACCAAAAAGCTTCAATAGTTAAGTGTCAATAAAAACGTAACTTAGTATATTGGTTTACCAAAACCATACTTTAAAGAATATACAATATATAAGTTGCGCCTGTCTGGTATATTCTTACCACTCTACCGTTTAAAGCCGACTGATACGCAGTGTGTCAGAACTCGTTTTGCGGTAATTGTGTGCTTTGGTATACCTTGTCCGTAAAAAGTTGTTGGATATGCCTGGTAATAATATTTGTTTAGTGGATAATTGTAAAAGTAGAATATAAGGCGATTTATCGATGTTTAGATGCCCAAAGGACCAGGAAAGGTATGTATTAATATAAATCATATAGATTAGACTATTTTATTGGTATTTGTATTGAAAATATATTACAAGTTCAGATGTCAAGCTTGGAAAAATGCTTTGGGATTCACTGGGTTTCATAAATTTGCTCAATTGTAATAATAAAATGCTTATTAATTGGTAATAGAGACCAAAAATTTAACATTTATTTACAGTGACTTTGGTGACCATAAACAAATATTATCAACAATATGCTAATATTATCGTAATATTCATTAAAATAAAAAATCGTTTTTCGCGTTCCTTGATATTTGCAATTAGAAGAAACGCTTGAATAAATTGGTATCGTTTACACAAATATCCCCTAAAACTATTTTGTTGTTTCGCGATAGGCGGACACTCCGAATGTTTTCTTAGAAGTCAAAAAATCAAAGTTTTATATGCAAGTGACCCAACCTATATATTGTATATTCTTTAAATTATGTTAAAACATATTTAAATTTCCTGCGCCGCCCATGGTCCAGGCGGCATCTCGTTTATAATGCCGCCTATAACCCAGCTTTTAATTTTTTTGCTGTCCCAACTGACTTCGGATAGACTATACCAGTGCATTAAGGTAGCAAATTAAATATTGTCTGGCTTTATGTCGCACCACACTATTTTAAGTTTACAGATGTTACTTGAAATATTTAAGCAAAATCCTTCATTCCCAACCACAATTTTTTTTGTGTTGGCTTTTGTTAATTTATAGTTTAATGGAAAGAAAGAATTACTAGGATATTCACAAATTATTATATAATTGAAAGCTAGTATAGTTTGAACGCGGATAAGCCATGGTTAAAGGGACCAATGTAGTAAAATGTTTTTGTAACAAAAAAGTTTAGGCAAGTTTTAGCAAAAAAGAGTAGGAAAAAGTATAAACCGCAATAGCTTATTGGGTATTTGATAAAAAATTGAGTCTCCATTTTCATTAAATAACACACAATAACATAAACACCGGACTACCGTGGGAACTTAAGATGCATTTCAAAATTCACCACTTATCGGTATTACACCTATTAAGATGTTACATTTCTAGTTAATTTTAACCGGTAAATTCTATTGGTTCTTCACTTTCAGCCAATCATGAAAAATGTCAAAAACTGAATACTGTTACAGTACTGTTACATATTTTGAACAGATATGCTTAAATAAATGTTTTTTTTTTAATGTAGAATATAGAAATATAAGGACTATATTAATATTTTTTTGCTGTACATTTTACAATATTTTTTTAATGATGGAAAATAACAAAAAATTACACAAGATTTATAATTTGGTTTATACGAACGCGTTTTTTTTCTAATTCACACTTTAAACTTTAAATTTAGACTTTAATCTCTGAATTTAGACCTTAGTCTGTAAATTTAGACTTTATACTCTAAATTTAGACTTTAATCTCTAAATTCAGACTTTGAACTCGGTATTAAGTATTTAAACTGCGAATTCAGACTTTTATTTTTATGTGCCAGTTCCGACATAAAGGTTTAAATGTAGAGTTTAAATTTAGAAATTAAAGTCTAATTTCAGAGGTTAAAGTCTCAGTTCAGAGTTCAAACGCTGAAGTGGGAATAAAAATTAAAGATTGGCCGTAGATTTAGGGACGCGAGATACAAAAACTAATAGATTAAAAAGACTAAGATTCATAAAAAAACAAGTGCCCTCGCAGGACCGTATCTAGGTCTGGCCGCACTCTTGGCGGGGCTTAACATTTGCGCCCCCACCCACACACACACACACACACACACACACACCGGATTTGGAGTGTATGGAATACCCCCCCCAACAAAAACGGGAATTCCGGGAATTAATTTCCGGAAATTTTTCAAATTTAAAGCACAAAGTTGTAGTTCGTTTCTTAAAAATACCAATTTTGTGGTGAAATTTGTGTCAAAATTCTATTATTTCTTTTATATAAAAATATAAGCCTTCTATTTGAAAGAGATATGATTAATATAAAACAACTGTTTGTATCTGACTGAAAAAAAATGAAATGTAAATTAACTATACATCCTTATTTGCGAATGATTAAATTTTCTCAATAAAATCGTAGTTACAAAAAGACTGTGCATAGCAGGCCTACTAAAACGTAACACTTATACTTTAATAAATTACATAATCTGCAAAAAAAAAAAAGAACTTGTGCTGCCCCCAATTTATAAAATGGCACTTTATTTGCGGCTTAAGAAATTTAAAAAAAATTAAAGGGTTACATTTTTGCTGTAGGTATTAGGATAAATTGATATTTTATTAATAATTCATATATTTGTTTAGTCTTAATATATTAAAAATAATTAAATTAAGTACCTAAGTGAAAAATTTATTATAAAATTGTTCTGTTCTAATTTATTTACTTGATTAATTTTGTCAATAAAAAATAAAAATAATATGACTACGATAATGACAACTGATGAAAAAAAAATTCATAGCCGATCTTGCGCTTTCCAGGTAGCTGCGCCCTTGGCGGGCGCCCATCTCTCCACCGCCTGAGTAGGGCCCTGTGCCCTCATTGTTTCGTAAGCCAAGGTTATAGCATCGTGTGTCTCGAAAACTCATTAATTTAAAACAAAGCACCACTTTTAATATTTGCCCAATATTTAGAAGACTCAGTACAAAATTTATTTAAATTATAAAATGTTAAACTCCACAAAAAATTATATTTACTGCATGATACTAAAATTATCAATAAATCATTGAAGTTTTTATGTCTAGGCAATTTTTTCAGTCGAAAAGCAAAATGAAAAATAAGCAATTCCAAGTCAGTTTGTGTCTAGACGGTCAAGTAAATGTGTTATTATTATTTACTAAATGCATATGTGCGATAATAAGAAGTGTTGTTTAATTATTCTTAGCTTACTTCTTTTTTTTAACCTTTAATATTACAATGAATGTTAGTGCTAGTTTCATATCAATTAGAAACAAAATAATAAACAGTGAGTTATACGATGCCGATATCGAGTTATATTCGTTGGTAAGGCAAAAAAAGGGTTTTGTAAAGAAAGTCACCCACGGAATTGGACGATTTTTAAAGTTACAATGTAAAATATACTTTTAAATTATGTTACAAATCGTAATTGAAACTATAAAAATTGGTCATTATTTGACATTTTATTCTAAATATTTACCATTTACGTGTAATAAATACATGCGCCGCTCCAAGACTTTTACAGTGTTGCCAAATTGAAATATTATTAGTTTATAATAAAAAAACTTTGCCATTACCGTTAAGATTATTTTTAATAAATTAAAAATATTTGAAATTTCAACCAGTTACAAAACGCAATATAAACAAACCCTATTTTAGGCTATAGAAAATCGAAAAATTAAAATATTAGATTTTTTTCCATTTTTTTCGACGGCGTATTTATGATAAAGAAAATTTACATTTTAACGAGGAAAACTAAACCAGAACTAACCAGAAGCTAACCAGTACTAGGTAATAGTTTGGAAGTTGTTGTTTGTTAGTTCTTGTTAGTTTGTTCCATACAAAACTTCATTTCTTTTAAACGAAAAAAACAACCTTAAATAACAAATTATTAGAAAACATGTGACAACTTTGCTTATTTAGCAGAGACACGTCAAAGAACGGCATCGTATTATCTTTTTAGTTTATATTTTATATACCAAATTTAATTAAAAGACATGAAGCAATTTTTTTTGCTCAAAGTGTTTCAAAAATGATAAAATATAATAAAGTATAATCAAAAAATTACGAACTCCGCGGGTTGTTTTTTTACAAGCACCAAGGCAAAATATCCTTAAATCCTTAAATAGTGGTTATTTTTACATCATTTTTCAAAAGCAAAGTTATTTCTAAAAACAGGATATTACACGAGCATATGCGAAACATATCATATGTCACAGAACGCAAAAAGCAATAACTTCTTGAAAAGGTCGACTTATTTAATGGTTATTGGTATTAGCATCGGCCATTTTTAAAAGTGCCGTTTAAATCGATGTTGACCTACTAATATAAATGTAGACCAGAATATTTATCAAAACGTGTCTCTATAAGACATTGTTTT
Organism: Listronotus oregonensis; assembly: GCA_019359885.1. Classification (NCBI taxonomy): domain Eukaryota; kingdom Metazoa; phylum Arthropoda; class Insecta; order Coleoptera; family Curculionidae; genus Listronotus; species Listronotus oregonensis. The sequence goes on along the minus strand of JAHBCN010000438.1, from coordinate 80,192 downwards.
TTTCTAAATATTTGATTTTAAACGTTTATAAGAAATAACAGAGCTTCTAATCTATGGTCGTTTAAAACCCAAGTAGTAAAATTTTGTTTTATAAACACTTTATACCCTGCTCCAGAACCAGCTTTTAAATAAGACATTTATTTTATTAGCGCTTTATATACCCTTATACGCTTACAGTGCTAAAAAGGGCCTATCTTAATACAACGCCAATAGTATGGCTTATTCTTTATAATTCTTATAAAGAGATTTCTTAGAAAGAAACTAGGTTGCGTTATAAAACAAAACTGTCTTTAGGATAGGGAAAATACGTATACAAAATTTTATGACAGCTTTCTGACTTTAAAATATATCAATTTAAGCCCACTTAGTTATATTTGAAATTACTTCTTTAAGTCGGTAGAGAGCAAAAAAAAATAGAAAATATTGTTTGTCTCTAAAATTCTCAAAAATATGTCTTCATGATTGTGGTTAAATCATCAGACACTAAAAATGACGTTTTCGTTGACGTGATCGAGGATTTGGGATGTAAAATCAACATGATTCATTTTTTTATCTTTATTTTTACGTCTGAAATATAATTGGGAAAAATAAAAAGCCGCTTTGCTAAACAGAACTAACCATGACCGACTAGAACTTGGGGCTTTTGAATTTGTCTAAATTATTTGTAGAAGTTATGAACAAAATTTTAACAACGTATTGGAAAAAACCCGGGAAATATATAATTATACTTTAAAAAAATATATAACTTCTACCATATCAAAAATAATAAAAATTTTATTAATAACTTCTATGTAGGGATAATTTAGACAAATTTAAAAGCCCTAAGTTCTAGTCTGTTATGGTTAGCTCTGGTTAGCAAAGCGGCTTTTTATTTTCCCCAATTATATATTAGACGTAAAAATGTGTAGACGTATTAAAAAAGACCCATGATTTGCTTTTTTAACATTAAATGCATTATTTAGAAAAAGATTACTTTTCAAATTACGCGCCGAGTCCCTGCATAATAAAGCATGTTTCATGTGTCAACACTGTTAAGAAGCTCGCCAGCGGGGGTGTTGCTAGACGCGAGTGAAAATTTTACCAATATATCCAACTAAGAGCAAAATGTTCTAGCCCAAGAGGAGTATAACTATTTTTTATATCAGCAATCGCTTTTTAAAAATATAAACCAGCAAAGTTTCAAAAACCAAAAAATTTCTTAATGAACAACGTTTCCCAGACTTGCTAAATAGGATAAAATTATAAAATTCGGAGGTTTCAGTTTAACAAAAATTATTTTTGGCAATGTTCTCAGTTTCATTTTTAATCTTATTTTTTGATTCCCTTGTATAACGCGTTATAAATATTGTACAAAATATGTTAAAAAAGGTCATTTTCAATAATTAATTTAACTTAGATTAAATATAAAAGGCTTCCTTAAAGCAAAAATGGATAATTATTTTTGGGCCTTCAGATGTCACTTCTGATGTAAAAATTTAAATATATCAAAAACGCTTAGACTTAGGTATAGGACATGATGCATGAAATCTGCCCGAAATTTTGCGTAGGATCTTAAAATAAAATAATTTATAGGATGTTTAATTTAAAATAAGCAAGTTGACAACCACTTCCGATATAAGTGCCACCAACTTCAAAACATTTTAGCCAAGTTGTACCATTTACGTTAGTATATATTCGAATTTCACAAAGTCTATCTTTCGAAAAATCGATCGCCGCCTTTCGTCATCAGACACTCCGCATAATATTTCGGTTTCCATTAGCTCACGTATTAGTAATGATTAGTGCAGGGGCTATGAACGAGCTGACATGGTAATAGTTAATAAATATTAAATTTCATTTTCGGGCTATAATGATTTGTAAACAAGGTGTCCCGAATTAGTAGGCAATTTTTGGACTTCTCAAAAAATGAAAAAAGTATGCACCCTACGATGGCTAGAGCCCCCGAAGAAGGTACCCCAAAATCACGTTTTGCGTAGTATCCCTGACCCCGTTTGATGTAGGTTAGCTTAATTTGGTGAAGTTATTTATTTTATAACCTTACACGTAGCTAATTTTTTAATTTAGGTTATTTTTCAGGGCTTGATATATTAGAGTACACATTTTTTTTTGTTTGGGGAATTTTAGTAGTTTTGTCGCCAAATAATAAAACCTCCCTGATTGCTTTACAAAAAAGGTATTTCTTTGTATTTGGGCCCATTAACGGGTAAAATCATTCAAAGAATTATCATACTATCCGTCAAAAATAATGTGTGTGTATCAGGTAAAATGGGGATTTATTTGAACAACTTTTAAAAGACTACATATTTTTTGTAGATTTTAGGTTAAATATTTTTTTTTATTTCAAATAAAACGTGCTAGAAATGTTTTAGACCATGTTTTATACATACATATATCGAAGAAAAACTATCAATCTTATTGATAAAAGAAAATAAATAAGTGATACATGTATATTACAGTTGCCCTATTCGAGTCATTCTTACATTTAATGAACTTAATATTTTAAAAATGATTATCTTTAAAAAATATATCAAAATCGACTAATAATACCGTTTTGTGCACAATCTAGCCTTAATAGGTACTTGGTACACAGAACACTAAAGCCCAAAAACCATAATATGCTGAGATTAGTCAGCAACTACATCCCCATAAAATTAGGAAGTTTAAAAAAACAGCCAAGGCTTTTAAGAAAAGCTTAAGAAAGAAGTGTAAAGAAAAGAAAAATAAAACCCTGGTGTGCTGTAAAAAAAAGTCCAGTTATAAGATATGCCCAAAATGACTTCTAGAGTTTTACGTTATTTTTTGGAGAAATATAACTGTATTAATTAATAAAATTTCATAAAACTTAAAAATTTAGTTAATTTAAAAACAAACATAATAATAATCTGCTACACATGACTTATCTTGAACTAAGAGATCACAGATTCACTTTTTTTCTTAAGTGTACCAAATTAGTTCATTTAAGGCCTTTAAGTTGAAAAATGACCAAATTACAAGAGTTTTGTGACTTTTATAACCTTTGTTACTGGAAGAAAGAAAGCTGATATGACGGAAATATTACGCAAATCAAGTTGTTGTCTGAATACATTAAAATATGGTAAGAATTTTACTACATTAAACATATTTTAAAAAATAATTTATTTGACTTTAAAGTACTATCACCAAATCATTGATGTGTCTACTTTTGGCAACATATGGAAAACTTTTTTAATATTAATTTTACGAGAAAGAGTTATTCTTAATAAATAGTTCTGTATGTTCCAAAATCTATAATTCAATCTTGAAATAATATATTTTTTTCAATCTTATACGAGTTATGTCAAAAAATATAAATTTTACTCAAGAGTAAATTACCTTTATGTTTTACATATCATAAATTGTTTTTATGAAAAGTTGTTCAAAATTAAAAATTACGTTTAAATATGCAGTTGCATTAATTTATATTATTTTTTTTTTACTTTTCGGAACATCTCTATACGAACAACAAAAATTTACCTGTAATTATTGTACATGTATTCTAGGATGCTCTGACAAGAAATGTAAGACAGTAATTCTTGTACATGTAATATAGGATGCTCTGACAAAACATAAGTTGTATTTAGCGAAAGTTGGTAGAAAGTATTATAAAATTTAGTAGAAATTCCAGCAAAATTTGATTTTTTTAATTAAAAGAATGTAATTGCAGATTAAAACATATTTAGTTTTTAATTCCAAAAAACTTTTCATAATACCAATTTTCGATATTGTATAATATAAAGGTACTTTACTCTTGAGCAAAATTCATATTTTTTGACATACCTCGTATAAGATTCATAAAATTTGATATCTGATAATTGCATTTTAGATTTTACAACATGCAGAACTTTTTATGAGGAATAACTTTTTTTCTTAGAATTAATAATAACAAAGTTTACTATATGTTGCCAACTTAAGTAGACACAGTGTATTTATATATATATATATATATATATATATATATATATATATATATATATATATATATATATATATATATATATATATATATATATATATATATATATATATATATATATATATATATATATATATATATATATATATATATATATATATATATAGAATATAAATTATGAATTAAAAATAAAAGTAATTGAATATTTTAGCAATTACTTTATTTAAATTACCGCATATATTAAACACAATACACTAAATAAATAAAATATTTATATTCTAATATGCAACATACGCGCACGGCACACTTTTTAAACTGCTTTCTCGGAAAGTTTAACATTAAATGACATTAAAATAAAAAAATATTTATCCTACCTCAAACATCAACAGATTTTTCCACGTCCGATTCAAAGCGGTCGCCGTGTTTCAAGATACTCTTTTTGGCGGTCCCAAATTTTGGCAGTTTTTTCATTAAGAAACTAATTCTATTATTTATTATGTAATTGAATTTATTTCTTAGTAATTCAATTATTTATAAGTAATTCAATTACTTTCTAAACAGTTAAATTACTTGAGATTCGTGAAAATCAATTACCAATTACTATTACATTATCCTATTTATTGATAATCCAAATACAATTAATTACCTGTTCCGAAAAGTAATTGAATTAAAAAAATCCAATTACTGAAAAGTAATTGAATACGATTTTTCAATAATTTTAATTTAATTACCGACAGCTTTGAATAGACCCACATTTTTTCTACTTTAACCGGATAAATTAATAATTGATTGATAAACGATTTGATTTGACTACATCATAATAGCTAAATTTACATCTTCGTCTCCTAATGTATTAAAATCGATTATTTTCTTTCGTAATGTACCATTAAAAGAAGAGCAGTACGCGTATCTAAATGACCAGTAAAAGAATGTATAATAAACAAGTTTTGGTACTTGTGTAAGCCTAATGTTTTATTATCCGGTGAGGTAAGAGATTTTATTTCAGATATATCTAACTATATATACAATTACAAATAATTTAAATTAAATATTACCTGAAGAATGTTGAGTAGTTTTTCTTGTTTTTTTTTATGGCCGACTTCTTAAATTTCAATTCAGTTGTCAGCTGAACGAAATTGGGGTACTTAAATCTATAAAGTTTTATATTTCACTAAAGTAATTTAAACCTTTCAGTATCTATATCCAGGTGATAAAATAAATTGTTTTAAATAAACGAAAAACATTATACTATATAATTTTTTAATAATGTTTTTTAATTATATAGTATGTCCGCGGATGCGGTTAACAAGAGGACAAATGAACCAAAAATTGAAAGATACGAAAAAAAGTTATTCTTGATAAAAAATTCTGCTTGTCAAAAAAATATGAACTACAATAAGAAAATATATTGTTTTCATACAGGGCGTATTAAAATTGCAAAAATCCAAAATCACACAATAGCAAACAGTCGTTTTTTTGGCCTTTTAACGTAAAATAATAAATAAAAAACTTGCTCCAAATTTTTTCTAAACTTAATTCCGAACGAAAAATTTAAATTTACGAAAAAAAAATAAAAAAATTGCAAGTACGCATTTTACATTTACATTTTTTTTTACGTTTTACATTTTTTTTGTATATTTATTTTTATTAATGTTTAGTAATGTAAAGGTATGATTCAAGTAAAAGTAATAAAATGCGTACTTGCAAAAATAATGATTTTTTTAATTTTTCCTAAATTCAAATTTTCTTCAGTAAATTCGGAATCAAGTTAAGAAGTAAATTTGGAGCAAGTTTTTTATTTATTATTTTACATTAAAAGGCCAAAAGACTGTTTGTTTTTTTTCGATTTTATGTTTTTTGCATTTTTGAGACGCCCTGTATGATAAAAATCTATTTTCTCATTGTAGTTAATATTTTTTCGAGAAGTAGAATTTTTTTTATAAAAAATGACTTTTTTTCGTATCTTTCAATTTTTGGTTCATTTGTCCTGTTGTTAACCGCATCCGCGGACATACAAAAATGTTGATCTTTTAAATTTTTCCTAAATTCAAATTTTTCCCAGTAAGTTCGGAATCAGGTTAAAAAGTAAATCTGGAGCAAATTTTTTATTTAATATTTCACGTTTAATGGCCAAAAAATGACTGTTTGCTCTTGTTCGATTTTATGTTTTTGCATTTTTGAGACGCCCTGTATAATAAAAATCTTTTTTCTCATTGTAGTTCATATTTTTTCGACAAGCAGAATTTTTTATCAGAAATGACTTTTTTCGTATCTTGCAATTTTTGTTCATTTGTCCTCTTGTTAACCGCATCTGCGGACATACTGTATAACTTAGTGATATGTGTGACAATTTGTGTTGTCACGTATTAAAATGACAAAAAACCGGTGTTAAAACGAAAAAATACACACAGCTTTTCTTGGTTGCTATAAATGATATCAATTTTGTATATATTGTAAGATGTAAAAAGGTAACTTGTCATTCAACTAGATTAAAAATCTTAGTTTTGGTTTGGTTGGAAGTGGACCCAAGTCAATAATTTTAAATAGAATCCTATAAATTTTTATGGGCAGAGGCCGGAGCTGGTTAGGAATCGAATCCTTTTGGAGTCAAATCCAGGAATCGATTTCTTTCTAAGGATCCGAAGGCTGGAATCGATTACTTTTTAAAAAAAGAATCAGTGATTCGAATTCGTTAATTTTAAAATGGTCCGAAATCAATTCCTTTTTAAAAGGATTTGATTCCAAAAGAAATCGATTTCTTATATTTCTAATTTGTGACAAATCGGGTTATAAATGCCTAAGATAATTAATTTTCAAATTTTGACTTAGTTCTTATATCTTGAATCTAAGGCAGATAGGTTTATAAATGCCAAAATTCGCCATTTTTAATCTTCCATTTATTTCAAAATTTTAACCTAAGAATCTTAATCAGTATTACATTGATTTTCGAAAAGAAAGATGAAAAATTTTAAAACCTCTGACTATTAACATCCCTAAATAAGGAAACACAACATGTGATTTTATACCAAAATATGTTGTTTTTTAGGTTCAAAGAAACATTTTATTTTTCGTTGCCATAGAGTGTGGTATTTAAAAACGGGCATAAAAATTGTTACTTGTATTTATCCTATAAGTTTTGATTGCTCGATCTTTATAATTTTTTAATATGTTACCCTTGAGATAACTATATGGGTCTTTTTAATGGCACATTTTATTATTTCGTTTTGGGATATCTTACAAAAATAAATTTAAAATATTTATACATTTTTATATTCACCAAACAGAGAAATTATTAAACGGTCTTTATAAAACTTCCTGTAAAATTACAATAAGATGACCCATTTATTTCTTAAGAATCACATTTAAAAACCTTATAAAGATCTAGCATCGCAAGTTTTCGAATACAGTTCGAAATAATGTTCCATTTAAGGGTGGTTTCATATTAATCTTAGAAATAAAATATTCAAATTTGAAGAATACGAAAAACTAATTTGACTAAGAGTTACAATACTTCAAAATCGTGGCTAGGGAGCCGTAATAAAATCTTTGACGCTTGATTTATCCTGTAGTATTATTCGTATCATAGTTACCATTTGTAAGTATAAAAACCAAAGATGATCTGGATTCGTGATTTAATGAATATGAATCGATTCCCTGGATTCGATTCCTTTTTTCCTTAAAAAAGGAATCGTGATTCTTGGTGGTAAATCGATTTCTTTTTCGAGGATACGGATGAATGAATTCCTTTTTTGAAAGATCCGTCCCAGCTTTGGCAGAGGCATAGGACTTAAACTTTCATTTTCAACGATGTTAGTAAAAATGGCGACACAGGAAACATTTTAGCCTAATTTAATTGGGCGGCAATCTATCGTCATTTATATATTTTCTTAAACAATTTTCACCAGTAATTAACTATAAGAGTTTATGAACTCGTTAAAAAAAACAAAAAAATTGAAAAAAGGTTGTGTATTTTAGTGTACATTTAAAATGAAACTTTTTAAGGTATCTAAATGTTCTCAAAAAATTTAATTGGAAAATGGTACTTTACTCATTAAACATACACAATAAAATGTGTTGTATACAAAGGATATTTTTTTGACTTCCACTGTTTTAATTTATTTAAAATCACAACGTTTCAACTGGTATCTTCTGATAAATACAGTATTCAACTTGTTCGGAACCTTTTCCTTAAACCACCTAATTTTCAGATTTTGTTTTTTCATTATTTTATAAAATTGTTGAAAGCAGGAACGTCCTATATCCACACCATTTAGAAAGTTTCTCTAGACTTACTATTACGTAGTTGTAAAATAACTTAAACTGACTTCTAGGAAGCTTCAACCCATATAAAAAGTCAAAAACTAAACTACGAGGGCTGCTATTTATATTTTGGGGAATAGCAAATAATAACAAATATTTTTAAATGAAAATGGCTTTATTGTTTTTTGAAATATTTCCCTTAATGATCAATGCACTTTTGTATTCGTCTAAACCATTTGTCATAACAGTTTTTCATTCCTCTTGAGACACCTCCAAAACATGGTTTTTGAATGCTTCGATTGCTTCTTCGCTCGTAAATCGTTGGCCACGCAGTTTACTTTTGATGTTCGGGAACAAGAAAAAATTATTGGGTACCAAGTCAGGTCTGTACGGAGGATGAGCCATCAATTCGATGTTTTGACTGCTCAAAATTTTGCTTATTTGACAAGATGTGTGAGAGCTCGCATTGTTATGATGAAGAATGATTCGTCTTTGGGGTTTAGTTTTACGAATTTCTCCGAAGACTTCCGGCAAACAAATTGTTGTCGGCCAAAGAAACAGGCGAGCATTTTCTTCGCTGTGCTTCTTCCACGAACAACTTTTGTTGGATTTAGCTCGTCTTGGAATACCCACACAGTCAATGGCTGTTTTGTTTTCGGCTTATAAGCATATATCCATGATTTGTCACCTGTCACGATTTTATACACGTCTTTTGAAGCACCACGGTTGAACTTTTTAATCGTTTTCTTACACCACTTGACGCGAGCCTTTTTTTGAGCGATTGATAAATAAAGGGGTATCCAACGAGAACAAATTTTTTACAGCTAAGTGTTCATGCAAAATCGAATGTATTGAAGTGAAACAAATGTGCAAGGATGCTTCTATCTCACAATATGTCACATGAGGATTTAGTACATTTTATGTAATAAATAAAAATAGTTACCCTGGTTGAATTAACCTAAGGATTTGTTTAGTGCCACTTTTGTCATTTTACTTTTTGGGGTATTATTCAAATGCATTTTGTTTTTTTCCAAAATTCAAACAAATAAAGCTCTTCTTACCCTTAACACTTAGTTTTTAAGACTAAATAATACAGAATATCAAAAACGAATAGCAGTAATATTAAAATAGCGTGCATTTTTTGTTGGTTGGTTTATTAATTTATAAATCATTATGTGTTTAATTTTTTACGATTGTGTATTATTTTGATTAAGCTTTATTTGGTAAGATTTTATAGGAAAAATCAAAATAATCAAAAAATATTACCGAAAACAAAAATGGCGAAAGCAAATCAAATCAATTACCTATTTTATTTTTTTTAGGAGTAACGATAAGTTTATGCGTTATTTACGGTGTAAGCTCTTAAAAAAATGTTTAAAAAATATGTATTCATCATTAAAAGAACTAATTATATTAATTAAAAAAACTTATAGCTTTAATTTAAGAGTTATTTATTGATAAGACATAATATTGTGCACAGAGCTTATGTGCATGCTTTAAAATAGACGTATGGTCTTTCTAATTTAAAAAGGTTAAACAGTTTAAAAACCTAAATGCCATTATATATATATTTCTTTGTAATTTAGAAATCGTAATATTTCATTTTAGACGCCTTTAGTAGCAATAATCAAAGTAATAAAAAGATAATAACAACTTAAAAAAAAAACGGGATTCGTGCTAATAGGCAGGATTTTCGTTTTTTTTTAATTTATCTTAAATGTCTAGATTTAGTTGGTACTTAAGCTTTGAACCATGTATAATGTAAAATGTATTATTTTTTTATTTTAATAAACTGTATATATTTCATATATTTTTGATTATTTAAAAAAGAAATACTCCCTGACAAGCACACAAAAATGCATAAATAAACTTCTCCTCTTAGCCGGCAATCAGGTACTCATTTTTCTAAAAGGGATGATGCATGACTTTCCATAAAAACTGAAAAATCATATATCAGGTAAAAGATTTGCCATTCTCTGTGGAGGGTATTAAAAAATAACAAATCAAAAATGTTCTATTGATGTCCCGAGCAGATATTCTCTTTAAATAATGGCTATATACAATTGCAAAGCTTCGTTGATAAGTTTATGTGGGGTGTGCAAAGGTAAATGAGTTTTTGTTAAGGTTTATATTATATTTATATTTATTAAGAAAAATAAAACCATATACTGAAAATATATTTTTTTAATGTGTTTTTTTTTATTTATTACTATATTAAAAACAATCTTACTTTTCATATTACTTTTATTTTTTACAGCTACATTTTAATAAATATATGCATTTTTGCAATTCAATTTATGTTACCTAAAGTAAAAACTAAAATAACTAATCTGCGATATTTTTTGATTAAATTATTTTTTAACAAGATTATGATTTTATTTATAAGTTTGTAAAAAAGTTTTTTATGGTTTATCCATCTTCTCATATATCAAAATGATATTTTTGGTAAATATAATATATCCTTTTGGTAGAAATTATGTAAAAATCGTTTGTCGAATTTATTACATTCCTTAACTTTATTTTATTGTATTGTTTAATCTTTTATGCTTAAATCTGGTCAAGTCCGTTTAAGTTTTATTTAGTTCTATGAAGTAATTTGTGTAATATTTTTCTTTATTTTTTATCTGTTTTAAACAATATAAGAATCTCCATGTTCTTTTATTCAACTGCGTTAAATTAATGCATTTAAACAGCGGTAAATTATTTTGGTATTCCGTGCCCCCTTAGCTAAATGCTCTTTTAGGTTCAATTTTTGTTCTTTACAAAAAACGGAAATATATTGATAAAATAACGCAATTTCATAGTGAATTAAGCCATTTTCTTGATATTTGTTAAAAAATATTAGATATTATCATTTTAAATAATAAATATTTAGGGCATATTACACAGCTAAATTTACTTAACAGATTGACATTTGTAACTATTTTAGTAACTTAAGATTTTAAAGTCCCGTACAACTGTTTTAAAATTATTATAAATTTAAAACAAAAATTTAAGTTTTATTTTTTTATTTTTATTTGCTACCCAAAAATTTAGATCCAGATTGATTAAAAGAAATGTTTATGAACATAGAGGAGACCAAGAAGGTAGGCCTCACCATGAACGACGACATGACCAAATATATGCATGTTAGACGGAGAGCAGAATGGGACCGAATAGGACAAAACATAACCATGGACACCAACAATTTTAAATGCGTAAACCAATTTCAGTACCTAGGGGCAGTTATAACCTCGGATAACGATATCAGTAGCAAAATAAAAGCAAGAATACAAAAGGGCAATAAATGTTTTTTCGCCTTTCAAGACCTGTTTAGGTCCCGACTGATATATGGGAACTCTAAAATACGGATATATTTGGCAGTAATCAAGTCAATTATTATGCACGGTTTGGAAACATGGACAATGACAAAACAGAACAAACTAGTGCTAAGATGCTTTGAAAGAAAGATGTTGCGGAAAATCTTTGGGTCTACAGTAGATAAGAGAACATGTACAAAAACCGAGTTTAGTAAACGAAATAAAAGCACAAAGGCTCAGACAGGCCGGACACATACTGAGATCGCCGAATGAACGTCTTATCAAGAGGATATGGGAGGAAAACTCAGTGGAAAAGAGACCTTTAGGAAGACAAAGGCTCAGATGGATGGACAATATCGGAGAGGATGTAAATATTTTGGGAGTACGGAACCGGAAGGAGGTTGTGTTGGACAGGGATAAGTGGGTACGTTTTGGGTTACACCAGTAGTAGGACATGAGGCTAATCAAAATAAATTTTTAGTGTATTTTTGGCGTGGAAATTCAAAAGTTTAAATTGTAAAAGTTTTTATTATCAGTTTACGTCTATAAGAATCTAAAGCGGTTTAAAAAAACTAAAATATCATAAGTAACGAAGCTTCGGCTTCGGCCACATTTGGTCAAATGGCACCTATGGCTTAACATTCAGCTTCGACCAAAAAAGCCGAAGATTTAGTTAAATTCAAAGTTTTATATCCAAGCTTCAAAATCAGAGACACGATTCATTAGCGTGAGGGCAGCCGAAATCCTCTTGTGAACGCTAGCTTAATAAGGCTAAAACTAAAATTGTATTAGCCAATCATATAATAAAAATAATTTTCCATAATCGTCCGACTTATTAAACAAGAATGTTTTAAATGTTCCTAAATTATCAGTCATTTTATTCTATTTTATTTTGATTATGGCCTTAGGTGCCATCTTTTATTAATTCCAGCGACGTATAGCCAGCACTCCCCTTCCAGTCATATGTTGCGATGTCGCAACATATGCTTTCCCGGGCTTTATCGATAAAAAAATTTGGATAGTCAGGCTTTGTAGCCCCCGAAATTCCGACTAATTTTCAACTTAATCAATGAAAGGCACAATTAACGGTGATCAAACCAAGAACTGCTACTGGTATTGCATACAACCAGCTGTCAGTCTGATGTCTTACACTGCACGCGCAACCAATCCTCAGCCATTGAAAGGTAACCTCGTGCACCACGTGAAATGTAAAAACATCAGAAACTAGGCCTCAAACCACTCATAGCGCTTAGCCTCAAAAGAAAGACCCCTATATTAATTGGCGGCGAGTTCCTTTTCGATTTTCACGAGCAAAAACACAGTTTTCCGCGCTACTGCGGTCGATTTCCACGAAAAAGCCGGTCCTGTCAAACACGTGACCTCACTTTATGAAAGTCGAAACGGAAGTCCTATCAGTCATTATGGTGCTATGGGCCATATTAGAATGACAGATATATTATTTGTACAAAAATTTAATCCAATTTATTTATACAGGGTTGCCCATAATAGACTACCCATTTCAATTGCTCAGTAAAATTGTTAAAACTTAATAAAACTAGCATTTTATTATACTACATTACAATTTACTCTTTGGGATTTACTATAACATACGACTTATCCAAACTTTTAAAAATTACGTCTTTAAAGTAAGTGCTATTAACGTCAATGCACTTTTCAAGATTTGACAAGAAATGATTCATGACACGATGAAGGAACTCCTGATTAAAATCTTGGATGTTTTCTGGACGAGTTGTATTGTATTGTATTGTAATAAACGGGGTCGCTCGGCTCTAGTGTAGCCCTCCTTCACTTCGACCTAAATAGATCTTTTGTGAATACCCTTCGTTGTTTAGTGCCCGGTAATTCCTATACCTTTAGCAAAGTTCAGGATACTACGCGGTGCAAGCTGAATAATATCTCTAGGAGTAGGATATACCCCTTCGAGGAATTTAAGCCGTTGTCGGGTCAGTTCTCTGCATTCACAGAGAATGTGTTCCGCAGTTTCGTTTGCCTCGTGACAAAACCGACATTGTTCATCCTCAGTCTTTCCCATTTTTTTGAGGTGATACCTCCAAGGGCCATGTCCTGTTAGGAAGTCGGTAACCAGTTTCAGTTCATTTTTTGAAGTTCCAGTAGCTTCTTTGTGTACTTAGGTGAATGCGAAATAAATTTTTTCGCCTGCCTTTGTCCTGGGATGTTGTTCCAGTAAGTCTCTTTTTGACTTTTTCCCATGTCCTGAGTTCCTCGTAGAGGTGGCCTCTAGTGGTGCCACAGAAAGGCTCAGGTCCATAGAATGGTCTCTGTGCTCCTTCCTTGGCGAGTTGATCGGCAATTTCATTGCCCTCCACTCCTTCATGTCCTGGTACCCACTCCAGAGTAACTCTGTTGTGTTTGGCCAGTTGGTTTAGTGATTGTCGGCATTCCCAGGCCAGCTTTGAGTTAAAAGAGCATGAAGTCAATGCCTTCAAAGCAGCCTGGTTGCGCCTCGAAGCCCTTTTTTGGCACATTCAGAAGCGCAAATATCAATTGCATGGATTTCAGCTTGGAAGATGGAGGGAGCATTGCCGAGAGACTTTGATAGTCTGCATCTAGGTCCAAAGACACCAGCTCCAACCCCTTGTTCCATCTTAGATCCATCAGTGTACCAGACAAGTGAGCCTTTTTCATGCTTTGGTTCATTCACACTCATAGTTTGGCGGTCTTGAATAACCACTTCAAAAGAGCGCTGGAAGTCCCGCACTATAGGCATTATGTCCGTGGGTTTGGTCAGAGCTTCAATCTTGATTTTTCAAAATTTTAAGGTGACCAGTCAGGTCTCCTGACTTTATACTTTGTGCTGGATTACTCTGGAGGCACTCAGTATCGCCTCCCTCTTTATGTGCAGGTGCAGGGAAGGAGGTTTAACATTGTCTCCAGAGCTGCCGTGGGCAAGATTTCATTGCTCCAGTAACTCCCAGACAGGCAAGTCTCTGCAGTTTAGAAACTTTCCTTGTGTAGTTTTTCCTCTGTTTTTGGCCACCAGACCAGTGAGGCATAAGTAACTATAGGTATTACAACTGTAATGTATGACCAGTAGATCATTTTGGGTTTTAGACCCCATGTTTTACCACATAGTCTGCGACGAGTTGCAAAAACTTTTAACTTTAAATAACCCCACAGAAAAAAGTCTGGTGCAGTTAAGTCCGGTGACCTAAAAAGCCAATTTAAATCCCCAAATAGTGAAATGAGTCGGCCATTAAACACTTCTCGCAGAACTCTTTTAGAGTTTTTAGCGGTATGAATAATCCGTGAGAATTAAAACTAAATATTAAATTATGTGTTCAAATCTAATAAAGCTTTATTAGAAAAACGACCTTTTACGAAAATCAATTTTTCGTAGTTTTATGACACGTGCCTACTCGATTAAAAATATGTTGATTCAAATCCCAAAGGTGATAAAAGGTAATAATATAAAAAAACGTACTGACTTATCTCATATAGAATTTATTTTAATATCAAAATAGGCAGTCATTATGGGAAACGCTGTATTAGACATTTATTTCCAATTTTTGCCAACATTGTTTAATACATTAAACGCTAACATGGGAATTGCATTGGTAAATTTAAAATTCTATTCTTTTAATCAGTTCTGAGTGACTAGATCTCAGCTTCGGCCAGGGGTGGATTTAAGCAAAGGTTGAGTAGGCTGAAGCCTAGGGCGGCAAATTTACGAATAATTAAAATAATGTAATCGTAAATTCTACTGATATAATTAATAATTTTGCAAAAAAAAGTTTGAAGGAAAAAGTTAATATAGGGTTTTGCCTATAATTAAATAATACATAGTTCAAAAAACACTTATTGGTTTGATCATTTTTATTTTTATTTGGTTTTTATTTTATGAAATTTGTTTGTTTTAAAGAAATGTTATTAAATTTATGTATGATTTACTTATGTTAAATTTATTTATTAAATGTTTATAAGAATTACTGGTGAAGTTTACATTCTTTTAATCATAAATTTTTCGTTCTGATATCCAAAAAATATTGACATATTATATATAAAAAAAATCCTTGTTTTATTCTATATTTTCTAATTTTGACATTTAAAAATTCATTGACGTTGTCAAATATCTTAGGTTTCATAACTGGTTACGAAAAGTAAATTTTATCGCAACTGGTGATGAAAAGTAAGATATTTAACGTTAATGAGTCTTAAAAAGTGTCACTTTAAGTGTCAAAATTAAAAAAATTAAAAAGAATTATAACGTATTCATACTAAAAAAAATATTATGTGAAACGCGTTGGGAAATCCTATTTTTCATAACTCACACTCTTTTGGGAAACGAGCGAAGCGAGAAATCTGCTAGTTACGAAAAATAGTGCTTTTCCCAACCAGTTGCACAAATAACTATTTTAATCGTTTTTTCTTACATTTCTTGGTGGCAAAACAACGCTTATGATTATATGGGCGGCAAAAAGTTAAATCCGGCGCTGGCTTCGGCTTCGGCTCCGCCGGAAGAATGTGGCAAAAGGTGAACAATCGGTTTTGGCTTTTGGTTCCGGACAAAAATTGACCTTTGGTCGAACCCTAGTCATAGGTGATAAAATAACTAATATACGTCGTGGTTTTCCTGCGGAATTACCTTTTAATTGACAAAATATAAGGAACAGTTTTAATGCTGGTTAAAAATATTTTGGAGTCTAGCATTTTTCTGTATAATTAAGCAAAATAGAAAAGACTTACCCAGTTAATTAAATTACGTATGTAAATAGTGAATAAAATATAACCAAGATTAATAAATAACAAACACAAACTAATAAATATTTTGTTAAAATGTGGCACAGCATTATAATCGGAACTTTTAAAATAATTAAACAATATTTTTTAAACGAGTAATTCTCCTGAAGCAAAGCTTGGATTTATGATACTTGCCTTTTATGTAAATTTAAAATGAGTGTAAAATTTCCTATTTAAATAATCCATTTCATTTGAAGAAAGTTAATAACCATTAAATGCTTTCTATGGTAACCGAGTTTAGTTAGGTTGTTTTGATTAACATATTAAACATATTTAAGTTTACCCGATTTCGACATATTTATTTAATTTTATTTTACTACTTCTTTTAGGTGTAATAGGTGAACAAGTGCATTAAATAATGCAGGTTGCGCATGGCAATCTTGTGAAGTTAAGGAGGTGGGTAACGTTTTTAAACTTTTTTTCTGCTTTTTTTTTTTAATTTAATTTTCGGAATGGAGAACTTTTAAAAAATATTGTGTAAACATTTAAGAGGGATCGAACTAACGAAGATACAGCGGTAAGCGGTAAGCCGATAAAACTTGCTTATGAATGTTTACTCCAAAATTTTTAGTGTTTAAAACTCTAAAGCAAACTCACATTTTTAATGCCGATGCCCCTAATAACTTTAAAACCACTGCACGGATCCTTTTAAAATTTTGAACACTATTTCTGTACATAATTTACGAGGTAACGCTGAAGAGTTTTTTCCAAATTTGTTACTATTTTTTATTTTACAGTAATAAATTACCGATTTTTTGCAAAAAGTACGTTTTTTACTTCAAAGTCTTCCCAAAAATAAAAAAAAAAATATTATAAAAAACCTTCCCAGCGTTACCTAGTGAAAGAGATTATCTAACGAGAATCTTTGGTTTTTTTACTTCAGATGATCCACTACCTAGTTATGAGGGGCACCCCAATTCTACTTTTTTCTGAGAACGCTTCAAAATAATTACTGCCATTGCCGTATTTTTTAATATTCCGTCATAAAAATTTTACCTAATATTTTTTGATTGTTATACTTTAATATAGCATTAGTTTAAATAAAAATATTTAAGCTGTGTCGTCCAAAAAAAATCGAAAAAATGTGCCTTTTTGCACGAATTAACGTTCCTCCCCCCCTTAAAAAGACTAAATGATTCATTTGTAATTTTTAGTTATAAATAGCAGACGTTTAGTTAAAAAAGTACTAGTAAAAAAGAAATTGAATATAAATCCCAAATAAGTACTTAAAAATTCGACTAGATATTGTCAGTCAGAAATTTTATTAACGCCAAATATTGTGGATATTGTTGTTTTAATGATCTCATTTTTATAGTTTTTTCTCTACAAGTCCACACTACTCAAGAGCTACATTCTAGCAAATATGATGATACTAACGCTACTTTTTTTATCGTCTCTTTTTGGTCTATTTAGGATGTTTGGAAAATACTCGTACAACATTTTATAATAGTCCTGAATTTGAAACAACTGGATAGAATCCATTTATAAAATTTCTTCGTTCAGCCGGTAAAATAAGTCAAAAATTTAAAAAAAAATTGTTCTTTTTTATTTATCTAAGAGTCCAATAACTGAAGACCTGAAAGTACACAAAGCTGTAAATAAATCTGTACAGTTTTCATTTCGTAAGTCTTCGCGGATGCTTTCGAAAAAGAAAAAGTTTATCACGATTCCGACGTGGAAACCCGCTAAAAATGGCCCCCCAAAGTCCCAAAAATGACTTTCCCGCGAATATCTGCCAAAATATGCGAATTAGAGATTTTTGTTAAGACAGATCACCTCAAAATCTACAAAAATGGTCCCTACCATTTTTTTCGCAACACCAATATTTTTTGCAAAAACGGCCCTCGAAAAATTCATAACATTCCACACTGGATAGATGTGGTTAGTTGTGAGTTCGCGAGTCACTGGTGTGATAAATCTTCCTGATTTTTGAAAAATTATTGGACTTTATTAAAAAGAAAAAAGTACATTTTTAAACTAGACACTCTAAGCTTTTAAATGGTGTGCATTGAAAATCATTTCAATAGATGATGAGTTTTTGATTCGCGTTTATTCTACAGATTTTTTAGAACTCCGGAAACGGCTAAAAAATGCAGATGGGCAAAACAATTTTTAATTAAAACGCAAGAAAGATGGTGAAGGAAATTTTCTGTGATCATTGAACACTTGCTAAGGTCTCATTATAAAAAAGAAATGTGAATAACAAACCATTTTTTCAAAAAATATCAATAAATTAATGAGATACTCTTAAAATATTGTGAAAAAAAATCTTTGACCGCTTTTTTTAATATTCAAAAAAAATCATAATGGACCCAAACTCATATGCAATGATAGGTACGGGTTTTCTCATTTCGATGAACTTTGAATGATTAAAAAACGTACATTATTGCCTGAGTAATGGAACAATTGCTTATAAGTGAATCCATAAAGATAGCGGCTTTCTAGAGGTAGAGCGGTAGCTGTCATGCTAATTAAACCCAATATTTTTAATGCATAGTCAGACACTATAAAATGACGTTGCTTAGTGGAAAGTGGTAAGTGACGTCAACATGAAACATTTTACCTAATAGTTTCATACATTATTAACGTTATAAGACTTATACTTTTATCCGTTAACAAACACATCTTTAAAGGGCACCAGGATTAAATGAAAAGGCGTGTTAAAGAAAAATTATAGCTACTTCCAATAGTCATAACAATAAAAATAATAATTTAGTTAGGTCGTTAAGAGTTAAAATTATCTTACTAGACTGGTTCTATCGGGCCGTTACAAGTTTTTTCCTACGGTAAACTATGTACAATTTTTCATCTAATACCTGCTGAGTGTGGGTAAAAATAAATTACTTTTGCCAAAATAATGATTTATAAATGGTATACAATACAATTATTTCAATTAAAAAACATTATTCATACTCATCACAAACATTGAACTTAAACAATATTAAAAACAGACATACCAACCTATACAATGGAGCAATTTATGACTATGGCAAATGGTTTAATTAAAGTTTTAAAGAAGGCTACGCTTCTTTATTACCAGGTATAAAAAGTTTTTATAAATAAAATATAATTGGAGCTAATGTTTCTTGATTTAAAACTTGACGAAATAATTACATGTGAACGTAAATGCATTTTTCGAGTAATTTAACTCCTAATTAGTGTATCCGTTTATGATCTCAGTTGTTGTTAAAGGAGTGGTAAAAAGGTGATGTTTGATACTTGGCATTATTAATATTTCAAAACAATAATTAAAAGAAAACGAATGTTAAAAATAATCAAATTGTTATAGAAGTTACTCTTTTGACTGTTTATAATAGTAACGAAGTAGACAACGCGTCAGGTACCAGTGATGCCGCCGAAACAAGGGATTTTCGTTTCTCATCTCCCTTTGTCTCCCCTCGTCTCGTTTTATCGAAATGATAGGCTTTTCTTCTCTCCGTTTAAAGGCTCGTAATGAGACGTGAGAACAGCCTTCTCTCACTGAGATTCTCTTTTTTTCGAGGCCTCTCGTTCCCTCGATCTCAGGTTTTAACGTACAATTAAAAAAAGATATTGGCCAATATAAAATGACGAGTTCTTGAGGTATAAAGAATCAGATTTGTATCAGTAATCAGTGTATCACACAAGAAATAAGTAAATATATACTGTACGCTTTAATATTGCATATTCCGGAGGCATAAAAAAAATTAGATAACATTTAAAAACTCTTAAAGAAAAGTTATGTATGTTTTACAAATATACTTTCAGGATGGGTCAAGAAAATGACTAAGTATTAACAAAACTGTGTTTTATTAAAAACGGTGACGTTATGTTAATTTAGGTTTCCCAATAGAAGTTACCATCATGTTTTTCGTTTATTTTTACATTTATTGGTAGCGGGAAACACTTACCGGTTTTAATTTTTTAAATTTTTGTAAAATCATAAGTAGCTAAATCTTAATAGCTATTAACGAAGTAACGAAAATATTTTTGATGTTACGACGTCTTCTCCTAGACCATTTTAATCGCAAGCTTGAAAATTCAATCAGTTATTAGATAAGAACCTGGTAACTTTTTTCTAAAATGCCAATTCCTGAGCGTATAACTTTTCTTGATTATTTTTGTGATAAAAATAATACAAAATAAAAATATTTTTGACCAACTCAGGTTGTTCCTCAGAAGTATATCGCCTATATAACTTTTGTCCTTGAAAATATAAAAATAAAATTTGATGAGTATGTAGGACATGAAATTAAATTTTTTTGACAAAATTATCATATTTTATCATGCTTTTAATTCAGACAAAAATAACTTGTTCTTAAAGTTTTTAAATAAAACACTTGGTATGTGTTTATTCTTTTTACTCTAGAGACATTCTGAATATAACAATATGTCACTTTTTCCTACTTCAGGTACTTAATTATTATTTTTAGAAAGATCCGACATGACGTATCCCATGGCTCCGACCCCATAGGGCGTCATGCCAAAAAATATTATTATTATTATATAAAATATATATATATATATATATATATATATATATATATATATATATATATATATATATATATATATATATATATATATATATATATATATATATATATATATATATATATATATATATATATATATATATATATATATATATATATATATATATATATATATATTTTTTTTTTTTTTTGACGCAGATTTAACATCGTTTTTCAATGTACACCGGGTTGTTAACCAAGGTGAACATCTACGTAATCACGATTCCAGGACCGACCTCACTATGTTTGTAGCATCTAATAGTACTGACTTTTGCATTAGTCTGTACAGATTTCCAGGTAAAGATAATTCTGCCAATGCTTGTATTAAAGTTTTTGGTATGAGACCCATTGAAGAAATTATCAAAGGCACTATCTTTACGTTGTTCATTTTCCACATTTGCTGTGTTTCTCTTTTAAGATTTGTGTACTTTTCGATCTTCTCGGTATACTTTGTTTCAGTGTTGTGGTTATTTGGTATGGACACATCCACGAATATTACATTCTTAAGTTTCTTGTCGATGATAGTAATGTCGGGTCTATTGTGAGAAATGGTGACATCAGTGACTATCTCTTTATCCCAATACATTTTTATCCTATCATTCTCCACGACCGGATCTGGAGTATATCTGTAATAAGGTTCCTCGGCGTTAGGGGGAATGTTGAAGTTTTTCAAGAGCTCTAGATACACAATCTTTGCCACTTTATTGTGCCTTTCTAGATACTTTAGATTTGCCAAGGTTTGACATCCAGACAGAATATGCTCAATAGTTTCACTATGAGCATTGCATTTTCTGCAGAGATCTGAGAAGATTTGTTCTTTATGTATGTATCGTCTGTGGTTTCGAGTGTTAATTACCTGGTCCTGTATGGCAACCATAAATCCTTCAGTTTCAGGGTATAAATTTCCTGCTGTTAGCCAGCTTACAGATGCCTCGGTATCGATTTGGTCGCGGTGTAAGGCCCGATGAAAGCGGCCATGTAATTCTTTTGCTGCCCATTTTCCTATTTTGTCATTTGGTGTTTGCGTTGTCAAGGATGTGTATTGTTGTGATTTAAGATTAAGGGGCGTAAATTTGTTATCAGAGCGTCTAATAATGCGATGTAGCTCGGAGTCTCTGGTATAGAAATATGTTCTTAGACCTTCAATTTGTTGGGCGCAAACATCTACTAGATCCAGTATTCCTCTTCCTCCATGTTTTCTAGCTAAAGTTATCCTCTCTATGGATGATTGTGGGTGGTGCATTTTATATTTTGTTAGAGAGGTTCTTATCTTGGTGTTAAGATGTTCTAAGTCCGTCTGACTCCATTTAATAACACCAAAGGAAGAGCTTATAGCAGGCATGACATAGGTATTAATGGCTTTTGTTAGGTTCTTAGAATTAAGCCCTGTCTTTAGAATTCTTTCCAGTCTGGTATTGAATGACTTGGTAAGTAGATTTTTAATGTCTTTATGCTCGATTTTATTGGTCTGCAGCATTCCTAGGTATTTATAGGGATCATCGGTCATGGGTGCAATAACAGTCCCCTCATCTAATCTAATGCCTGGCATCTCCTTGAGCCTACCCTTAACAACATTTACAGTTTGGCACTTGTTCAGACCAAATTTCATTCCAATGTCGTTACTCATAGAGTGTACCAACTGTGTTACTGTTTCTAGTTGTGAAGGGCTGGCAGCGTAAAGCTTTAAATCGTCCATGTAAAACAAGTGGCTGAGGATTTTGGATTGGTTGTGCGTTTTGATTTTAAACCCATAGCCTGTTTTATTTAAGACATTTGAAATAGGATTTAATGCAAGGCAAAACCACAATGCACTTAGTGAATCTCCTTGAAATATGCCTCTTTTGATTCTGATGTCTTGAGTTACCATCACGTTACTGCCTGTAGTTATTAAGAGCCTTGTTTTCCAGGATTTCATAGAGGTTTCTAGAAACGATATTATTGTACGGTTAATGCCGTATATTTTCATCACATGTATTAGCCAGCTGTGCGGAATGGAATCAAAGGCTTTTTGATAATCTATATAGGCCATATGCAAATTTCTAGTTTTTTCCTGGCTTGTTCTATAACAACTGAATCTATAATTAATTGCTCTTTACAACCCATAGCTTTCCTTCTGCAACCTTTTTGTTCTTCAGTTAATATACCTGTTCTGTCTAGATAAGTATAGATTTTGTTGCAGATTATAGCAGACAATATTTTGTATAGGGTGGGCAGGCATGTGATGGGTCTGTACTGTGAGGGATCCAGTGTATTTGTGTTCTTTGGAAGAAGGTAAGTTATCCCCTGAGTTAAAAAATCAGGTGTAAGCGACGGATCATTTAGTATCCTCCCAAATTGATATGCCAGAAAAGGATGGATGCTGGTAAGTCTTTTGTACCAAAAATTTTGAATACCGTCTCGCCCAGGGGACTTCCAATTCGGTAATCTACCAATAACATCTTTGAGGTCGCCCACAGATATATTAACATTTTCCATGTTAACCTGTTGAAAATTATTAGATTCAGTGTTGATCCAGGTTGCATCGTGTCGATGTTGGACGGGTTCTGACCATATACTTTTCCAGAAATCTTCTACTTCCTGCTGTTCTGGAAGTTGGGAATTTTTGTTGTTACTCGATGTATCTAGATTTCTGTAAAAATTTCTCTCACTCCTTGAAAACCGTAGATTATCCTGTTTTCTTTTAAAGCTTAATCTGTATCTTTTACGCCTTTTCGTAAGTGCTGCCAGCTTTTGTTTTAAAGTGTCCAGGTAATCAGCTATTATTGTTGACTGCTCTTGTTCATTTTTTCCCGCTATCTTATCTTTTAGTTCTCTAGGGACCTTTTTGGCTAGTTTGCAGTTTTTATTTCCTCTGGAGAGTTCCTGAGTTCTACCAATGTCTATTCTAAGATTTTCGATTTTTCTTGTAAGTCTCACATCCCAGGCTGGTATTACTGATTCTGTCCCCGACTTCTTGGTTGTTTGTTTTAAATTCTTTTGTCCATTTAGCTCCAGGATCGATAAAGCGGCACAGTAGACATGTAGATGTAGTTGTTCCAAGTCCATGTCGTTAGTTAAATATTCTGTCAGAGTGTTATTTGCAACTTCAATGATGTGGTTTGTTTGCGACCCAAACTGTAATTTGGGTATTTTGTCGCGATAATTTGGATGGCTACCATTAAGTTGCAATAAGTGAGTTTGAAAAACTTCCTGCCATCTTTCTTTCTCTTGGTTGGAAGTTGCCGTCGGTACCTGTATAGGCGGTGTTCTACGTTCCTCGGGTTCTTGTTCTTCGGGCTCATCTTGTTCTATCTCGCTGTGGTCTATTTCTCGTCTTACCTCTTCTCGGATTTGTTCTATTGTGGCCTGAGGCAGAAGATTGTTGGAGAAAATTACTCTTCGTTGATCAGCGATTCTTTGTTCAGAAAGGTTGTCAAATTGTGGAAGACTTCTTATAAAATTATGGTGCATTCTTGCTCGGTACATAGTCAGGTCGGTCTCGAGTGCCGTGGCTCGAAAGTAAGAGCGTATGACTTGTTTATTTAGCTCATTAGTCCATTTCATACGTCTTACGGGTCCTGTCTGGTGGGTGCAGCTCGTTGCTGCACAGCACTTCTGACTGGTGAGTGATCCGTTCTTGCCATTCTTGTGGTTCCATCTCGAAGGGCGGCGCCACTTGCTTCACCGTTGCCTTCTTCAGGCTGAACATCACGACGGTTCCGAGAAGGACCAGCCCGTAGTCCTTCCCCGCCTTGGTTTTGGCTTCTTGTAACTGGAACCAACTCTCATCTGGGTGGTTAGCCCAATGGTGTCTCCCTCTCGCGTTCGCCCAATCACTGCATCTCATCCACCGGGGTTGGTTACCCGATCTCTGTTCAGCAGATTTTGGTTACCAGGGCCTACCATCGTGGAGGTGCGAGTAGGAATTGACAGGAGTGGCTATTTGAGACGCTTCACTGCCCTTAGACCTTTATTATTATTATTATTATTTAGAAAGATCCGACATGACGTATCCCATGGCTCCGACCCCATAGGGCGTCATGCGGAAGGCCATCCGTATCGAAGACCACTCCTCGCGTCCGCTCGGTCAGTGATCTTCGGCCAAATTCATTTGCCTCAGTAAACGAAGGGACCCAAGGACAACAGATTTCTGCATTTTCATCACCAGTTGTTCGGGTGAATGTTGACATGCGGGAATACACTTCAGCTCCCCCAAACATTTTCCTTTATGCCCCCCAAAACGCCGACAATCAGGACAACCAATCGCACGTTATACTCCGGATAGAGCCTCCGAAGTTCGCCAAGTAGATCCTGATATTTGGCTCGTTTCTCCCGTTCCTTTATATCGATGTTAGTTTCCGCTGGGGCGGAGAACTCAATCACATACATAGAGTTCCTTTTATCAAGGAGAACGATATCAGGTTTATTGGCGCGGATTTGATGCGACAGTTGTCATTTTCCACTACTGCCTCGATATCGCCGGGAGCAAATGGCAAAATTGCTGTTTCGTCGATGCCGTAATAATGTCTGAGGTGATAATAAAGTACCCGAAGCGCATCGTTATGTCGGTGGATGTAACCACTTACAGCATGCACTGGACAAGCTGACAATAAGTGCATTAGTGTTTCGGGTTGCTGTCGACAAGCTCGACAAGCAGTATCAGGAATGTTAGAAAACTGGCTTCGGTATACCAATGTGTTTATCACCCCATCCTGGCATGCTAGTAGGAAACCCTCGGTCTCAGACTTGAGCTCAGCAGATTTCAAAAACCCAAACGTGAGGTTTCGAGATAGATTGAGTCTTTCTATGTTTCGGTAAAATACTCCGTGTTGGGGCCCTTTATTAATGTGATCTTCTAAAGCATCTGCTGTTCTGCTCTTTTAACTGCAGTTCTTACGGCTTTAGACTCAAGCCTTACAAGTGACTGGTCGTCGTTTGGATCTATTGCAAATCTGAGACCGAATTTATCCGCTGCTCGCTCCGCTGCCTTAAATAGAAACGCTCCAACATTAGCTGTTTCGTGTGCTCTTACTAGTTGCATCAGTGGATCAGTACTATTGGCAACTTGACAAGCAAGACTCAAAACCAGTCGATCGTGCATACACCCCAAGCTTAAAAGGCCACGACCTCCCTGGTGGCGTGGGAGGTAAATACGGGATGTTGATGAGCGCGGGTGGATGCTACGGTGAAGATGCATCATTTTTCGTGTGCTGACGTCCAGCTCGCGCAGTTCCTCTCGCGTCCACTTAACCACTCCAAAAGAGTAAAGCAATACAGGCACTGCTAGCATGTTGGTAGCAAGGACCTTATTTATTCCGGATAATTCGGATTCCCAAATTCTCCGTAAACGTCGCCTGTAATTGCCTCTAAGCTCGGTCTTCACAGCTCTAACATCTTGAGTCCGGTTTTGGTCGATTCCTAAATATCGATAATTCTCGTTGTTTTGTAGAGGGCGAAGTAGCGCGCTATCGGCAAGCTGGTCAGCTTCTAAATCGTTTCCGAACCGGCCTTTATTTAGCTTAAGTTTTGCACACTTGTCGAGGCCGAACTCCATTCCAACATCTCTGGTGTATTCGTGAACCACTTTAAGAGACTGTTGTAGGTCTCGCTCGCTAGTTGCGTACAGTTTTAGGTCATCCATATAAAACAGATGGGTTACCTTATGCTCACGTCTTCCAGGTGGTCCACAGCAATATCCGCGTGTCTTTCGAAGAGACACGGATACGGGAAGCAGCGAAATACAGAATAGCAAAGGACTGAGTGAGTCACCCTGAAATACGCCCCTTTTAAACGTTATGGGTTCGGTAATAATTTTTTGTGCTCCAGATGTTATAGAGAACTTTGATTTCCAAAGTGACATCAGTCGCTCAATGCATCGAATTAGGTTAAGAGGAACCTTAAGATCTTTAAGCAGATGCAACAGTAATTCGTGAGATGTTGTGTCAAACGCTTTTTTGTAGTCAATCCATGCCATATTCAGGTTGCGTTTGTATTGGATTGAGTCTTGTGTAATGCATCTATCGATTAGGAGATTTTCTTTGCAACCATTGATTCCTCTTTTCCCTCCTCGCTGCTCCCCTACATCAGAGAGTATGGGATCAACTGCACTCAATGTTCTAGAATATAAAATTCTGGTGAAAGCCTTGTAGCAAGTATTGAGGCAAGTGATCGGTCTAAAAGTTTTTGGGTAGTTTTAAATCCCCCTTTTTGGTATCAATATGGTTCGGCCTTCAACAAACCACTCAGGAATTGGCGTGTCCCCGTTGAGCCAAGAATCAAAGATTCTGGCTAAATGTGGATGTGTACTGGGAAATTTCTTCCACCAGTAGTTGTTGATACCATCCGGACCAGGTGCAGAATAGTTTCTTACACCATCTAGGGCACTTTTCACCTCCTCCGGCGTGATTGGCGCACTCTCATGCTGGTCAAGCTGCTTGTCCACACAATAGGCTCTAAAGTTAGTCAATGCTGGAGTGTCTCGTTGTAATGGCTTTGAGACTTCGTAAACATCCTTCCAGAACTGTTCCACGACATTTGCTGATGGCGGATTTTCAATTGTTGGTGTTGAGTCTGCGAGAAAGCTAGAAGGCCTAGTTACGAATTTATTTGTGTCTCTTATCCCTCTAGCCTTTTTCTTTAAGCTGTTGTTTATAACACCCAAGGATCGTATGCGGTCTAGGCAACGCTGTTTGATGATGAGAAGCACACGTCTGTTAAGTGTATGGTGTTTTTGGCGTAGCTTTACAGCTATTTTCCTGATTTTTCCAGTGAAAGGTCTGTTGGATGATATATATTCTAATACACTTTGTATACGTGATGCTTCTTGCCGCGTCAAATCTATTTTCTTGGCTATTTGCTGTATTCGGCGTTCGGTCTTTTGAAGAGTTTGGTGAAAGCTGTCTGCGCGGTCGTTAGGAATAAGTTGTTTCGCAGCCTCATAAACAGCGTTGTTAAGTGCCAATATATCTGTATGTTCTGAAAGTCTGTCTCGAAGTGCATTGTCCGCTTGTGCGATATTTTGAGGCTTTATGTAGGTCTTGATATTGATGTTTACAAGTCTTTCTGTTAATTCATTATCGGCGTTCCCGGGAGCGATCTCGTTTATCATATCCTCCGCAGGCTGGTCCTGTTCTGGTTCCTGGATAGGTTCCAGGTCTTGAGTTGGCTCCTGTTGTTTTGGAGTTCTAACATAACCAGAGCGGTTAAGATAAGCTACATAGTCTCTCAAACGCTGTTCAGAGAGATGACTGAGTTGCACCAGCTGCATCCCATGACCCCGGGTGGGTCGTGATGCTTGCTCATCAATGCGCTGTTCACGTAACGATGCATTGAGTGTACTCCCGTGCCCACCGCCTGCACCCCTATCCGAACGGGGTGGATTGTTGGGAGCTTGCTCATCATTGCGTTTCGTAACAATGCGAGATATCCGTGACCCTGCGGGATGTCACCCCACAGAGTCTCGGCGGCGTCTCCACAGGCTACCGGACCGATTTAAGGCCTCTCGTAGGTTGCTGTTGGTACCCGCAACCCCTTCAAGCTCGCTGGCAGTACCGTCTTGCTTGGATTGTTTCGTGTTGGTAGCACCAGGAACAATGCCAAGCATTGTCCTGGTGGCCAACTGATTATATAATTAATTATTATTATTATTATTTGGGCCTATAACACAACCACTACAAGTCTAACAAGTGTATAAATAAATTATACAAGTGTAGATATTCTGTAACATAAAGTAACTTGTAGTTACTAGTGGGGCACTGGTAATTATGGGACTTTCTCTACAATTGTAGTATCTTTTCGTAACACAAAAATGAGACTTGTACAGTTGTGTTACGGAATTGTCGACAATTGTAGACAATTTTCTACCTACCTTGATTGATAAGTAGATTGAGCGTACTAGTGTAGTGAAGTCTTTCATCGTGAGCGTATATCTATAATTCGACTGTCGATATGTGGTCCAGCGATTCGGATAGTGAAAACGAAAATGGTCGTGCAGTATATCGCTATCGGGAGAGAATTAACTTTGTCATACTGACAGACGGGGAATTTGTGGAAAGGTTCAGACTTAGTCGACAACAGTGTGAAAGTCTTCTTCAAGATATAGGTCCAGCCATAGCGAATATAACGATTCGATGGTATGCCTTGTCACCATTACAGAAACTGCTTATTGCTCTGCATTGGTTTGGAAACGGAGGGCAATACCATGGAGTATGTGATATGCATGGAGTATCAAAAATGACCGTATGCAGATGTGTTCACGAAGTTACTGCTGCTGTAAACGAAATAAAATTTGATGTATTAGTTCGATGGCCCGACAATACAGGGAACGTAATAGAACGTTTTCATAATTTGGCAGGATTTCCTGAAGTTAGTGGAGCTGTAGATGGAATCCTCATAAATATCGATGCCCCCACAAACAACGAACCTGTTTACGTCGATCGTCATGGGAAGCATTCCATCAACTGCATGGCTGTATGTGGGCCTGACTTAAGGTTTTATTATATAAGTGCAAATTGGCCCGGAAGTGTGCACGACGCGCGGGTACTCCGTAACAGTTCTCTGTTTCGTAGAATGGAAAACGGTTGGAGACCTCATGCAAATGCTGTCATTCTTGGAGATTCCGCTTATCCTTTGCGTGAATGGTTAATTCCACCAACCTATGACGATCCGATGAACCCAGCGCAGACCGCATTCAACAGAGCTCATAAACGGACTCGACGCATTATTGAAAACGCTTTTGGCGTATTGAAGGAAAAATTTCCATGTTTGAACCACCTACGAGTTGATCCAGCCTTCGCAGCAAATATTTTTAAATGTTGTGCAACATTGTGCAATATTACAAAAATTGATGAAGATGATAATATGGTATTAAATGGTGATGATGATGATCAAGGTGACGAAAACAACCTCAGAGATAACGAAGCACCTCCACTAGCAGCTCGAGCTATAGTTCAACAGTTTATAGATTTTTTTAGGATAAATAATTAGCGTGAAGAAGAAAAATCAACTTTAATTAATTAAATATGTAAGAGAATATGATTTTTTTTACAAAACTAAATATTTAAATATGTGGTACGCTGGTCCTCTCCATAAGAAATGTAGTCTCTTGCAAAACTTTGTGTAAATTCGGATCTTGGAAGGTTTAGTGCAGTTTCCAACTGTAAAATCTCTAGTTTGGTCTTGTGATTTTGCAGTTTCAGGTGTTCAATTTGCAAGTCAAGTTTTACTTTTTTCTTGTCTTCAATTTCTTCTTGACGTGTCATGCTACGCTTCTGTTTTCCTAAAAAATGTAAACTGTGTGGTGGTAATTGGCACAAAATTTTCTTATTTAAATGTGACCATTTAGGATCCAGACCTGCTTGATTAGAGAATTAATTTTACCATATTTTGATTTTTAATACAACAAGCAGGCCTTGACAGGAACATTATTTTTATTTGCTGTGTAGATGTGAACTATTAGATAATTAGTTAGTGTTTGTTTAATAAATAAAAATACATAAAACATTTTAATTACTAGTTTCTCACAAACTAAACTGCAAAAAAGCCATTACTAATAATGTTTTATAAACTAGGACTAATAGTGTTTTATAAACTTTACCTATGCGGCTGGTTGAGGGTACGCCCGGGTCCTGCGTTAATATTCTTGGCTGTTCTGTTGTTGTGCTGTCTTGAGGTAGCGGTTCTGCATCGTCCACTTCGTCCAATGATTCTGGTACCCCAAGACCTACAATCACTGGGGACTCTTTTCCTAATATATCTAGCACCATATTATCGACATCGTTCAATTTCCCATGACCGCCTGTACCCGTTTCTCTGGCATTATCCACTTTTCCCTTAAAATTAAAAGCATATTTTGGATAAAATATTATGAATCAGGGCCTATGATTCTAATTTATTTCGCGCAATTGAAACTAATTTCGATAACAACTATAACAATATAAAAAAAACAACATAATTTCGACTATCAACGGATAATTTCGACTGAATTTCAGTCGAAATCTCAATTAGAATCAGGGCCCTGCTTACTTATAATCATATGCACCGATTTTCTTGCGAGATGTCAAAAGCTATGGAATTTAGAGAGGAAACAATATACATATTTTAATTATTGAGAATTGACACGTATGGTTACTAAGCTTAAACATAATATTTTGATTCCAAAAATATGCACTTGCCTATTAATATTGAAACACCTCGCATAAGTTCAACTAAATCATAAGAGTAACAAAACTAGTACACTACGCTCTTACTTACCATTGTAATTTTCTTCATATTTTGCCATAGTGTGTCTCTGGCATATGTCCACTCTTTATCTGAAGGCATTAAACAAACACTTTTTGCAACATTTGCTAATTCTTTCCATTTCTCAACTTTGTCTGTTTTTTTCAAATGGTCGGAAAAGGCACCGAATAGAATTTCTTTATTTTCTTTAACTTTTTGTAAAAACTGCATTTTCCTCTCAAATATTACTTGTTTGCTAGCCATAGCTACAAATATTATTTCACTTGCAGTCCTTGCACTTCACCACTAACACGAAAACACGTTAAGACATGTTACACCACGAATCGCGTTACCGAATAAAGCAGGTAAATAAATAAATTGTCTTGTAGGAACAACATATACAAGTGTAGAATATTTTACTTGTAGCTACAAGTATATGAAATTCTCTTATGTTACGAGAAATTAGGATACTTGTAGCTATAAGCGAATTACTTGTAACTTGTAGACTTGTTACAATTGTAAGATTTGTGTTATAGGCCCCAGAACGCGTGTTTCAAAATAAAAAGCCGCTTTGCTAACCAGAACTAACCATGAGCGACTAGAACTTAGGGCTTTTGAATTTGTCTAAATTATCCATACATAGAAGTTATTAACAAAATTTTTATAATTTTGATATGATTCTAATACGTTGTTAAAATTTACAAATTATCTATATTCATTGTATATTATAATTACATATTTTTAATTTTATATTTACAATAAAATCTACAAATAATTAAGACAAATTCAAAAGCCCTAAGTTCTAGTCGTCATGGTTAGTTCTGGTAAGCAAAGCGGCTTTTTATTTTGAATCACGCACAAAATCTGTTTTTGGACGGCTTGTTTGTATGCTAGACGCATTCTGGCAATTGCAAGAGGTCCAGAACGCGTTCTGGTTTACGTTAAACGGCCGGATAGCGATATTTCGGTCATTAGTAAAATGCTGTCGACCAGAACGGGGTTTGGCCACTTTTTCCGTCCATTGGCCGTTTTCGGGCTTTGCGCCCAACATATCTATATTGTGCATCTTTACTTTGAGTCCGTTTCGTTTTTTACTTTTACGCGACCTAGGCTTGAAAGGACAAATCAAAATCAAAAAACCATATTTACCTATTTTGTCCAAATACTATGTTTATTGTTACCTTACTTACAATTACATTGAAAGCCAATGTTGTGAGGTTTAATCTATGTCTTGAATAATCATGCCAAAGGAAGTACGATTGCGTAGTAGCCAATTTGCTCGCCTATTTTTTAGTTATTTTATTTCTTAAGTTAACCAAAATTATGATTTGCTTTGATACACACATGTTTAACGTTATCTATATTGTTTGCAGTTGCTGTAAGAAATTGTGTCATTTATTTTTTCTGTTTCATTATCACCCGATTGTGCAGTGAATCGTCAACTTTGGAGATGTCCGATGTATTATCTTATTTTTTTAAAACTTTCTTGAAACAGTACAGACGTTAGGACATGGACATAATTATTTAAGCACAAAAAGCTTACTCTGGTTGTGTTTTAGATGCAAGTAATAAAATATAACTCTTGTAAATAGAAAACTGTTAAATAAATTATAATTTTTTTTATGACATACATACATAAACTACAATAAATTTCACCGGATGATATTAGTAGACACTCTTTAAGCCAATAGTTTGCATGGAAATATTCCTAACCAAAGTATAATATAAAGGCTTTTTTCTAAGTAATCTAATATATTTGGGAAAAAAGTTTACATTAACATAATATGTCGAAAAATGTCCCATTTCCAAAATACAGGGTGTTGAATTTTATTTCTTTTAACGGTTTTTTTTTAGTTATTAAAAAATTAAAATGTCTTCATTTCTTTAAACTCTAAACAATTAGAGTGGTTATAAAAGATCATGTTTTAGTGTTAATAAAAATGTAATCGCTTTGCAAAGGGCGTGCGCCACTAGTATATTAATAATTTTAAAAATATAAGCACACATCTGAAATTTTAAAATTTGGTAATCTTATCCAAAAGAGTATCTTTTGATATCAGACGGTGAAATTTTATTAAAGTTTGTGCATTTATATCATAAATATTAATAAAATATATTATATTACACAGTTCTATATTCCTATGAGTTAATTTTAGACGTCTTTATTGTATCACTTGCATCCAATACACAGCCACGCCAAGCCTTTTGTATGCTTGAATAATTGCTTACATCCTTCCAATATCTTACAAACACTATTAGTAAGGCTGTACACACGGTAATTTCCACACAATTTCTTGCACATAAGTGTGCACGTATACGTTTCCTTTGAAGATTCGATAATGACATTAAGCATTGGGCTCAAACTCAATGAAAACACAAAGTCGTCCGTAAACTTTGTCTTTCCATATAATGGACACATCTCGATAAATTTACTTATTACATGACTGGTCATAGGCTTTGATACATACAGGTCTTTATAACATCTAAGTGATAGGTCAGTTAACTTGTCCTTTTTTGCAAAAGCATGGAAAATGTTAACATCTTAAAGCAGTGTAGCAGTAGCGCTTAATTAATATACACAGGCCAACAAATAAAAAGTGATTTGTGCTGGGCGTCGGACTACGATTTTCTGAAGTATTTTTTTTTTGCTGAACACGAACCTTAAGTCAAAATTGGGATTCAAACATCAAATAATTGAGAACAGGCGTAATTTCAGATATTACCGATTTTTTTTAATGAAAACGTCAATATCCTAAAAATTATAAAAGATACACGAAGGTTTATAAGACATAAACTCTGTATTTTTACAAGGCTTTTAATTTAATAGCTATAACGTTTTGTCTAAATGCAATATTTTTTGAGTTGTAATTAAGAAACCAAATTTTCAGAATTTGGGGAAAAAATTTTAAAATTCCATTTTTTTTTGTTTTTTTTTACAAATTTTAAGTAATTTAAGATTCAAATGATTAAAATAAATAATTTATTGTCAAAAAAAAAAAAAACAAAAATCACATTAATAAAAAAGATTTTTTTTTCCTTATTTTGACTGAAATATTTTGTCAAAATTAGACTTTTGTTTATATCTCCTTTATTATTTATCTAATCAAAAATATTTATATAACTTTTTTATACATAATTTAAAAAGCTATCCTTTTTGTTTTATGAAATTTTTTGTATCACTTATAGTTTATATAGTCGTAGTCCAAACATTTCGTGGTAGCAGGTTTCTGCCGGTAAATGTACCGTTTCGGTTTTTTGGGGCTTTTTCGATTTTTGGTGTTTGACCCCCAATTTTGACTTTAGATTAGTGTTTAGCGGAAAAAAATACGCCAGGAAATCTTAGTCCGACACTCAGCACACACCACTTTTTTTGTGGATCTGTGTCAGACATAAAAATGGTCAAATAATATTTTAAAGTTTTGTAAAAATGGTGAAGATAAAGTTTTTGAATCGACACTAAAATTATGTTTTGTTTCTGCTACTATATTTATTAAATATTAGCAGCAGAATTAACACACCATAATTTTAATCAAATATATAGAGTTAAAACGTATATCTACAATATAAAAAAGATTTTTAAGTAAAAAACCAAATGTCAAAATCGTAATAAAAAGGTACTACGTAGGTACTTGCCCGACTTTAAAAACTGGGACACTGCAATTTAATGTTCCTCAAGCAATTGTTTTTGCTAATCTAAACACCAGCATATTAATTTCTGTTAAATGCAGAAAAAAAGATTTAAAACAAACAATATTGTTATCCTACGACTTGGTTGTACATTGTGCTTCACTAGTTAAATTTTCGTGTCCTACACTTAGTGTTTTGCAAGCAATTATAAGTAATGTGTCTTTTTTAATACAATGGGGGTCACTAGGGAGAGCTTTGGGTCGCCGCCCTCCCCAAAAAAGATAATAAACATACAATATATAAGTATTTACATTTTATTTTTATATTTACTATACATAAACTAAATAAATATATACTTATTCACATATTTATTAGATTTATTAAAAAAAAAACATAAATGTTAAGTCAAATACTTAAAACAAACTGTACTGCACGAAATCTCTACGTACTTATCGGGTAGCCCTCGTACTAGACCTTTGAAATGAATTTCACTCTGCGTTTACGAGCTCAACCGAGATCTGCCGAGATCTGAAATGCAGCTAGACTCTGGAAAATCCGCCCGTAATTGATACATTTAAAAAAGTCTTCGTGTTTTAAAAACATTTTTACCATTCCAATTACAATTATTACTTTTTAGAAAATATTATAAGCAGAGAAAGATCGCTATTAAAAACGTTGTAGTTACGTAGTGACATTTTAAACTAAACGAAACTAGTATTTTATACAACACGTTTTAAAAATAGCGTGCCGTAAGTCACATGAGGGTAAAAAATACTTTTTAAACAAGTTGTAAACTCTACTTTTTCCACGACTGCACTATTTTAGTACATTGGCGTACCATAAAAGTAAATTGTTTATACTACGATAAATTAGGATTATACGGTATTTTAATAAAAATTGGAAAAAAATAAATGGTAATCTGTCGTCTGAAAACCATTGCCTCCTCGATCCCGGTTTACTGATAGTTTGTTGGCACTTTGAAACCTCTTTTTACAGCGGGATATCGGTGTATGAATAAAATATCAAGTAGGCCATATTCTTCACATAGTCTCAACCGTTCCCATAGGTGTATAAAACTAGGCATTTTCAGGCCTTGTTTTCTGTGTGTTTATTGGTGTTATCATAGCAGTGATCGAAAAGTCTTATGGTAACAAAAACAAAAAAATAAACTTTCATTGTAGTTCAGTAGTCAGTCTGAGATGATGTGTAGTTGCTTATATTACAATCTCAATTATAATCTGTTGTTGCCTAAAATAAAAAAACATATCAATATGGTGTGTATAATATATGTGTTTTTTTCCTTTTGTAGGTTGAGCCCTTCCTGAAAGATAAAACACGAGCCGCCACTGAATAAAAGTCACATCGGTTTAGGTCGCATAATGTTTACTAACTCTAAGTTGGTTCAAACAAGCGCAATTTTTGATGACTCTTAACCCCAAAAATATATTAAAAAACATTTTTAAACACAACCAAAGTAAATTATTTTAACATAAAAAACATCATAAAAATTTTAATATTTTTGTCTTTATGACAGCTCCTACGAAGGCTTGTTCATATATGACTTTATAGCCTTAATACTATGACGTGAGTGCCGGGTTTTTAGATGTTGACCCATTTTTCCCTAGTTCCGTCGACGATATCGAAGAACCGAAACATGTACGGTACCTTTTGGGCATACGGTTGTGCCGCCATGGTCGTTTACAAATAATTAATTACAAAAACTATACCCCATTAAAGCTTAACATGAAATCCGAATCACACACAACAGCTAAAAACGTTGTAAATTCTCTAATATGTGACCAACGAACCTAAGGACTCGTTGCAAAGTATCTAAAAATGAATATTTTTATATTTAACTGAATTTTCATACTGACTAAGTAAGAAAAAGGGTAATAACTGAAACAAACTGCATGATCATTTAATATCAGAGATCACTGCAGAGGGTTAGAGATATTCTTAGAATGCGAAGTTATAGTACAAGATATTACAAATGTAATTTGTGACTAACTTAAAAGTAAAAGTAGATACTTTAGAAATTGTATGTAAAATAACATTTCAATTTACACCTGAATAATTTCTCTAATTAGTAGCAGAAACTTTTTATCGGCTATAAGTTAGAATTGTATTGATAAATTTTTATACCTTTCTTTAGGAATACAGAAAAGATGGATATAATCTCAACGTTGCCGTGACAAGTCGGTCACCGTGTTTAGGATATAAAATATGTTAATTAGGCAATTATTAGAAATGACTTATTTTGTGGCTAATCTTCAACTACGTAGGGGTCAATTGACTCTGTGCATTCTGGTACCCTAAGACCTGGTCCTAAGCAATTCCTTCCTGCATATCATACAATTACTTCTATTTAAAAAGCTTAACACCACTTCAAATTAAAGAAAAATCGGATTTCACACTGACATATTCAACGCACTTTTTTCGAAACTTTCGAGATGGTGTTGAAGGATCGCAGACTAAAAGTGAGTAAGACAGCTAAGGCTACTAGGATTTTAGCTTAACAATATTTACATAAATATTTTGTCATGAAGAAGCTAGATGCAATGTCATTGTTATGACATTACTTTATAAACTTCAATAAAACGATCACAGAATGTTTTTTTAATTTTATATTAAAATTTGCTATTTTATAGGGATCAATAGGGCACAGTTAGTCTTTCCGAAACCAGGACCGTAGCGGTCCCATTGTTTAAAGATTTTTGGTGAGAACACAACAAAGACTTCTTGCACGGACCTACTTCTTATTGTGTTCGCGAGTTTCGGAAAAAGTGCCCGTGCGACTTTTCTTAAATTCAAAAACCCACCTTTAATTCGTTGAATATCATGGAGAAGAGTCTTTTAGTGTGAAAATCAACGAGCTAAAGTTGGAATTGTTTCTCTGCATCCACCATATTTACCACATTTAGCCCCCAGCGACTATCATCTAATTTCTTTAAAAGTGGCTCGGATATAAACATATTTGAGAATAAGGAAGTCATCGATGCTGTAAATAAGTATTTTAAGAGACTTCACGTTGTAAAAAATGTAGTTATCTTAATTATGTTAAAAAATAGGGCGAAAAACAAACTGAAAAAAAATATATTTTTTTATCAGGCATGAGCTTTTAGTACTTTATTTAAATGCTTTTTTTTGTCTCTTGGTTAATTAGTTTACTAAGCGTCAAACTAAAAAAAGTGATATATAGAAAATATTTATGTAAATTAGAAGGGAATACATTAAATCTGTCCATCCATGCAAACCTTCTTATCCGGTGCAGGTATACAATCTCAATCTGATTTCTCGCAAACTTGGTGGTCGAAGATGATAATTGGTCGGTAAAAATTACGTAAAACTAACGACAATAACCTTTATTAACTTTCGGGTTTACCTTCAGTGCTATAAAATAGTGGTTTGCCAAAGTCTGGTCAGAAATAATGACCGAATGGTTTATTTCGTGCTTTGCGGCATATTTTTATGGTCGTAAATAAATTGACCGAAATTCTAAGAATAAAATTATAGCTAAAAGTTAGAATATTACATTGGTATATTGATTTATACAATTTTAAATAGCTGCCCGTATTCTGAAAGACCAAAAAGCTAGTATTGTTTAAATTAACTATTGGTAGGTGGCTGATTATAATTTAGAAGACGAATTTTATGCTGATTATTTCATATTAATATTTTATTGTATAATAAAAAAGCAAACTAGATAATAAATCTCTTATGGAACGCCTCCAAGTCTAAAACATGTTTGTTTCCCATAGACTTTGATCATACTTATTTCAAAACCGATAAATAAAGACATGTAGATGTAGGTATCGTATAAAAATGCATAAAAATATTGTGGGAAACCTAAAGTAAATAATTATTTTAAATCTCCAGAAAGTGCTACTTAACTTTTAAATTTTTCTTATATTATGATCGATGCCAGTATACGCTTATTGCAGAACCAGGCAAGGTTTTATATTTGTATACTGCAATATATTTATCTGCTTTTATTGATATTAAGAAAGAAGGAGTGCATAAAATTACATAAGGTATTCTTAGAGAGATGTGGATTTTTTGAGAGAAATGATCCAAAATAGATTTTTGTTCAGTGATAATGTCCTTTAGGGAAAGGAGTTTTTAAGAAAAGTGATGCAATCTACAATTTTATTGTTTATTTGTTTACATAACTTGAGTTACCAAGTCATCTTTATAATACACCGCAATGGTACTAGATAAATGGGTGAAATTGCTTTCCATTTTTTTAATAAGAAATATTTACAATACTTTTTAGGCTTTTGGCTATATTTAGGTTTTCAATAATTTTTAAGCATATAAAGGTATACATTCGCGAAAACCGCAGTTTTGCTATAAAAATATATATTTGTATTTTATTTGTAATGTAAATAATTATCGTAAAAATGTTTTGCTTTGTAATGCCCTTCATATACAATCTAAACAAGATAACGCCATAAAAGTTTTAAAAATTTTAATACTTTGTTTATAATAATTTTATAACTTTGACAAAAAATGACAAATCAGAGTCATATTGTCAAATTATAAAGTTATTATAAACAAAGCATTACATTTTTTAAAACTTATGGCGTGATCTTGTTGGGTACGTATATAGGAAGAGCTCCACGACGCGAAAATATTATACGACAATTATTTAAACATTTTTTTTTAAATATACAATAAAGTCAAAAGCTAAAACAATTTTGTTAATTTACAATTGTCTACCTGGTTGAAAATGTAACTTCGACCTAAAGTTTTAACTAACTTTAAGTTAAATTTTCAACGGGAATAAATTCTTTGAAGTGTTCTCAATACACCATAATTATTAAAATTTTTCAATTAATATCTAATACCCAAAAAAATATTTATTGTGACGTACTCGGTTTTAACGCCGAGCGCGCAACCTATAATGTTGCGCGAAGGCCCATTTTCAGCATCAAATTAAAATTATAAATAATGGAGATAGAACTTGCGAGAGTTGGGGCTTTTTTATCGAGAAGTTCCTCCTCTTCAAGAATTATTTTTGCAATATCCGCCATCTCTTATAGTTAGTTGATAGTTAGTTGTGTTTTTTTTTAATTTCGTTTTTTGTTAATAACAATTGCAATTTTTGGTGGCGGAAAAAATCCCAAAAACGCGTTTCTTACATTTGCATTTCTTAACAACAGCAATCACGATATATCTCTTATCTTACAAGATTACCTACCTAAACTTAAGAAAGTTAGCCAAAGAAAATGGAAACAGGAATGGCACAAATATGGAAAAGAGACCAATACATTTTACTTTAAAATTCATACTGATATACCATACAAACACTGGTATTATAATAAGTCAGTACCAAGAAGCGCTCTATCAACTATAAGCCGTCTAAAAACAAACCATGGGCGTTTTCCTAGTCATTTTATAAAATTGGAGTAAAGCCAGATCACCTTTGCATATGCGGTGAATATGGAGACCTTAACCATCTACTTTTTAATTGTCAAATATATCACCAAGAAACCACATCTTTTTTAAATGTACTTGTCTTCAAAAACCTTAAATTACCTATTTGGGTATCAGAAGTATTAAGCTCAAATGATCCTGAATTAATGCACGCTCTTCACTCCTACTTACAAAGAATAAGCTTAAAACTCAATTATTTTTTTTACCTCTATTATTAGTAAAATTTAAAAACAATCTTGTTTTTTTACACTTTTCCTTTTCTTAATCCTTTAATGTCTCCCTTTTTTAGTAGTCCTCTTTGTTTGTTTTTTTTTTTTAAGTCGTCCTGACGGACCCCTGGGTGTGAAGCGTGTGTCCCCGTCTATTCATGTTGGTTAGGGAATTATCCTTCATATAATTAAATTCTATTTAACTTTTATCTTATGCAATTATTATTACGTGGCTAAAATACTTAGTTTGTAAGGCCAAAACTAGAGAAAAAAAAGATTTGCATTTCGCGTCATAATTTTTGAAGCCTTCTAACTATTTTTCGCAGGAAACACACTTTTCAACTAGACTATTAACATTTATGCAAACCTAATAATATTTTATAAACTTTAACACTAGAGCTTTGCCAGAAATTACAAATATCGTAAGTGCGCTTTTATTTTTTTATAAAAAAGTATACGTGACCGTAATATATATTTAATTAACCCAATCCACCCAATTAAGAGTATGTATGGGTTAAAGAAAAACAACCCAAATTTTCTTGACCTTAGGTTTTTGTTGTCAAAATTATATACAAGTTTAATTAAACATTATGCGGTTTTAATTCTGTTAGCAAAAAAATTAAAAAGACAAATATTAGCAACCTTTGCTCTTTTCCACATAATTAGCTAATTTTAATTGTTTATTAAAGCAATTATATTATTTGAGCAATGCTTAATTTTTGTAAGCATATCTGCTTATAAAAATAATCAAATTTAGAGTAAGCTTCTTTTCGAATGAGCTTACTCTAAACTTGCTTATTCTATTCCAAAAACAGTTGCAGGTTTGGCGATCTCAAACTAGTTAACTGGTGACATTGACAATATTAATAGTAAATTTTAGGAGAAATATTTGGTCCACCTTACTTAGTCCAAGGCATGCTAAAAGTAAGCGATATTCTTTCACTTGCAGTCTTATAATCTGTTTATAAAACAAATACTGTTAGTTTTCATTTAATCCTATTTAAATATGATTTTTGATATTTTGAAAACAACAACATGTCAAAACCTTCCATTAAATTTTAGTTTTAGCCTTTACTATTGACCT
The DNA here is from genome assembly GCA_019359885.1 of Listronotus oregonensis. Classification (NCBI taxonomy): domain Eukaryota; kingdom Metazoa; phylum Arthropoda; class Insecta; order Coleoptera; family Curculionidae; genus Listronotus; species Listronotus oregonensis. The sequence goes on along the minus strand of JAHBCN010000438.1, from coordinate 38,856 downwards.
ATGCCTTTTTTTCTACTGAAAATCAATACAAATCGATTAGCAAGATTGCAAAAGTGGAGCCCAAATCTAAGTACACAATGATTAAAAAACCATATATTGCCTAATATAAGGTTTCTGAATTAAAAATGAGACAAAAATATTATTTAAACTTATTTTCAGAACATACCTATTTTTTAGCTACAGGGTATGAAGGACAAGTCTTCCGATCGGGGATTTTGTTTTTATTTTTAGATCGAATTTTTTAATTTAAATAAAACGGGAACAGTTGGAATATTGATAGCAATGCACAAGTTTAAAATTAAAATTTCTCGTGAAGTTTATCACACGGAAACACTTATCTAAAATGAAGACGAAGTCTTTATCCAAAATCACGGCCTCCTATATTAGACCAAGTTCTTTTTTGGACTTGGGAGCAAATTTGTTACCGATCCATCTGTATAAATAAATGTTTTTTTTATTAATACGGTCAGGACAAAAAATGCATAAGAACTTTGTCAATTTTAATCTTTTAAAAGCCAAACATTTAATTGTTTAATAGTTCAATAAATGGAATAAAATTATTTTAAATTTTAACACTATTATGACTAGGTCCCGGATTTCGGAACGAGCTTGTTCCCTATACGTTTTTTATGTTTGGTAAATTCATTGGCGGCTATTAAGGAATATTAATAATAAGTAATTTAAAAATAAATAAAAACATAACAGGAGTTTAAATTTATTTCATACATAACTCTTTTAAATTGTTCGGTAAAATTGTTCTTTTTTTTAATTAAAATATCTCTAAGTCTAAAAATATTGACAATACAGCTTGTAACGAGTAAATCGAAAATGATTTTACAAATCAGTTCTTTTCTTTTGTAGTGCCTCAAAAATATGTTTTATTTTTAAAAATCCTGGATTTTTTCAAGATTTTTTGTGCATACAATTTTAATTTGTCATCAATTTCATTGGGAATAGATTTAAGCTTGTCTATAGTGATTTGAAATACATGAAATGAAGACACTAGGGGGGCATTTTGTTTTTATAACTGTTTAATCTTATAAGGAAGATATCCAAAATTTTCAAAAATAAATTTTAAATCAGATTTAACATTTGGTGGATTTATAACTTCTTTACTTTTTTTCACACTTAAAGCATCATCTTGTAAACTGTCGATAACATTTCTTAACACATTACAATTTATATGGTAATATGTTAACTGCTGCCATATTCCCCACCTTGTAATAGCAGGTTGTGGCGATAATGCGACATTAGGACACAAATCTTTAAATTTCGTAAGACGCGCAGGTGACTTAAGAAAAACTTTTTTTACCTCGATAACTAAACTTTAGCATATATGCAGCACTATCCGAAAGAAACAAAACGCCACTTTTCTGAATACTAGTGACCGACAGTAGTAAAGTAATACTTTCTACTACAGATTTTGTTATTGTCTCACTATTGGTTTTAGAAAGAAATTTACTGTTATTTAAATATAAGTTTTCAGGATCGTGATAACTTAAAGGTACAACTATAATACTAGCAACATATCTTCCCCTGATATAAGTGGTTTCATCGACACTAAACCATAACTTTTTTCCCTTCAGATTGTGTCGTATTTTGTCCATAGTTTTTAATTAGTACTTATCAACATAGTTTTATGCAGAGTTGATTCGTCTGGTACTTTTCTGTGGTAGTATTTTTTCCAAAAATGTCCTCGTGGACTGATAATTTATTTTATAAAGAGGATTATCAGCTGCAATAAAAGCTTTACACAAATCCATGCAGAAGTCTGCGTTTGATACATAATGTTTTCGTTCTGTAGATTTGGATGCCCCTGGAAAATTTTGCATATTTTCTAAGTGTTGTGGAGCTTTAACAATTCGATTTGATATGGTTATGTACAAATGAATTCAGAACTACAAATTTTGCACCAAACTCCAACTGCACCATTTTCTTAAGCCAGTCAATAAGCCTGATTTGAAAACCAAGCGAAGGTCAATCCGGATGTCTCTCTCACAAAATCTTAAAGTTATCTTGGATTGGGGCGCCAAAAATCTTGTTCAGTTTAATGCCTCCAAAACACAGGCAGGCGAAAAAAGTCCATCAATGCTCATCTGTTACATAATATAAGCGACAAAGTTTTGCAGAACAAAGAGTCATTTATTCTTGTCGGCGTTATTTTTAAGAATAACCTCAACTGGCACAAACACATTACATCCATAGCCTCAGCAGCTTCAAAAAAGCTTGGATTCCTCTTTCGAGCCAAAAAGTATTTCTCTTCTTCTAATCTGTATACTCTGTATGTATCCCAAATTAGGTCTTCTTTAGAATATTGTTTTTATGTCTGTGGAATGGCGTCTCCTACAACTCATTCAGAAAAGAGCTGTTCGTTTTATAAATAATCCCACGCTCATAGAAAAGCTTCGTCCTCTTGACCACCGACGAGCTGTAAGAAATCTGTCGCTCTCCTTTTGGTATTTTCACGGCTTCTGCTCAGAGAAGTTCCAGTATAATACCTCCTCTGGCAGCTCCCAACGGAGGAACACTTGGATGCAACTTTTATGCATCCTTTTACAGTTTAACTAGAGAGGCCATGAACTTCCTGATTTCGTAGTTCCTTTATCCCTAATGCATCCCGACTATGGAAACTGCTACCCGCAAAAGGTTTCCCTTCTTCTTCCAGTCTCCAAATATTTAAGTCCCGTTTGAACAAACTCCCTCTCACCACGCTTAAGATACCCACGGTACGTTAGTGCTTGGACCACAGCCTTCGTGGACTATCAAAAGTTAAAAAACACCTCTTTCACTTCTAAATTAAAAAGTAGAATATGGAAGGAGCCACTCCAACTTCATTTTTTTTACATGTACTCATTATTTATTTGTCTGTAAGCGACTTACACCTGTTTAAATATAACAAATTATTTTGGCACAAATATAATATGATTTACCCTATGTAACGGTACTGGTTTTTACGAGTTCACAACAAATCTACCCGGAGAGTTTTCGTACTGCACTTGAAGAGTTGCGTTTCCACCAACAAACCTATGTTTGTAGGGTTAATTGCATAATTATAAACCCTAATAGAACTGCAATCAAATATTTGTAAATTTATATAGACAAAAAGTCTATTTTATTTTCAATTTTTTTTTATATAATTTATATAAAAGCATTAATATCATAGTTTAATTCTTTTGTTGTTGCAAAAACTCTTCTAAATTTTTTACACCGAATAAAAATACCAAAATAAAAACCATAAACACCAAAGGAAGTTGAATTATTTATTGCATTTTTATTTGGTATATTCTATATCATTTTAAGCTCAAAATTGTAATGGTTTTTTATTGATGTCCGGTCCCTACTTATGACATAAAACCTTCTTCTTCTTCTTTCTACTCCTTAGGGAAGTGGCCCGTAATTTTGATAAGGCAATGAGTGAGTCAGTCAGTCAGTCAGTAGTAAAATGGGTGATTTTTAAAATCTAATATCTCAGAGGCCACTTGACACAGTGCCGGATTTAAGCATAGGCAACATAGGCAGTTGCATATGGGCCGCCACCACAAGGGAGCCGCCACCACAGTACAAAAAAATAAAATCGATAAAGGCTCAGTAAAAACAAAAAAATACTGAGTTTTGTTACAAATAGTTTGACGAAAAACCTATTTTTTTCTTTGAGCGGGAAAAGTTTACATTTAAAAATCTTTGAAATCAAGCAGCACGAAATATGAACACAAATGGCGCCTTTCGCGCATTCTACGCGCCTCGCTAGACCAATAGCAACAGCGGAAAATGTTAAAGAGTGATTTTCCAACTTTGAGGTAATTCTGAGAATTTATCTCACACTAATTGTGACAAATTGTACGGCTTTTTAAAACTGAAGCTTATAAAAAATAAACTTCGAAGGTCCATGACCGAGGACAGATTAAATATTTTGGCTCTCCTTAGCTAAGAGAGTGATGTTTTGAGGGAAATAGACTTTGACGATATTATCGATAAGTTTATTAATGTGAAAATCAGACGAAAAATAATTTAGCTTGTAGGTATCTCTAATTTTGAATAAATTTTATGTTAGCAACTTATTCAGTTGCTCTTTTCTTTAACTTGACCTTAATGGAAATTTTAAATAGTTGACCACAAACGATTTGAGGGCCTCCACCACATGCTTTGCCTATGGGCCGCCGAAGTCTAAATCCGGCGCTGGACTTGACATACCTTTTTTAATTTTTTTACAGGTAACTAGAATACTTATGTAAATTTTTATGCCAAATCTCATATCCTTATGTAAAATGATAACGAAGTTATGATGGAGGAAAAAGACCCTGAAACATTTCTTGTAATATACAAACATTCGTGCGTCAGGTCGAAACTTGGTCCGGCGTACTACCGGGCGCCTAGATCGGATTATCGGTTCGGAATTCAAAAGTGCCGTTTTTAACTACAACGAAGCAGAAAACAGGTGACATGTACCAAATCATTGGTAATAGTAATGTTTAAAAGTTATAATGGAATAATGATATAAAATTGGATAAAATGGCCCTACTTTCACAAATATATTTTTAAAATATTATCAATTTCAAATTAAACTGCAGTTCTTACGAAAATAGAATAAAACACGGAAAAAAAAATCAATTGGAGCTAGATAACCTGTCGTTAAAGTTCTTGCACTTTTTTAGATTTTTTTAATGCAAATGTTGGATTATATCAGACATATGTAATTCCTTTAAAACATTGTGCTCAATACTTATTATAGAGAGGTAATTCAAACGATTTTGGCCCATCGTAGACCAGCGATAATGTTTAATTAACTTGAACGTTGAGAACGATTTTTTCTACTGCAATTGGCTAGTATTAGATCTAAATAAAAACGAAGTGGTACCTCAACGTTTGGAACGTAATACACATAATAACTGTGCATTTAAAAGTTCTTTGCTTATATTTATTTAATAAGCCAAAGTCTTCTATAACGTTGTGAAACATTCAACGAATTGTACAAGATCGACAGCTGGGTTTTCATCCGAATCATTATTGTAAATTTTAACAAGTTTTAGTGAATGAGCTTTCATTTCATTGGAAGTTAAATTTTCCACTTGATGTAGAAATCCAAAATTGAAATGAATGGATTTAAAAGTGAAAATGCTATGTTTTGAATATAAAATAATTTGATCCATAATTGGAGTAAAATTTTGAGTTTTAAATTTCTCTTGTGGTGTCATTTTAACCTCGGGTACCTTTCCACAATCAGGTGGTGTATGTCGAATATTCCGTTGTCGTTTCCTATTAGTAGAAATGTCTGATCCGCTTAACTTCGTGTCTATTGACTTATATATTTTAAAGTTATGACGGATTGGCTTTATTATTTTAATTAATGTTGTAACTGTACCAAGTTACAACATTAATTAAAATAATAAAATAAAACCCTATAAAAATAAGCGGATCTGCATAGTAACAGACAACCAAGCGTCACTGGGGGCACTAGTGAACCCCAAGGTAACCTCCAAGCCGACATGGGAATGCCAAAAAGAACTGGAAGTCTTGGGAGAACGCAACAGAGTAACTCTCTTGTGGGCACAGGACATTCGGGAATAGAAGGCAACGAAAAAGCGGATGAGCTAGCGAGACAGGGATCATCCACACCATACTTTGGACCAGAACCTGCCCTTGGAGTGATCAAAACCACAGCACGAGGGCAAACCAGGGAATGGATCCGAAACAAACACGAGGAATATTGGGGAAACCTCAGTAGAATTAGACATGGAAAAAGCTTCATAAGGGGCCCATCCAAAAAAACGAAGGAAGAACTACTCAGACAAAGTAGGAAAAGACTTCGCATAACGGTAGGGTTGCTAACAGGGCACGATAGCCTAAGAGGACACCAACACAAGATAGGCTCATACATTGGGGACCCAAGTTGCAGAATGTGCGACGAGGGGGAAAAACAGCCTACCATATCCTGTGCGAATGTGAAGCAATGAATCACAAATGACAGGCATTATTTGGGCAACCAAAAATGAGACCAAAGGAATATATCAACCAACCAGTCTCGGAGTTTACAGACTTGTGGAAGAAACGAGACTAGTGGGAGGATTGGTATAAGGATAATGGGAGATTAGGCACAAAAAGCCCAATAGTCTGCGCAGCCGCCGGTAGTGAATCAAGACGGCTCCCAGGGAAGAAGAACACTGTACCAAGTTTCATTAAAAATTGAAAAATCAGATGTAAAAATAGGAGGAAAATCCCAATTCTGAAAGTTTTTTTTCACACTCTGAATCTTAAAAATAAGGCCGTTTTTGAGCTATGTTTATACCGCATTATTTTCTTATTTTTCATCGTTTAGGGCCTAAGCGATGGCATATGATTTTAAATCATTCTGTAATACAGGGTCTGTATACCTATATCGTACTTAATTTTCAAGCTAAAATTATAACCTGTACTTTATTTATCAACTGACGAGTAACTTTTCGCTCTATGAATTCGGTAACAAATTTATTATAATTAAATATTATAAAAATATCTTTTTACTTTAAGTGGTAACCATTCTGATTCATTATTTTCCCAATATCAAGAAACACCAAAGGAAATACCAATTAAAATATTATTACACATCATACATTTTTAAGGAGAACATTATTTTTATTTCATCTGAAGTCTTATAACCAGTTTAAAAAGGTCTTTGAATTGTTAATTTAATGCCGAAATTCTTATTACCTGAAATACGGCTTATAAAAGGAAACGTTAATTCCCACACACTGATGGATCCCAAACATTTTTGGTAATTATTGCTAAGGAGATATATGTTTATTTCATTTTCTTGTTACTTCATGTAAATGAAATGAAATTTATGCACCGTGAGGTAAATATATGGAATATGTTAAGTCCAAAAGTATTTCGTGTTTAATTATCTTTCTTACACGTTTTATTAAAAATAAGTGGGTATATACAGGGTAAGTCAACGATTAATTAAAATATATTTACGACATACAAATGACATGTAAAGACAAACTGTATCCGTTGTTTTATACGTATACAGGGTGTCCCAAAAGTAATGGGATACAGAGCAACAGCAGATTCCTTAGGACAAAATAATGCAATTTACGTAAACTTGCCTTATCCCAAAGTTGATGATAATTAAGATACAGGGTGTTAAACTTTTAATTTTGTTTTCATTTTGTTCGTATTAATTTTTTAATTAAATGACATAGCGGTACAAAATTGGGATTCTTCGGGGCAAGAAATTTAAATTTAGTTATGCTTTTGATGTTGCTACTAGAGGGCGCTAGCTACAACCTACCCCAATTGTTTTAGATGGCATAACTTTTTTTAAGCTTAGTGTATTGACCTGTTTATTAAAAAATAAGTAACTATAATTTCCTCTGCATCAAAAATGTAAACCTGATTTAAGTCTCTAGGAGCAACTGTTTTCAAGTTAAACGCACTTTAAAGGACCTCGCAATTTTCCTATGGAAAATGAAATTCTGCCATTTATTTTTAAACTTTGCAAAATAATAGTTCTTAACCCGCTGATCAAAAGTCTTCACGGGTACAAAATCCGAAAACCCCTCTCACTCCCCCAAAATCACCCTCAAAGTTTCCAAATCCCCAGTGACTTTTGAGGGTGATTTTGGGGGAGGGTAAGAGGGGTTTTCGGGTTTTGTGCCCGTAAAGACGACAGCTTGTTGAGAACTATTAGTTTGCAAAGTTTGAAAACAATTGGTCGAATTTTTTTTTCCATAGGAAAATTGCGGGGTCCTCCTAAAGTTCGTTTATCTCAAAAACAGTGGCTCCTAGAGACTTAAATAAGGTATACATTTTTAATGTAGATGGAAATAAAGTAACTTAATTTTTAATGAGCAGGTCAATATACTAAGCTCAAAAAAAGTTATGCCATCTAAAACAAGTGGGGTAGGCCGTAGCTGGCGGCCTCTACTAGCAACATCAATAGCGAGGACAAATTTGAGTTTCTTGCCCCAAACAACTCCTAGATCCCCAATTTTGTACCGCTATGTCATTTACTTAAAAAAATATTACGAAAAAATAAAAAAAATAAAAGTTTGACACCCTTTATCTTAGTTATTATCAACTTTGGGATAAGGCAAGTTTACGTAAATTGCATTATTTCGACCTAAAAAACCCGCTGTTCCTCTGTGTTCCATTACTTTTGGGACGCCCTGTATAAATGATGCACATATAAATGTTTTGATTAAATAATGTTGCCTTAGAAAAAGGTCATTAAAAGGTTTTTTTATTTTTAAAGTTATTTAAAAAATTGAACTATACCTAATCCTAATGCAATACCCCATACCCAAATTAAACTTTTTTTTAAACACTATAATAAGGAACAGACAATTTTGATACTTTTCTCTGCAAAGTTTAAACTGGGTTAGGTTAAACAAAATGATTTAACACTTGAATCTGGGTTTTTTTAGTGTAATAATTATAAGATCCTATATAAGCTGACATAAAAAAATTTTTTGCTTTGATAAAACTGGAAGTTAAGAATTTGAAACAAACCTTAGATTAAAATGATAAACTTGTTTTGTTTTCACTCAAACCTTTAAGGTTCTTAGGTTAATTAAGAAGTTAATATTTCAAAAGTATTCTTACCAGTAATAACTGTTGTCACAAGCCTATTATTAAAAATAATTAGTGTTATCAATTGTTATATATATTTTTCTTATCCTTATTTAATTATTCTGCGGATGAGCTAGCGGGACAGGGATCATCCACACCATACTTTTGACCAGAACCTGCCCTTGGAGTGACCAAAACTACAGCACAAGGGCAAACTGGGGAATGGATCCAATACAAACACGAAGAATATTGGTACAGCATCAGTGGAATAAGACATGAAAAAGGCCTTATAAAGGACCCATCCAAAAGAACGAAGAAAAAACTACTCATACAAAGTAGTAGACTTCGCATAATAGTAGGGCTGCTAACAGGGCACGATAGCCTAAGAGGACACTTACTCAAGCTCGTATGATGGGGACCCAAGTTACAGAATGTGCGATGATGGGGGAGAAAAAGCCTACCACATCCTGTGCGAATGTAAAGCGTTAAATCACAAAAGAAAGGCGGCATTATTTGGGCAACCGAAAATGAATCTACAGGAATATATAAACCAACCAGTCTCGGGGTTATACAGACTTGTAGAAAAAACAAGACTAGTGGACGCACTTGCTGATTATCATACCCCACCAACAGTAAATGGATGGATAATGAATATGCCCTCTAAACGAGTAATAGAAATAAAGGCTAACGATGTTAAGGTCAGGAGCAAGGTAACAAAAGGCTGTCCGCAGGGAGGAGTACTCTCACCCTTATTATGGAACATGGTTCTAGACAGACTCTTGCGAAGCCTTAAAAACGAAAACCTATACACGATAGCATACGCGGATGACGTGGTTATTTTGCTAACAGGCAAATTCCTGAATGTAATCTGCGATAGAATGCAACATGCCCTTAGGAAGTTGGAACAGTGGTGCGTTGAACACGCTCTATCTGTAAATCCCAAGAAAACAGAAATGGTTCTGTTTACAAAGCAAAAGAAACTAGGGAACCTCAAAGCACCCGTTTTTTTCAATACAAAACTGAGCTTCTCAACAGAGGTCAAATACCTTGGTATTACCTTTGACAGTAAGCTAACATGGAACTCTCACTGAAGAACAGAATAAAGAAAGCAAATATTGCATTTGATCAATGCCGTAGAACCATAGGAAAAACTTGGGGATTCTCTCCCAAAGTAGCCCATTGGATCTACACGGCCATAATAAGACCCATGGTATCTTACGGTTCCATAGTGTGGTGGTCCAAAACAGAACAGATCACGGCGAAACATAAGCTAGATCAAATTCAAAGAATAGCATGTTTAAACATCACAGGTGCTATAAGGACTACACCGACTAGAGCTATGGAGGTGATATTGAATCTCACCCCCCTTGATATATTTGTAAGGGAAGCGGCTTTGATGACTCTAACACGCCTCCGCATGGTCGGTCTAGACACTAATGTAGGCACTGGCCTAACTGAACGACGCCTGTGGAGGGATGTTACAGGAGAACTTCCAATTCTACAGGCAAGAGCGGACTCAGTTGCAGCAAGCTTCGTTTTCAATAAACCCCACACAATCAACATAAGAGGAACAATACCAAAAAAGGCGAGTCTAAAGGAACCATTAGCCTGTACACTGACGGCTCTAAGACCAAGGTGGGCACAGGCTGTGGCATATACTCACCAACCATAAACCTGAAAATCGGATGGACAATGGGCGCCGAACCCAGCGTGCTTCAATCCGAACTGACAGCCATAACCACAGAGGCTTACGAAATTAAAAGTCGCAACATCGCCAACCATACGATCTGTATTTATACAGACAGTAGGCAAGCATTACTAGCCCTGAAAAGACCACGCATTACTTCGGGACTTGTACTAGAATGTCGTCAAGCCCTGACTATCATCTCTCTGAATAATGTGGTCAACCTAGCCTGGATCAAGGAGCATGACATATCTAAAGGGAATCATACTGCTGCGCGGACGGAAACTAGTTGGTCCCGTCCCCACCATTGGACTGACAATAACAGCAATTAAAGACATCATTGAAGAATACTCCTATCGACTGTTTATAGGAAAATGGGATGATACTACGAACTGCAACTTTGCAAAAATAATGCTGAGCTATCCAGACAAGTCAATAGCGAAAAAAACCTTATGATGTCCAAGAGGAACCTCCGAACACTAACGAGCGTTCTAACTGGCCACTGCGGGCTACGAGGACACCTATTTAAAATGGGTCTAACGAACACAGGATTATGTAGAGGCTGTAAACAAGAAGATGAGACCGCGGAACACATTCTTTGCGATTGTCCCGCCCTCACATTTGAACGAAACTCCATGCTGGGCACGAACTGGCCATTACTGGCCGAAATTAGGGAGATTCCACATAAAGACGTCGTCAACTATTTTAAATGAATAGGTTGGACGACGCAGTAAATCTCCCGCCTACAAGAGGAAGCACAAAGGACCTACTGAGGTCTAGGTGCAGTGGTATATTACCACCCTCTGAACATTTAGATCAGAGGAGTGTAAGGATTGGTATAAAAGAAAATGGAAATTTAGGCACAACAAGCCCAAGAGGGTGCGCTGCCTCCGGTAGTAAATTAAGACGGCTCCCAGGGAAAAAAATATTCTGGTTATTTTAATAGTGGCAATTAAAAATATTTATCCTTTAAAATTTAATAAATTGTAGTTGGTTCTTTATAGTATAATTGAAACATTGATTGACAGGTTTTATAAATTATCAAAAAAAGCAAAATAATGGTTGTGCTTAACCCCTAACCCGAGAGCACGGTATCACAACCGCTACATAAAATTAAAATATTAATAAAATCTCCAAAACAACCCGCTGCCTTGTGCCTGCGTCTATCTTCGTTTCACCATAGTACAGGCAGACGGACAAGTGATGGAACTCTCAGTTGAATAGTTTGCTTTTACTAGAGGACTTCTAAAAGTACACACGGTCGTGGATACCGATAGTCCCGGGTACCGTTAGTTTTATATATACTTTTAAAATAATTTTTGTGTTGTTTATTATTGGTATTGGTAAGTTTTATTTATACATAATATTAAAATATGGTACACCTTACTTTTACATAACGAACTAAGTAGAAATATTGTGTAGGTCGAAAAATTATCGATTTTTGTGTCCACCGAAGATAGCTAAAAATGATTTTGTATATTTGATGAGCAGGCGCTATGATTTCAAAAACGACTTTTACTTAGTTCTTTTGTTTTAGAATATGAATTCTACCTCGAAAAGGGTAAGGTACTTTGACAAAAACTATGCCGACACAGTTTTAAAATGGAATGATGAATTATCTGACGAAGACCAGTATGAATCTTCTGATATAGTAGACTCCGGCGATGAAAATCAACCTGAAAACCAAACTATGGAAGAAGACCGACATAGTTCAACTTCTGAGCAGGAGGGTTCTGATGATGAAGAAGTAGGATATGAACCAGAACTTGGAAGGCCGCACTCTGATGACGATAGAATGAATGACGAAGAAGATATTACTTATGAGGGAAAGGACGGATATTTATGGCATTCCAAGGAACCAAATACAGCCGTTAAAACTCCTCGTCCTAATATTGTAATAAAATTGCCAAGTCTTAAAGAACCGGCAAAAGTTTGGGAAATAAACCCAATATTGAAGAAATTTGGAATCTGTTATTCGATGAAGCTATGACAAATGAAATCGTGTTGCATACTAACGAGAAGTTTAGAGAAGTAAGAGCTACTCATAAAAACAAATCCACAGACTACAAGGACACTGACTTTATTGAAATCGAGCCTTTTTGGGATTGCTGATGTTTACGTCTATATATCGGTCCAATCATGAAAACATGCTATCACTATTTTCAAACAAAGCTACCGGCCGTCCAATATTCAGGGCTGTATTGTCTTTAAAAATGTTTGAAAATCTGCTTATTTGTCTTCGATTTGATGACGCTAAAACAAGGAACTTCGTAGTCAGAAAATCCAACTGCAGCCATATCTTTTATCTTTAACAGTTTCATTGAGATTTCTCAGAAATGTTTTAATTTAGGCCCAAATACGTGTATTGATGAGATGCTAATTAGCTTTCGAGGACGATGTTCTTTTAAAATGTATATGCCGAATAAGCCGGCAAAGTACGGTATCAAACTTATGTGCCTTACTGATGCTAAAATATCATATCTCTACAATGCCTATATCTATGTAGGGAAAAAACAGCGATGGCCAAACGTTATCCCCAGAAGAAAAAACATTGCTAAAACCTACCCAAGCAGTTCTGCGTCTAATAAAACCAGTGGAAAAGACAAACAGAAATATAACGGCAGATAATTGGTTTTCATCAATTGAATTGCTTCGTGAGTTAAGGAAAAAGGTCTAACTTACACAGGCACACTAAAAAAAAATAAGCGCGAAATTCCTGCAGAGTTTTTACCTTCTCCCAGAAGACCAATTGAGTCCACTATATATGGTTTCTCCAAGGACAGCTTTACATTAATTTCCCGGGTTCCGAAGAAGAATAAAGCTGTTATATTAGTTTCTTCTAGCATCATAGTAAAGAAACAGATCCAGATAACTCTCTTCCAGAAATAAATTCATTTTATAATGCCACTAAAGGTGGAGTGGATACCCTCGATATGAAATGTTCCAATTATTCTTCAGGTCGTAGATGTCGTCGATGGCCATTAGCAATTTTTTACAGACTTATAGATATATCAACAACGAATGCCTATTCCTTATTTCTACATTATCGAGATATTAAGCCTATATCAAGACGAAAATTTATCGAAGAACTAGCTATGAAACTTGTGATACCTCATATGCGAAGAAGAGTTGAGAACGTAAAACTTCCCAGGGAAATTCAGACGCTCATACGAAGCGTTTTGAAAGAAGATAATAAAAGTGAACCATCAACATCGGCAGATGATCGTTTAGAAGTAAAAAAAACTTGTGCGATGTGTCCATACCAAAGAAAAAGAAAAACTTTTTATAAGTGTTATACCTGCCAGAAGCCAATTTGCCTGGAGCATGCAAGTAAAGTATGCAAAAACTGCATTACTGAAGACCGTTAAAAATATTTTTAGTTCATAACATGTTTATATTTTTGTTAGTTTTTACTGTTTACTTTTGTTTCTTAGTAGTCATTAAAAATAATAAATAATATGTCGTTTTTTTATGTAATTTTCGGGAATAACTACAATAGCGGTATTTAATACCGATATTCACGGATAGCGTAAAATTTATCAACCTCTCGGGTTAAGGGTTAATAATATTGTGAAAACTTTAAAGCGTGTATTAATAGGTGCGCCAATAACCAGCAATTAAATGTCAATCTATTTTATAAAGATTTTCATTAAAGTTTACATTTTCTTTAACTTTTTTTACCACCAATTGCTTCTCCTGCTCTGGGCAGTTGCCACTGATTATTTTGATTACATTTTTATAACTCTTACCTAATTTACTTTAATATTTCGTTTTTCTTTTTATATAAAAAAATTGATTGACACTGCATACTTAAACTTTTTTTTATCTTGATACACAAAATCTTAAAGCCTATATACCAACATACTTACAAACTAACAACTTTTTTCTTCCAATTTAGCTATGGTGATGATTCCTAATAAAACGAATCCTGTATACGGATAGATTAGCGAAATAAATGAGTTTAAACAAGTTTATTTTCAGGAGTTTAAATTTTATGGGCATCTTTTTATCAAGGTCATCATCCTTAGTATTCTTTATTTAATGTCTTGCTGATTTGGGTCTTTGAAGAAGTTTAACCGCATCACAAGTGAAATACTTTTAGAGTTCTTAGAACTGGTGCACTTAAAAATCGTTAAATAAAGGACTAAATAATGAATTCAATGGTGCAGTTGGACGAAGAAAAGGGAACAAAAAAGATTGCATTGCTCTTTAATGAACGTTAACTCCTACGGTTTAGATGAGATCAGGTAGAATACGAAGGGTAAATTGCCACTGACACAACAAAATACATACAAGTCAGAGGCGTAGCAGGGGTACTAAATAGTACTGTATCGAGTTATTGTCTTCGAAAGGCATGATTGTAGGGTCTGTATAAAATAAAAATTATATTTAACTGTCGTGTAAACTTATTAAAGAAATCACTCGTTTTGTTTAGTAATAATTATATATTTGCTTTATTACTAATTTACAAATATTTAAATTTCTGAATTAAAATAATCTCTGATAAAAATTCTTTTTTTGTCATAAAAGTGTATTTTTAGAGACGACAGTATTTTTGCCTTGTAGATATAGTTTACAGGTTTTTTTTATTAAATTAGATGATAATGATTTAATATTAACACAACAAGCAATCGCTAGATTAGCTTTAATAACTTCATTTAAATAAAAAAATACTCAACGTATCCCGTTAAAAACAACGAATTACGATAAAGCCTAGTGGACCAGAAAAATTACCTAAATATAAATCCATTCTCCCAGCCAACTCGCATCGGGATGCGGTTTTTTGGGTCAAAGCTACTTTTTGAGGGTTTTCGGGGGCGCTGATTCAAAATCCGCCGTTGGAACAACTCTACGACCGACGGGAGTGGCTCTGCGGAGGTGGATTTTGGCCAAAATCATCCCTTAATAATAGGTCGCAAAAATCCGGGTCGTCAAAGCTACTACTCGGTGGATTTTTGGTGGTGCTGATTCGGAATTCGCCATTGGAAGAACCCTACGACCGACGGAGGTGGCTCTGCGGGGGAGATTTTGGTCAAAATCATCCCTTAACCAGGTCGCGAGAATTCGGGTCGTCAAAGCTACTTTCGAGGGTTTTCGAGGGCGCTGATATAAAATCCGCCGTTAAAACAACCTTACGACCGAGGGATGGCTCTACGGGGGTAGATTTTGGCCAAAATCATCCCTAACGATAGGTTCCAAAATTCGGTCATCAAAGCTACTTCGTATTCGGGGGTCTGATTCGTAATCCACGATTGGAACAAACCTATCACCGACGGAGGTGGCCCTGCGGATGTGGATTTTGGCCAAAATCAACCCTTAACCATAGGTCGCAAGAATCCGCGAAGGTGGATTTTGGCCAAAGTCCACCTCCGCAGAGCCACCCCGTCAGTCGTAGGGTTGTTTCAATGGCGATTCCGAATTGACGTTCCCGAAAACCCCGAGAAGTAGCTTTGACCCGGATTCTCGCGGCCTATCGTTAAGGGATGATTTGGTCAAAATCCACCCCGCAGAACCCCCGTCGGTCGTAGGTTTTTCCAACGGCGGATTTTGAATCAGCGCCCTCAAACTCCCGAAAGTAGCGCCCAGATTTTTGCGACCTATCGTTAAGGGTAAATTTGGCCTAAATTCTTCCCCGCGGAACCATCCCCGGGCATCGTAGGGGTGTTTTGAATCAGATATAGAATTAGCGCGGTCGAAAACCTCAGGGGAGTAACTCTGGTCCGGATTCTCGAGTTCTTTCATGCAGGGTAATTTCGGGGAATTTTGCCAAAAAATTTAGTGTTTTGAGGTCAAATTAATATCAGCGTCGTCAAAAAGCCGCGTAGAGTAATTTTTACGTTATTTTACATTATTTTATCGACTTAGTATATTTTGAAAGAATTATGAATTTCGGGGATGCACTTTATGCATCTTAGAGGCACTTTGGGTCGACCAGCTTCCTCTCATATGTACAATGAATTCCTGGTGCTTTCCCGAGTAAGATGTCGAAACCCGCATCCTGATCCGAGTTGGCTGGCAAAATCGATTTATTTTTGCCTAAATTGCTGTAATTTTTTTGGTCTATAGTTGATTTTAAATAGTTTCATTAGTAATTTTTATTTTTAAAAACTGTTTTTGTTTCTTCCTATTAGTGTGTTACAAATATGGCTTACTTAAACTTAATCTTTGACAGCAGTAGAAATTACTATCCACCAAACAATAAAATATTTCAGTAATTCATTTATTATAAGAAGTAAGTTTTTCCAGATGTACCGTTTTCATTGCTGGCAACAAGGTTTTTGCTGAAAATGTCATTTACTAACGTGTAACATTGTAAGAATACGAAGTTGCGAATCTATGTTACCTGTACTATGGCTGATAATAATAAAATAATTTGTTACTGTTAATTAAATTTTTAGTTCTTTTATTTTACAATTTTTTCACACCGGAATTGTCTCTTGAGTTCTTAAAAAAATTGTTAAAATCTGAGCCTGAACCAAATATTACCAAACTTAGTATTAAATATAAAATTAATTTACTAATCTTGTCTCAGAAATAAATAAATTTCCTACAATAGTTTGACCCAATATTAGGTTATTTTGAAAAACATCGACAAGGAAGGATCTGCTAACTCAAATCCTTTTTAGTTGATGTTTCCCGGGGTATATCAATAATGTATAAAAATTCAACCAATAAATTTATTCAACTACTCTAATATCTAAGTCTGCATCCATCTTTTGAGGCATTAAAAAAGTCTTCATGATCCAGGCAGATCGGACATTAAAACGATATCTAATAGGCAAATTTTTCAACAAAAAAAAAAACAAATTACTATGAAGTTAGTTATGTATTTTTTCTGTTTAGTAACTAGTCCATTTTATGTAGTAACTAGTACATTTTATAGACCTTTAAATGTAACAATAAAAACTCACTGTGCGCACTATCCTAATTGGGGTGTAAAATTTTAACTCCTATAAAATACTTTTTTAAATAGCTTCTATCACTATTTTATGCCGATTTTTTACCTAAAATTTCTAAGGATTCTAACATACAGGTAAATAAAAATTTTAATTATCTCTAGTAGGAACATTCAGGTGGATCCCTAAAAATTTTTTTTTTACTTTTTAAAAAATTAAATAACTTTTTACTTTAATTTATTTTATAGGTTTTTTTCTATTTTAAAGTACATAATTTAAAGAATTTTTTAGCCTAAAAATAAATGATTACATCTTTAAAGTGATCTCCGTTTTATTCTTTACAGAGGCGAGCTCTTTTTATAGCATTCCCTATGACTACTTGTAAAATGACTGTGTTAATCATTCACACAGTTACAGGTGTGTTTGGGAAAGTATGGTTCAGCTACGTATTTGTTTCTACAATCATAAAGGTTAACCCAATTTCCAAAAATGCGAGTTTCGTTTGCCACCATATTTCCCTGATCTGGTCCAAATTTCTTTTTTTATGGATATTTAAAATAGTTGGTGCTTATTTAAATGCTTTAAACACCTACTGAGCTGAAGGACAATATTCGTTAGGAATCGAAAAGTCACTGTACGAGCAGAGGAAAGTGCCATAGAATTAGCTTGATTTCATAAAATAAACAGGGGTTGTATATTAAAAGGTGAAAAGAAAATTAAAATAATTAAAAGTAAAAAAGTAATTTTATATTTTAATGGGAAAGTTATTTTTGGGTTACTTTTTAGATAGATATACTTTCTTCTCTTAAGATATTTTTTAAATTTTTTCCTCAATTTAAAAAGAATATTCAAAATTATTTTTAAAAAACTATTTGTCTTCCACGAAATTGTACTCTATGTATATGTAATTATGGTTGTCCTAGTTTTTTATTAAAAAATAAAACGTATTTATTATTTTAAAATATTTTGAAAAAGGATAGTTATGTATAAGCAAATTTTGTTATATGTTTTTATTTAACAATTTCTTTTTTTTCCTCTGTCTCTGATGACTATGCATAATATTTCTTATTTCTCCTAAATTCTTTGAAATCGAAACCTTTTTGAATACGCACATAAATTTAATGTATTTTTTCCACACCCAGTCCTCATAAATACAATCTGATTTTCGTTTGCATCCAGTGTTGCCAGGTTTATATAATTACCCCATATTTTATGATCACAATTTATATTTCCACGTTAGATATTCGTAAACTATTTTAGGTTGATTTTTTAATTTAAAAAAGGAAAAGGTAAATAGTAAATTTTAAAATGAATATTTGCCTTCAGATTACCTAGATTTAAAATACTTTAAACAGGTGCAACATCCCGACAGCCAGAAAATTGTCAATTTATTTTTAATATATTTAATAATAATAGTTTAAAACATATTAAGGATTTTCACTATAAGGGGTAGAGAGCAGTGCCAGTTCGTGAAAAAGGGCTCTAGGACACCGCTTTTCTAGAAAAAATCCATTAACGTGCAATATTTTATTATATTACATTTATTTACTATAAATACATTAAATAAATATAAACTTATACATATATTTATTATATTTAGTAAAAAAAAACACAAGTGTAAAGTCAAATATTTAAAACAAATCTCTACGTTCTTATTAGTCGAGAAAATGAAATAATGCACCAGGGACTTTTTATGCAGTAAGATGCATTTTAAAGTTTGCAAATATAAAAAATGTCTAACTAGATAAATAATGATAAAAATGAGCCCGAATTTGTTACTTGGGGGTTTTCGAGGTCGCTGAACACGACCATGATATTGGCAAGGGCCTACAAAGTATCTGGTAGGCGCTAAGGATGGCGAAAACGTCGTCTTCTGGAGTTTTACGACAATTTCTCTTAATATCAGCCCAATTTTGTTACTCGAGGGTTTTTGAGGTCGCTGAACGCGAATATAACATTAACAAGGGCCTGCGGAGTACCTACCGGTGCGCGCTAAGGATCGCGTAACCGTTGTCTTCTGGAGTTTTACCACAGATTTAACTAAACCAGATGTGAAAGCCGGGTCGGCTCGATTGAAGTTTTTGACTCGAGCAACACACAAAGGCATCGCTTTAGCCAGAGGCATTCTTTTAACGGGCAGCGGCTACCTGCACTACTGAAAATCAGACTTTTTATTTTTAAGGACAGGAACGTATTGCACGAATCTGTAGTAGTAAGGGTCCCACCTGGAAGGATCCCGTAGGGCTTACAGGCCCTCCGAACTCCCCTAGGCTTGCCAACCACCCCTCGCTCTCCTTTTGGCTGAGCAAGTCCTCACTACGTGTTTGCCATGTTGGCTATCACGGTTGTTTGGAGTTTTGAAGTTTTTGGCTTAGCCTGAAATCTGGCTTGGGAGTGGGGTTTAAGAAGTGACTGAGAAGCTGGGGCCCTTGCCCCAGTGACTCGGAAATCCAGAAATCGGATTTTTAAGTGGCTAGGCCGAGGGCCAGGGGTGGGTGGTACCTGGTCCTTCCTGTAGGTACCGGGTACCATCCTAAAAGTACTTAGTCCAAAATTTGAATTTTTGGTCTTTTGTGGGGCCTTTGGACATACCCAGATGGTCCTCGGATCAGGGTATTAACTGGCGAATTTTGTTGTCCATAAAGGACTCCAAAGACAAGGACAGGGAAAAGAAAGAGGAGGAGTTTACTGAGCATTAGGGCGTCAAATTTCGCCTCGAAGGCAGCCAGTCGGTCCATGAGGGCCTGAAACTGACCTTGTGAGACAGAAACTTGGGTAAGAGTTGTTTTAGGGGCAACCTTCTGAGCGTAGGATGCGCTCTGGGTTACCGTGGTGGATTGCTTGGGTTGAGCAGTGCTTTTAGGTAGTCTGGGGAATTTTGGACATCCTGAGTTTGCAGCATGAGGCTGATTGCAGTTGGCGCACGTCGCCAACGGCACCGCATTTCAGCAGCGGGCCTGTCCATGACAGAAGTTTTTAGTGTGCCAGAATCCCTGGCATTTGTGGCACTGTGGAACCTCAGGTTTTTTGTTAAGAGGTTCCACCTTAACGCTGATGTATTGCAGCCGTTTGATTGAAAAGATGGTTTCTTCTGTTTTCGGGAATCGTGCTTTTACCATCGGGATGGGGGCCTTGGTTGGCCCGACATCATGCGAGTTACTCCCTCCGGGTGAAAACCAAGCTCTGTTAGCTCTTCGGAGATTTCTCCATTGTGCATGAGACGGGACTCCTCTAAACACTACATTTAGAGGTTTGTCCGTCTCAGGCAGAAAGAATGGTATTTTATGGAGTTTTGCTCAAGAAAAGCTGTCGCTTTTCTGAAGTCATCGGAGGTAACAGGACAAACCGAATTCCTTGCTTAGTTAAGGTGGCTTTTGTAAAATTTACACTCCGGCTTTTGAATGCCTTTGAGATGGCAGACCATTTGTCTTGGTCATGGATCACTACTGGGGGAGATTGTACTTGGGGTCGCAGTGCTGTGGTGGCTGTAGGAGCAGAAGAGCTGCCTGCAGTAGAGCTGCCTGCAGCAGAATTTGAGTTTGTCTTGTTCTTAGTCAATCTGAAGTCACGGAGGGCTCCAGTTTGGGACAAGGTCTTAGGGGCAACACGCTTGGGAAACTCAGTGTTATCCTGGGGTTGGATGGGATTTCTTCCCACGGGGCTTTTGTTTTAGCAGGTTGAATGCATCTACCTCAGTATCCATGATATTTTCTATCTCGGGCTGAGACAGAGAACGTTTTGGTCCCTGGATTGGGCACGGGGGACTACAGGTCGAGTGGGTTGAGAAGAGGCCATCCTGTTGACGGTCCTCTGGAGACCCACTATCGTCTCATTGGCCTTCGCAGCTCTGCACAGTGCAGCAGCTCACCACGAGTGCCTTGTTTTGCTCTTGGAGAAAAACACACATGTTTAGGGGTATCCATTTTAAAAAACAGGGGGGTCAGGGTCGCTGAAATAAACACTTACCCTTTTTTACTGCTAGGCTCAGGCCAAACCGACTCAAACGATCACAGCCCTTGTGTAGGGCACCACGTTAAGGATCCCCAGAGTGGGTCACCTTGCCGTGCCTTGTTTGCAACCTTAAGAGACTATGAGTGGGCTTAACTGCACTGCTAACTGAAATAAATGCCTGTAAACCAGGTTGATTAGTAAATTATAATCGAATTTATAAAAGCCGGGTGTTCTGAAAAGAACAACCACGGAGACATTGGCACATCTGTTTAACTTCAGGCTACGAGGTCTCAAGACTTCCGGCCTTACGGATTTATGACACTTGACCACTAGTACTGACCGGCACGTCTTTACTCAACGAAAGTCAGAGAACGAATCACGAATCTGTCAAAATTAAAAGGTATGCAAATTAATAATGACTATTTTTAAGCTTCAGTATTGGAATATGTACTTGGGTTTAATATTAAATACAGGGTGTCCGGAAAAGTCTGGACTGGGTCAAATATCTCGAGAACGAAAGGTTGGATTTCCAAGATTGCAACTGAACTTTGTTTTGAAACAATCGTCTATCTAATTCTGATGTCAAAACCACCCCCACTCCTCTTAAGGGTTGAACGTAAGGGTGGTTTTATAATTTTAAATAGAAACCCCTATTTTTTTGCATTTTCGGATTTCTCAAAAAATTCTGTGTTTGGCCCCCAATTTCACCCCAACCAGCCACCCCTTCACAGGGGATGAAAAAAACGAAAAAAGTTAAAAAATAAAACTAAAACTGAACAGTTTAAATATTTAATTAAATCCGCAATAAAAATAAACAGGTACAAAAACATGTAACCAATCTCAAATTTCACCCCAACCTCGCCACCCCCCAGGGGATAACAAAAATTATTTAAACAAAAATGAAACTGAACATTCTAAATTCTTAATTAAATCATAATTAAAATAAACATGTCAGAAAAATATGTGACCCGACTAAATTTTACCCTTCAAACCTTGCCACCCTTCATGGGGGATGACAAAAATTAAGAAAATAATATTGCAATAAAAAAATGTTTATTTTTATTACGGATTTAATTAAGAATTTAGAAAGTTCAGTTTCAATTTTGTTTTATTAATTTGTTTCATCCCCTGAGGAGGGGTGGCGAGGGTTGGGGTTGAATTTTGAGGTGGATTTAATTAAATATTTAAACTGTTCAGTTTTAGTTTTATTTTTTAACTTTTTTTTTTCGTTTTTTCATCCCCTTGAAGGGGTGGCGGGGGTGGGGGTGAAAATTGGAGGCCAGACACAGAATTTTGAGGAATCCAAAATGCAAGAAAATAGGGGTTCTATTTAAAATTATAAAACCACCCTTACGTTCACCCCCTTAAAGAGGCGGGGGTGGTTTTTGACATAAGAATTAGATAGACAATTGTCAAAAACAAAGTTTAGTTGCAATCTTGGAAATCCAACCTTTCGTTCTCGAGATATTTGACCCAGTCCAGACTTTTCGGTCACCCTGTATATTTTTCTTCAAGCGTCCAAATAATAACTTAGGCACAGCAGGAATTTTTTTATTTACACTAGAATATCTCCAATAAATCATATAATAGTAGAAATACCAATATTGTAATATTCAAATCTTACAACGCGTATTATGATAGAAATACCAATGTTGAAATATTCAAATTCTCAATTAATCACCCTTACAATATTCATAATTAATTTTTTTTAAAGTTCTGACAATTTTAAGCGATTATAATTTGAAAGTGTGATTATTATAGCAGCACGAAGCCAAGCTTCACGTCTAAAAAATGTCTATTGTGATTTTTGAATCTGAATAAATAAATCGAACTTACCTTATAGAGTCACTTGGAAGTGAAAAAAAAAGTTATTTCTTTATTATTAGATGTACAGCATCTACATATGCACTTATAACCTGTCATGTTATAAAAGTCGAAAATAATAAATATTAAAACTGACTTTTACGCCCGACAGCCTCGTTTCACAGTAACTAGTAAACTAAACAGTTCAACGCACGCGAGAAACGGCTCCGTACTAAATGATCCGCCGTTGAGCGGACCATTATAGTGGGGGACGCTGACCGTGCCGCCACGCTATGTTTCGTATCTGGTCTTTTTTATCTGGGGTTTTACGACAAATCCTCCTAATATCAGCCCAATTTCTTTACTCGGGGGATTTTTATGGTCGCTGAATACAAATTTGACATTGACAAGGGTCTGCGTGGTACCTGGTGCGCGTAAGAATGGTGTAAACGTCGTCTTCTGGAGTTTTAGGCAATTCTTTTTAATATCAGCCTAATGTTGTTACGCGGAAAGTTTACAAAGTCACTAAACACGAATATGACATTAACAAGGGCTTGCGGAGTACTCGATATGCGCTATGGATAGTATAAACGTCGTCTTCTGGACTTTTACGAAAGTTCGTGCTAATATCAGCCGAACTTTGTTACTCGGGATTTTTTGTAGTTGCTGAACACAAATATGAAATTAAAAAGGGCCTGCGGGGACCCGTGCGCACTATGGATGATGTAAACGTCGTCTTCTGGAGTTTTACGACCTAATGTCAGCCCAATTTTGTTACTTGGGGGTCTTTTGTCGCTGAATACGAATATGACATTGACAAGGACCTGTGGAGTACTCGGTGCGCGCTAAGGATCGTGTAAACGTCGTATTCTAGTACTCGGTACCAGATCATGGACTTATAGGTTGGTCTCAATGTCGTCTTCTGGAGTTTTGTGGTAATTTGTTACAAATTAAAACTTATTATTTCTGCTTATGGTATTTTTTCAAAAAAAAATTTTTCATAATATTTTAGTATAAAAAATACAATACAATTTACTCCGCGACCTCGAAAACCCCTCCAAGTTTTTTTTCCACGATTTAGCCTTTACTCCCCCTCCCCCTCCCCTTCCCCCTTAACAACACGACGACACCCCGGCTTGCTTTAAGGCTTCTGCATATTTGCACATCAGGCCATTTGCTTATTTTTTATAGGCAGTGAAGACACAATAATGGATGCATCATCAGTAAAAAAAAATCTTAAAATATTTATAAGTATTTTTTTAAAGTGTTTTTTATAAACAAAATAATTAAACATTTTTTTAAAATTTATTTAATAAAAGCACATGTTACTGACTTGTAACAACATCAAGACATACAGGATTATTTTTTAAATGTGTCAACAGCGCAAACCCAGCTCTAAGTAAGTCAAACCCCAAAAGATTAAAAAAAAAGGGTTTCGCGGACCCATATCACGAAATATCCCCTTTAAAATTGCGTTAAAAGTCACCAGGATGCCAGGTAATCGGCGACTTAGTACCACCCTTAGACCCTCTGTTTATAATTACCAATCCCCCTTTTTTAAATTTTTTTTGAATTTAATGATGGTCAACATTTCTGCCACGGTTTTTTCTTTCTGTTACCCCCTTGGGTTTTTAATCTTATTATACGATTTAAATCGAGAAGTGGGGGACGATTATCTAAGGAAAAAAAAAGGGTTTTAAATATTTTATCAATTATTATCCATACAGGGTACTGCAAATTTTGGTAATTGTGAAATCTCAGCACAATGAAAAAACCCTTTTTTTTAAAAATTTTTTCTAAAACATGACATGATAAGAATGTTTTTTTTCCTTTTTTTGGTTCATTTTTACGTCCTAAAAGCGGAAAACTTTTTTAATATTTTTCGAAGAAAAGATGATTTGTTTTTTTTAAAATACGACTTTCAGCATAGGGGTATTTAGAGATGGACTGCACCCCCCCCCCCCGAAGAATATTTTTTTTATTTAGGTTTTTTTTTATTTAAGCCATATGTTTGTTTTCTTTATTGCTAAAGCTTATGTACCCAACATATATCAGGTTTATAGTTTTATTTTTTACATTTATTTTATCTCATTACTTTTGAAAATATTAAAAAAAAATTATTTTGGGAAAAATATAGTTTTATAGGGCAGCCCCAAACCTGAATCCTGGCTATGCCAATGACTTTTAGTTATTCACACATCAGTATTAAGTTTTTTTTTTCAGACCCCAAAAAATTAATCACACATTTGCTTATTTCTTCATAATAACAGGATAAAGGATGAAGTTATTTTTACTTTAAATTCAGACGATTCAGTTACAAAAAAATACTATTTTCTTTTCCTTAATTTAAAATAAAATATATTTGTTTAAAGGAAATTACATATTTCTAAAAAAATACTTTATACTAAATAAAAGAGAGTAATAATTTTATTATTAACAACGGATAAATTTTTGCAGTTCTATTACTAAACAACATTATAATAAGAAAATAATGTGACTTGGAAACTAAAAAAAGATAAGTTATGCAAGAAAATTGATATTTTAGGTTTTATTTTATTTTTTTTTTTTAAAATGAAAAAGGGGTTGGTTTTAATTTACAGCTTAAGTCAAATAAATTTTAAAAGCCTCTGAAATTTAAAAAAAAAAAAAATAATTTGAACTTCCATTAGAAGGCTATTTAAGGATTACCTGAAAATCAACCCCAAGAATTAATTTTATTCAAAACGAAAATATTAAATTAATATTTAAATTTTTTTTTAAAGAGATTCCTTTGGTACTGTGTTATTGCCCCATGTTTTATTTCTTTTTTTCCGATCTAAAAAATTAAATATGGTCTTTTCCCCAGTGACCCCTAAAGGAAGCAAGAGTCCTTTTATGTCCCCCTTCGCTGTCCAAGTGGACAGGCTCAACATTTCCTTTTGTTTGTTCTTAAAATTTGAGAGTCTAGGTTGTGGAACCTACTGCCTGTAGATTTCTAACCTCAAATTCCAAATCTTTAATTCTCGTATCAATAAACTACTTCTTTTTTAAACCCCCCCAAAAGTACGTTAGTAATTTTACCAACATAAGAAAAAAAAAAAAAAGTTTTTTTTTTTTAGTAAGACTATAGCAAAATAATAGTTAATTGATATTTAAAGGTAAATTTTTTTCCGTTACATAATAGAAATTTCAAGACCCTATTTAAAAATGGTATGTATAGAGTGAAAAACGAAAAAAACTTTGGGACTGTTTGGGAAAATGCAAAAAAAAAAGGGAAAAAATATTCTAAGTTATACCTAAAAAAAACCCCAAATTTTTAAATTTTTATTTTTTAGATTTTTTAAAAGTATTTAAAATAATTTATATTTTGCTTCAATTTTACTGGACAATATTTTAACAGACTTTGTATTTTTACAGTTTCTGGATTTTCTTAACCTCAAATTTGTAATAAACTATATTAAACAGTGTTTAAAAACTTTTAATTTAAAAAATTTATAGCATTTCTTGATAACATGATAACTTTTTTAGCAGAAAGAAAAAGTCCAATATTGCACGATGCTTCGCCCCGGGCCCTAAAAAGAGATAACCCGATGAGTTGGCGTTGTTATGGTACAAAAAAAAACCAAGTTTTTATCATGAGTTTGGACGCTCGGTTTTCAAGTTTTTAAACCGGTGAAGATAAATTCCCCCCAAATAACGTTTATTTTGAAACCGCACAACCTTAAAACGTTTTTAAATTTTCAAAAAAAATGTTTAAATACAATTATGGGCAATTCCCCCTTTAGAAACGTTTATTAAAGATTGTAGAAAAATTTTCCTAATATTGCAAACTCAAATATTGCTTTTTTTTAAAAATATTCATGAAATGTTTAAAACAGTGTATGCACTCTATTTCTTTTTTTTAAAAATTAATTTTTTAAAAGGCACAGGCTGCGAAACAAAGAAGACATTCGGTCGTTGGGGGGAGCGATCGACACTCGGCAGTATCAGCCGGACGGACATTTAAAAAGATTGTCTATCTTTTTGAAGTTTTTACGATATTTTCGTTTTAATGGGTCAAATTAATCACTGTTGTTTTAAAACAACAGTTATTAAAAATTTTAAAAGTTTATCAGACTTAAGCCCAAAAAAAAATAAAACCTGCTATTCTAAAAAAAAATTTGAACATTGTTAAAAATTAATGAAATTAATTTTTATCCAATATTAAAAAAAAACTCTTAAAAATAAACTCAAAGATTCTCATTTCAATAAATGCTCAAGACATTCCCTGCTGATCTTCGCAATACTCGAGCCGACTATAAAAATCTGTCCACATTCGACAAACCTCCGGTGTAATGGGTTGGAATGTCGAATATTTTTTAACCCCAATATTACTGGCCTTTCATTTTTGTAAATTAGTTGAGTTTCCTAAAAAAAAACAAGTCTATCACTTTAGGTAATGCAGAAAATAGCGGGGCGTTTGTACTGCATCCCTTTTGCATGCCTCAGCCAACAATATGCTAACGAATCGCTGTCGTCCGTCAAGGGAAAAAAATTTCTGTCATTTTTTTTCAATCTGGGGCCAAAATTGGGGATTCTACTCTATTGCCATAAAATTTTTACGTTTTTTTTTCCAATCTTTTTAAAAATTTTTGGGATTGTAAACATCTATTAATTAAAAAAAAAAAATGCACGTAAAGTAAAAACTGCCTGCTACCTATAAAAAAGCAAGTTTTTATTAATGTTTCTACACCACATGAAATAATTTCATTGTATTATATTTTTAAAAAAGATGCATAGCATTGAAAATCCTTTTAAAATTTTTCTGTTTAGGTTTTTTTAAATTTTTTCTAACCCACGTTTTTTTTAATATATGTAAATTTAAAAAATTTCCTTCCCCGGTTTTTTTTTGCCATTTTCGATCTATGCAAATACCAATTTATTACAATTTTAACGATTGTGAGGTACTTACGCACAATCAAAACTTTTATTTTCTTAGTCCTAGAAAAAAACTTTAAAATGTTGCAGTTTTTTTAAATCAATTTAAAAATAACTTTATGCAAAACCTTATCGTAATAAAAAAGAATTAGAAAACTACATGGTTATAATCGTAGAACGAACAAAAAAAAAAGAGGTTCCTCTATTTTTAAAGGTGGATACTTAAAAATGTTGAAATTAGACTCCAGCTTTTATTCTACAGCTTTATCCCGAGTAATTCCAAATCTCATTATTAAGATGTAAATTTGGGCACACATTGTATATTAAATGAAAAATTTTGAATAATTAATTTGTTTTTAAAATACTTTAAGTGTTAAAACTTTTAAATTTTTAAGGCTTTTCTTGCTATAGTTGCATTTAAAATTTGTCTCTTTATAGATAAATAAACTGTTTGTCCTTTAAAGAGTCGCCCAATGTATTTTATGTACTCCACTGATTTAAGAAAACGGATAAAAACTTTTTTTTTGGCTTACTGCCATTTTGACTTTCACTGACCTTGGATACTGGGCACATTAAATTTGCAGCAGCCAAAAAACCAAATGTGAGCAAAAAGGGGGAACCGACATTGTGGGCGTCTGGACCATATATGGTCGGTTGGTTATATAAGAAAGCTTTGTGTTGAAGTTTTTTTTAAGCTGTTGCCAAATATACTTTAAAATAATATAAAATCAATATAAAAATAAAAATAAGCCCTATAAAAATAATACTAAATTTGTACAAGAAGATATCATTCTTATTAAAAAATTTTTTGGAACATAAAAATGTAAAGATATGTTTTAAAACCTATCTACTCCTACTTATATTAAGTAGTGTGTTTGTTTCCTTGTGTGTAACAAACAGGCCATTTAATCCAGATTTCAAATTACTAGGACTTTAAGTTATTAAAAATATCACAACTTTCCAAAACAAACCTTACTCCATATTTTAAATTAATTAGTAAAAAATTATGTTACATGGTCTGTAAGACCCTAGGTTCATTTTATTGTCATAAAATTTTAGTTAATGGGAATAACGGTAATATTTTCCTTAATATATTATTATGTTCTCAAGAAATAAGCTTACACTAGATCTAAAATTATAATTTAAGTAACTGGTAAAAAAAGTATAAATTAGCCTTTAAGATAAAAATTGAAACTTTGTGATATGCTTTTCCACATATTTATTTTTTTTTTCAATTGTTTTTTAAGGCATTGGCCAAATAGGAATTTTTTGAAAACCCATTTTAAAGGAAAAGACGAAAATAATGTTGGTGTCTGGATCCAATTTTTGTTAATAAATAAAAGGTAAAAACTGGACCCTCGAACCGTCACCGTTTCTGGAGGGGTTTTTAAAATTTGCATTTTTAAAAATCGCCTTAACCAAGAAATTTCGTAAATTTAATATTTAGGTTCTTTTTAAAATTTTTTATTAGTTATTAAAAAAATTGATTTTTTTATTGGGAAAACTCGATTTTTCTGTTAATAACTAATAAACTATTATTTCTAAAAAAGTATATTTAAACCAATAAATTTTACGTAAAAATTTTAAATTTTTACAGAACCTTAAAATTTTCCATAGCAAAAAATTCGGGGATTTTTTAAAAATGCATTTTTGAAAAAACCCTTTTAATTTTGAAACGATAACAAAAAATCGATTTGCGGTTTTTTCCATTAATTATTGACGAAAATTGGCTCCAAACACCCAATGTCGGTGTGTTTTCGTCTATTTTCTTTAAAAAGGGCTTTAAAATTTAATTTGGCTCACCCTGTACATTTACAAAGAGAGCAAATATTTAATATGAGGTCTAAATTGTTACGCTAGTTTTTTCCTATGAAACCCAGTGAATAAAATTTGCTGCTCGAATTTTTATCCCCTTAACTAGGGTAGTCTAAACGCAATTTTACGCCGTTAAACTTTTTTTTGCCGGACCAAATTTGACATTTGTTTTGGAAACGGACATTCGTCAAAACAACCTAAAAATATAATTTTTGTTTTGTTCGTGTATTGTTTTTTCAAATTTATGGTATTTATTGCCTTTTCATTATAGGTAAGAAATGGTGTCGGGTAGGGTCAAATGATGCCCATGCCCCTTTTAGGGTTTATTTTAAAAAAGAAAAATTAAATTTTTATAATGGGAAATTTCAATTTTCCCTTTTTAAAAAACTTAAGTGCTTTTTTCATATTATACTGCACATAAGGTATAATGAACTAACTTAACGTTTAATAACGGATTACATGCATTAGAAATTGCACAAAGGGTCAAAAAAAGTCACTTAATGATGTAAAAAAAAAAGGTGAATATAAATGATTCGAATTAATGCCAATAAAAATGATTGAAGCTTTTGTCAAAATAATAGTATAAAAAAATTAGACCCGCTCGTTGGAGCAGATGTGAAAAATCCTGTACAAATTTTTAGCCTTTTGGTGTCTTAAGCAACACAAATAATGTTCAATAGTCATTTTGCAATAAAAATTATTATTGTAACACAAATGGCATACTTTTCCTATGCATTTTTGTATTTAAAATTAATTAAATTTTTTGTGACTTTTTTGCATGCAAAAATTTGTTTTTTTTTTTTACTTTTACTAAAGCATGTCTATATTTTGAAACATCCTGCTAAAGACTATTATTTTGACGAAAATTTAATTTTTTTATTAACTCATTTTGAATTCACCTTTTTTTTTTTTTCATCTTCAAGCAATCATTTTGACCCTTTGTGCAATTGTTAGCTGCATGCCATTCATTATTAGCCCCTTGAATCAGTTCATTATCCTTAAACAAATATCACTAGATTTTTAAAAATTTAAATATATTAAGTTGTATGGCATTTTCAAAGGTTTTTGTGTCGAGAAATTTTTTTTTTTAAAAATTTTTAAAAGATTTTTTTTAATTTAAATTGGGTGGGTTTATTATTTTAATGTAGGTTTTTTATTAATTTTTCACCTTTGGTTTGTTGAATGTACCCATTTTTTTCATAAAACATAATGTAACTTATTTTTTACATCTGCGATTTAAGTTAGATTTTATCCACAGGAAAAGTTTTGAAAAAATAACTTTTTTTTTTTTTAAAGATTGTCGATATCAAAATTTCAAAGCAACAGGGCCACGATGTTTTTTCCAAATTTAGACTGTAAACTCTGAATTTAGACCCAAATCAATTCTGGCTTTAAAATCTCTGAATTAAGAAAATTAAAGTCTGAATTTAAAGTTTAAAGTCTGAATTGAGACTTTATAATTTAAAATAAAAAAAAATTATATCAGATTTTTTATATGAAGCATTGCGGAAAAAACTATATAGAGTGTTTTAAATTAGGTAGAAAACGAAAAAGTTTTTTGATTGTTTGATTTTCTGATATAGTGATAAAAGTTTTGGCTAAAATAGATACAATTTTCGGCGGTTAACCTTTACCCCTTTTTTTAATAAATAGGCTGCTTTAAGGCGGGTAGCATTCGCTCAATAAACCAAGGCTTTAGATTAAAGGGAAACTTTTTTTAATTGGGAATTATGAAATCCAGCCAATTTAAATGGTTTTAAAAATTTCAAAAACACAAGTTTATTTATGTTTATCGATATTAAAAATTAAGGAATAAAAAAACCATACCAGTTAGTATTGTTGGACATTTTAAGTCACATCTTAATATCTCATAATTTGCTTATAATGCTAAAAAAATTCGAAGCTTAATTTTATATTTAGCCCTACCCAATCCACGTTGGGCTTTTTTGGTTTACGTTGTTAAATTTTTATGTTTAAACAAAATCTTTCTATACTAAAAACCATCCTAAATAGAACAATGGACCAATAATTTTACCCCTTTACCAATAATTAGAAAGGGATCAAAAAGGATTAATTATTTTTAAAATTTAACAGGAAGCTTAAGTTATTTGGAAATATTAATTGATAAGAATTTCATATTTATATTTTTTAAATTCTTATCCATCTTTCATACCTATTTACGGGATATACCAAGCATAAATATTAAATTGGCAACCTTGCATAATGTCTTTCTTACATAGCCAATTCGGCCAACAGCAAAAATCGGGATTGCCGTAAAGCAGCACGTGCTAGGGAATATGGTGACCATCAACTTTGTGCTTTTGAAATATGCCCGAAGGAACCCTTTAATTTTTCACCCCTAGAGCTCTTTTTTAATTCGGTTTTGGAAAAGATAGAAGGTAAATTAAACAGAACTGGACTAGACCAAAATGATGTATCTAACAGGCGCCGTAAAATAAAATTTATATTTCTTATTTAATAGTTGACGAAAATGGGGAAGCACCCAAAGCTTAGTATCTACGGTGTCTAGTAATTAAATTTCAGACAACCATTGAAAGCTGTTCTAAATATAAATAATAATATTAAAAATAGAAGAAATAAAATTTACTTGCCAATCATGACATAAAATATAAGT
Source organism: Listronotus oregonensis (assembly GCA_019359885.1). Taxonomy (NCBI): domain Eukaryota; kingdom Metazoa; phylum Arthropoda; class Insecta; order Coleoptera; family Curculionidae; genus Listronotus; species Listronotus oregonensis. The sequence goes on along the minus strand of JAHBCN010000438.1, from coordinate 6,629 downwards.
TCCCTTTAATATTATCAATATGTTTTTTTTTAGCATTATTAGGTTTTAATTTGGTTTTTTTTTATTTCTTTTCTATATTTAAATTTTCATTTAAAGTCTGTTTTTTTTGTAAAAAAAAGGCTCATTACAAAAAATCGCCAAAGTTCTTAACCCAGAACTATTCTGGCAATTTAGTTAATTACCAATTATAACACTTTTAAGTTTAAGCAAAAGAAAAAAATACCTAAATTTTTGTTTATCCCATTTGTTTCACCAAACCACCATGTCAGCTAGAAATAAAATGTTCCAAAAAATATCCTGCTTTTGTGATTAAAAAAAAAAGGGTTTTTTTAAAGGTTCTTAGACCAAAAAATACGTTTCGAATTAAAACAAAAAATGTGTACCTATTATGTATTTTCTTTACAAAGTAAAAATAAAATCGAGCAGAAACTTGCTGTTTTGTTGTGACTAAAGTTTATTTTTATTCGTTGCATAGTGATTACATATAGTTAATATTTGCATGGACAGTATAGAGTAAGTATCCCTAACTCAGTACATTCTTTAAAAAATTAAGTCTTAAGATAAAAAAAAAGTCAAATTTTAAAATGAATACGATTCTTTACTTAAAACCAGGTAACCATAAACAACCTATTTTTTTAATTATACATTAAAAAGTGTTATACAAAATGTCCGAAAAAAACAGCCAAACAAAACCCTGATTCCTCTTGAAAGATATAAAAAAAAGTTTCAATAAATATTCCGAAAAGGATAGTTTCTTAGACATTGGGGTTTAAACTTTTTTAAAAAAATACGTTTTTTGTAATTATCTTAAAACAGTAGTCGATTTTTTTTTAATTTTTTTTAGGTTGTAATTAAATTAAAATTATTAATAAACCCTCGGGGACACCCTGAAAATAGTTAAAAAAATGAGCCTGACTTCTTCAATTTTTACTTTTTTTGGTGAGCAAATAAATATCAATTTTTTTGTCTCTCAGTATTTTTTTCTATCGTGCTTGGTTTTCAAGAAAAAAACAATTCATTGCCAGTCTGTAGACGTCATAAAAAAAATTACTTTACAAAATTAAATTTCAATTTGCAACTAAAGTTAACCATTAATGGGGTCCAGAGACTTACAAATAAATTGATTTTAATTTTTTTCTCGAAAACAAAACTAGATAAAACAAATAACAAGAGACAAAAACCTTGTATTTTAAGTTGCTTAATTTAAATATAAAAATTGCAAAAAAGTTTATTGCAAACATTTTTTGACATTTAATTTCAATAATTTTAATTTAATTAGGCCCAAATTAGGCCCTTATTACTAAAAATAATACTGACAAATTTCAAGAAAATCGACTACGGGGATTTAAGATCATTGCAGAAAACCTATTTTTTTTTAAGTTTTACATCCTGTAACTTAAAAACGCATTTTCGGCCCTAAAATTTTTTATTTTTACAATGGGAAATAACCTCATGAAATTTGACTAAGCATTTTTAACAACCTGTATATGGTTTAGAATAAATAATTTATTTCGGAAAATAATAAATATTTTTGGGTCGTAAATCCAACTAAGAAAATATTTTTTGGGAATTTGAAGAGAGTTTCAAAAATGGAAGGAACTTTTTAATAGAATCAAGAATGGATGCTAAGAGCCTGGAAAATCTCTAGACATGGGTAATGTTCCACCCGAAAAACGAAAGGGATAAAAAAAAGGAAAGTTTTTCATTCCTCTCTTTTTTTCCTCGTTTTTTTTTTTTTTGTAAATTACACGAGAATTTAAAGCCGAAAAAAAACCCTTTTATTGATAGAAATTTTTCCGGTTGCCAAATTTTAATAAAATTTTTATTGAAAAAATTTCAATTAATAATTTTAAAATAAAATTATTAATTTTTTAATATTGTAAAAATTTTTGCATATTTTTAATTTAAAAAACAAAATAGCTGCAGTTCTAGTATTATTATAAATAAATTTTACCAAAATAAAAAAATAAATTTAAAAACCCCATTTTTTTAAAAAATTTAAAATTAAAAAAAGTAAAAAAAAAATTTTCTTTTTACCTTTTAAAAAAGTTTTCCCTAAAAAAAAAGGGTAAAAAAACCCTTTTTTGTTTTTAAAGAAATAATTTAAATTTGGGGGAAGTTTTTCAAAAAAAATTTTAAAAATTTTTAAAATATGACTAAAATTTATTTAAAATTATGCCCAAACTGAAAAAAAATAAACTTAAGATTTTTAAATTAGACACGTTTTTTTTATTTTTTTGGGGAAAAAAAATAAATTAAGGTTTTTTTTAGCCCGGTGACTTAAAGCTACATTTAAAATAATAATAATTGCAGAAAAAAAATCACACGTAATGAACACAATTTTATTTGAATATCATCTTGAGTAAAAGAAAAAAAATAAAAGGGGGGTTTTATTTAACTGCCCCAAAGGAAAAAAATAGTCATTTTTTTTTAAAAAACCCGAAGTTGAAAAAGACGGGACTTTGTGCCCCATAACCTTCAAATTTTATTTCGATACCTTTTAAGAAAAAAAAGTGATAAAATTTGCCATTTCTAAGAGACTTCTAGTAAAAAAGTGGGTCAAAAATAAATTTTATTCTGTATACTTTTTAAAAAAAAAACAGTGTATAGCTTTTGGCAAGTTTTACCCAATAAAAAAATTTTAAGTCTAAACTTTTTCCCTTTTAAAAAAGTATTGGAAATGAAGTGACGTCAAAAATCTCGTCAATATTTTATCACATGGTATTTAAATTAGTAACACTAGTCCTTTTGTGTTACCTAAGGTGGAAAAAAATGTTTTATTAAAAATTGTATCAACTTTTTGATAGGGAAAACCCAAAAAAAGCTATTTTTTTTTAAAAATGAGAAAAAAAATTTGGTAACTCTGAACGGGTGTTTTTGTTTCCTAACCATATTTTTTTATTTTAAGGAAGGTCTGATTATTGACTTATATTGAATCCGGTAATAATTGCGTTTGGTATTTAAATTAGAAAAAAGTCCTAATATGTGTTAAAACCCTTGGGGATACGTCTTAATATTAATTGGATCAACTCTTTTATAGGGATCTAAAATAAGCCTATTTTTTTTTAAAACTGAGAAAAAAATTATTTAAATCTGAACGTTTGCGTCGTTTCGCTCAACTATATTTTTTAGTAATGGAAGGTCTGATATTGACTTATATTGAATCCGGTAATAATTGCGTTTGGTATTTAAATTAGTAACACAAGTCCTAATATGTGTTACCTAAGGTGAAAGATACGTCTTAGAATTAATTAGTATCAACTCTTTTGATAGGGATTTAAAATAAGCTATTTTTTTATTATTAAAAACTATATTTTTAGTAATGAAAAGGCTGATTATTTATTGACTTATATTGAATCTGGTAATAATTGCGTTTAGTCGTAAAAAAAAATCTAATAGGACTTAAATGGTCAAGTTATTAATACAAAAATAAATTAAAAATTAAATTGACAATTAAGTGAAGGATATGGTTACTTTTTACAGTTTTTAATAAAACACTATTTTTTGGCGTTTTATAAGGATTTTGTTAAATTTTTTTTGAAGTTTCCTATTAAAAGATTTAGGAGCAAAAAATATGTAAAGATTTTGCAAGTTTCTTTTGTTTTTCAATTTTCTTGGATCATTTAGTGTTCATAAATAATGCAGTATTAAAGCTTTCGTTTATACTTACTTATTTCTTGTTTGATTTATTTTTTTATCTAAGATTATAAGCCTTAACACTTTAAGCATTTTAAATCATTGGAATGAGAACCATAATCGCAAATCGGTTTGATTTAGTACCAATTATATTTGATACTCTTTAAATTGTAATAAATTGTACTGAACTTTGTACCAAAAAAAATACCAAGCTAAACTGAATTTGACAGAATACTAAAAAAAGTCGATACTTTTTTAATTAGAATTAAAAAATACAAAAATTTTATCCAAATATTATTCGTATTTTTTCTAGTTGGACGTAATGGATTATTTATTTCTCACCGTATTTTTAATGCTTGTGTCTTTTTTAAAAATATTTTTATCACTACCCAAATGTGTTCCGAATAATAATAAATAATGTGTTGTGTATAAGTTTAACAACATTAATTTTATAGCCGCATTATTGCGGTGCGGGGATGCTACGGTCCTGTAAATTTGAACTATTTCAAAGCCATATGTTAATATTACTAATTTATTATAACTACAGCTTTGTAGCTTTCCCTTCGATTTTCTAGGAAATTTTTATATGTCGGTAATTTTAATTCAACATGAAACACTTATTAAAATTGTTTTTGTCTGCTGCAACTTCTTTTGTTTTTTTTTACCTGCCTTCTTTATAAAATTCAAATTAATTGTGGGTTTCAACTTAAAAGCGGTACCGAAACTATACCAAAATGTGTTTGGTTTTTTTCTTAAACAATGGACTATTAAATTACCTGAACGGGTTATATTTATGTATTATAATACTTTTTATTAGTTATTGGCGTTTTAGAAATAAGGAAGAGCTTGATCCCACCTATTATCTAAATTATGTAAATTTAAAAATTTTTTATTTTGTTTTTACCAAAAGAAATTAAAATGCAAATTTCGCAATTTAAAAAAATTATGTTTAAAAGATCCCTTAACACTTGATATAAACAAATAAATTTTTAATATTCCCATGACTGCAAAATAGTTATTTAAAAAAATTAAACACAGTATAAAACGTTTAACCATTTTTCAAACTTCCCTTAAACAAAAAAATTTTTTGTTATTAATTTTTATTTTATTACGCAAAAAGTAATTTAAAGAGTTAACCACAGTTATGAAATGTTTAACCATTTTTTAATGTATTTTAAATTCTATTTTGACAACGGCACTAATAATAATTGGTTTTTGTTATGTATTTAGTTCCTTACATTAAAAATAATATTTTTAATAATTTTTTATTTAAAAAAATATTTTTTAAGACGACTCTACACTTGGGTTGAAACCCCAAAGTCGTGAGATGGAGTGTGGCTGGTTTCCACCAAGTTCGCGCTTTCGACGTTCCCATTGTTCGGTTTTTTGTGCCGCAAAATAAGAAAAAAATGAAGTAACGTAAACATTGCGAGTGTAGGTGGCCATATTCTTTGCGAGAGATTCTGCGGACCGGCCAAAATTCCCCAGTAGGGCAAGGGAGTGTAGGGGCCCCTATTATATGCCGGTTTAATAGTTTTTTTTTTTTTTTTTAAATAGTTAACTAGTGATTTAAAAAACAAAAATTACTTTTAAAATTTTATAAAAAAAATTTAAATTTTTAATATTTTTCTTTAGTTTTCACAACTTTTAAAAAACCACCTAATTTAAAGGCTTATTAAAGGCTGTCCATTTTGCAAATCAGCAGCGGGTAATTTTTTTACCTTCCTTCGGAAAGTGGATACCAAACAAAAGCGCGCGGAAATACACTCTCGGTTCCTGCAGCGGTCGATCAAATATTGTCGGTCTTTTAGCGCGACAAAAAATGTTTGTTTTATTCCCCCCATTCATTGTAAAGAGGTAGGGACAAGCACAAAAAAATAAGTGTATGCCAAGCTGGAAAATCAGCAAGTTAAGTCGCGCGGCAGACTCGCGGATTTAAAAATTTTTTAATCTTTTTTTTTTAAAAAAATCCTTTTTAATTTTTTTTTCTCTTAAATTTTAAAATTAAAATTAAATATAATAAAATAATTTATAAAAAACACTTTATTTTAAAAACCCGTTAGGAGAACTAACTTTTTTCAAAATACTTTACGTAAATTTTAAGCAAGAATTTAAAAAAAATAATAAAGAGCGGAATAGATTTAAATATTTGTTACGAACACTTTAATTTTAAAAAAATTAATATATCCTTCCGAATGAAAAAAAATAATATACCTACTTCCGAGTTTAAAAAACTCATTAGAATGCTCCAAATTTTAAATAAAGGTAAAAGTAAGAAATTAATTATTAAAAACATCCGTAAGACTTTATCCAAAAAGATCGAAAAATAAACAAAATTTTGTGGTAAAATTTTTGTTGTTAAAAATTTTAAAGGAAAAAAAACATTTTTTAATAAAAAATTTTCCAAATACCAGTTAGTAGTGGGCCCTATGTCCAAAAATCTGACGAACTAATAAAAAAAATTAATCCTTTAGTTTCTGTACAACTAAAATAAAAAAAATGTTTATTTAAATTTACGAAAAATTTTTCTTATCTTGGCCTAAAAAATAATAAAAAAATCAATTGTGTGTTTAAAAAAAAACGAATAGGAGAAACCATAAACAAGTGGTCAGATTTAAAATTAAATCTCTACTATCTCCTATTTGAAAAGTACACTTCATTCGTGCTAATTCAACACCGCTAATTGAAAAAATCCGGGTAAAAGGACAAAAAAATATATAAAATTTTAGAACTAGGAAAGTAAAAAAAACAAGTTTTTTCAAGTAAGCTACGTTTATTAAAAAAATCAAAGTAATTTATTTATTTGTTAGACACTTACAAATTATTGACTAGCACAATTTAAAGTCAGTGATCTTTTTCTGACACAATGCACTAAATCGGCTTTACACCATCTATTGTTAAATAATAAAGGTGTATTTACCCTCTGACCTTTAATATTTTACACATTAGACGCTCAATATGCCCCAAAAAGACAATAATATAGTATAGTATAT